>JAPXFQ010002396.1:0-173891 GCA_028564705.1 Apricaphanius iberus | reverse complement strand
CATCCATCCATCTTCCTCCGCTTATCCGGGGTCGGGTCGCGGGGGCAGTAGCCTAAGCAAGGAGACCCAGACTTGCCTCTCCCCGGCCACTTGGGCCAGCTCCTCGGGAGGAATCCCGAGGCGTTCCCAGGCCAGCTGGGAGACATAATCTCTCCAACGGGTCCTGGGTCTTCCCCTGGGTCTCCTCCCGGTGGGACATGCCCGGAACACCTCACCAGGGAGGCGTCCAGGAGGCATCCTGACTAGATGCCCGAGCCACCTCAACTGGCTCCTCTCGATGTGGAGGAGCAGCGGCTCTACTCTGAGCTCCCTCCGGATGACCGAGCTTCTCACCCTATCTCTAAGGGAGAGCCCAGCCACCCTACGGAGGAAACTCATTTCAGCCGCCTGTATCCGCGATCTCGTTCTTTCGGTCACCACCCAGCGTTCGTGACCATAGATGAGGGTAGGAACGTAGATCGACCGGTAAATCGAGAGCTTCGCCTTTCGACTCAGCTCTCTCTTCACCACGACAGACCGGTACAGCGCCCGCATGACTGCAGACGCCCTACCAATCCGTCCATCGATCTCCCGCTCCATTTTTCCCTCATTCGTGAACAAGACCCCCAGATACCTAAACTCCTCCACTTGAGGAAGGACCTCATCCCCAACCCGAAGAGAGCACCCTACCCTTTTCCGACTCAAGACCATGGTCTCGGATTTGGAGGTGCTGATCCTCATCCCAGCCGCTTCACACTCGGCTGCGAACCGCTCCAACGAGAGCTGTAGATCACGTTCAGACGAAGCCAACAAGACCACATCATCTGCGAAAAGCAGAGACCCGATCCTGAGGTCACCAAAACGGATCCCCTCAACACCTTGGCTGCACCTAGAAATCCTGTCCATAAACGTTATGAACAGGATCGGTGATAAAGGGCAACCTTGGCGGAGTCCAACTCTCACTGGAAACGAGTCCGACTTACTGCCGGCAATGCGAACCAGACTCTGACACCGGTCATATAGGGACCTAACAGCCCGTATCAGAGGGCCTGGTACCCCATACTCCCGGAGTACCCCCCACAGGACACCCCGAGGGACACGGTCGAACGCCTTCTCCAAGTCCACAAAGCACATGTAGACTGGTTGGGCGAACTCCCACGCACCCTCCAGGACCCTGCCGAGGGTGTAGAGCTGGTCCAGTGTTCCACGGCCAGGACGAAAACCGCATTGTTCCTCCTGGATCCGAGGTTCGACTATCCGTCGTACCCTCCTCTCCAGAACCCCTGAATAGACCTTACCAGGGAGGCTCAGAAGTGTGATCCCCCTGTAGTTGGAACACACTCTGTGGTCCCCCTTTTTAAAGAGGGGGACCACCACCCCGGTCTGCCAATCCAAGGGAACTGCCCCCGATGTCCACGCAATATTGCAGAGCCGCGTCAACCAACACAGCCCTACAACATCCAGAGCCTTGAGGAACTCCGGCCGAATCTCATCCACCCCCGGAGCCTTACCACCGAGGAGCTTTTTAACAACCTCGGCGACTTCAGCCCCAGAGATTGGAGAGTCCGTCCCAGAGTCCCCAGACTCTGCTTCCAAACAGGAAGGCGTGTCGGTGGGATTGAGGAGGTCTTCGAAGTATTCCATCCACCGACCCAAAACGTCCCGCGTTGAGGTCAGCAGCACACCGCCCCCACTGTAAACAGTGTTGGCGGCAGACCGCTTCCCCCCCCTGAGACGCCGGATGGTGGACCAGAATCGCTTCGAAGCCATACGGAAGTCGTTCTCCATGGTCTCTCCAAACTCCTCCCACGCCCGAGTTTTTGCCTCAGCGACCATCCGAGCCGCACTCCGCTTGGCCTGCCGGTACCTATCAGCTGCTTCCGGAGTCCCACAGGCCAAGAAGGCCCGATAGGACTCCTTCTTCAGCTTGACAGCATCCCTCACCGCCGGTGTCCACCAGCGGGTTCGAGGGTTGCCGCCACGACAGGCACCAACTACCTTGCGGCCACAACTACGGTCAGCCGCTTCGACAATGGAGGCACGGAACATGGCCCATTCGGACTCAATGTCCCCCGCCTCCCCCGGGACGTGTTTGAAGTCCTGTCGGAGGTGAGAGTTGAAACCCCTTCTGACAGGAGACTCCGCCAGACGTTCCCAGCAGACCCTCACAACACGTTTGGGCCTACCAGGTCTGTCCGGCGTCTTCCCCCACCACCGGAGCCTACTCACCACCAGGTAGTGGTCGGTGGATAGCTCCGCCCCTCTCTTCACCCGAGTGTCCAAAACATGCGGCCGCAGGTCAGATGAAACGACAACCAGGTCGATCATCGAGCCGCGGCCTAGGGTGTCCTGGTGCCAAGTGCACACATGAACACCCTTATGCTTGAACATGGTGTTCGTTATGGACAATCCATGACGAGCACAGAAGTCCAACAACAAAACACCGCTCGGGTTCAGATCGGGGGGGCCATACCGCCCAACCACGCCTCTCCAGGTCTCACTGTCATTGCCAACATGAGCGTTGAAGTCTCCCAGGAGAATGAGGGAGTCTCCAGAAGGAGCACTCTCCAGCACCCCCTCCAAGGACTCCAAGAAGGGTGGGTAGTCTGATCTACTGTTCGGTGCATAAGCACAAACAATAGTCAGCACCCGTCCCCCCACCCGTAGGCGGAGGGAGGCTACCCTCTCACTCACCGGGGTAAACCCCAACGTACAGGCGCCGAGATGGGGGGCAACAAGTATGCCCACCCCAGCTCGGCGCCTCTCACCGGGAGCAACTCCAGAGTGGAAGAGAGTCCAACCCCTCTCGAGGAGACGGGTTCCAGAGCCAGAGCCATGCGTCGAGGCAAGGCCGACGATCAGCTTTGAACATCCTAGATTAAAAGAAAAGTATGAATCTACAATTGCAGCTGTTTTTTTGTATGAATTTTTGTATGAATCTACAATTGCACCTGTTTTTTCCCCCTTCATTTATTGAAAATAAACAAAAATAAAAAATCCACAACAGCATGTTCTCTTGGAAAGTGGAAAGTTTTACATCACAAACATCAGTAAAAATATGATGATCTGAGATAAATGCTGAAGAATGCATTTTAAGTTTGAGAAGACCTTGTGCATTTTTTGGAGCAGATTATATGACAAATATTGACATAAAACAATACATTTCATAGAAAGATATTATTTCATCCAGCCTTTGTGCAAAATAAAACACCTGATATTTAAGAATACAGTGAGCTTTAACGTGAGCATATATGACATATATACCGTATTATATTATGTAGGGCCAACCTTCCTGGTAAAGTATGAAGGAAGTTCTTTCATGTTGTATTTTCTAAGGGAGCCACAGTCTGAAAGTACAAAATGATGCAATGCATTTGCTTTTATTTCATACTGTAGGAGACATAATTAAATAATATTTCGGGGCAACTTCATTCTGGTTGTTGTGGTGATGTGCAACAGGTAATTTGTGTCTAAGTGGAGACAATGAAAATGGACCGCCAGTCAGTCTCAAGGTGGTTTTTATAGAGAGGAAGACTGGGTAACCTTAGTTTTTGTTCGTTTTTGTAGGAAAAAAAAGAAAAATCAAGAAAAATCGGAAATCAGATTTGATATGAAAAAAATAAGAGATTTAATTTTGAAGTCATGTCGCCAGCCCTACCTCTACGTGTTTCTGTAAATATTCACCTTGCATTCTGAACCTTTAATGCTGTAAAATAAGAGGGGTTTGGTCCTTATTTAATAAAATTAGCCAGGGAAATCATATTTTGACACAAAAATAAATAGAAGACCTACTGCATTGAGAAATCTTTAATTGAAACTACTGCTCTCCTATAAAAAAATTATTTTTGGTTTTATTTATGGAAATACAAAACCTAAAATATCTACCATAGCATGTTTTCCTTGCAGATTTGGCAAGATATTGGAAAATATGATGATCTAAGATACATGCTGAACAATGCAATGAAGATTGAGAAGACCTTGTGTATTTTTGGGGAGCAGATGATATGAAAAGTAATTACATAAAATTATAAAAAAATATAGGAAAATAAATGATTTACTACAAATTATATTTATTACACATGATATTTAAGAGTAAAGTGAGCTTTAATGTGAGCATGTATACAGTTTTATGGTATGTAGGGCCTACCTTCTTCCTGGTAAAGTAGCCATTATAAGGTAAATTCTTTCACATTTTATTTTTAAGGGATCCACAGTCTGAAAGTACAACAGTAGGCAATGCATTTGTATGTATAATACAGTAGGAGCTATAATTAATTATTATGGGGCGTATTGATTGCTTGTTCCCATTTTGTTACTTAGTTGATATGGTGGTGTGTAACACGGGTCATTTGTGTGTAAGTGGTGACCATAAAAGGGGCTGTCAATCAGTCACAAGGTGATTTTGACAGAGAGGAGGAATCGATAGCCATTAGAAGCTGACAGCGCATCAAACTAATACATCTCCTGCTTCGAAAGCAAGAGTGAAAGAGTGGACAGTCTTTATGAAGTCACTGAGCCAAACATAATATGAAAATGAATCGAGATTGAATGTGCAGTTTGTGGGAGTAAACATCTCATGCCGCATCGAGACACGAAAGCATTTAAAAATAGTTAAAAAAAAGTTAACCTAAATTGAATCAGAAATCAAAATATGTGTTGTGATACAAACAATGTCAGACTCATTGAAAAGCAGTAAGCTGTTTGCTCATCGTTTGAGTAACAGCGGAGGAAAGCAGACAGCGCTTTAGTGAGTGAGTGCGCGCTCCCGCCACAGGGGATACAAATTCTAAAGGGGATACCTACTTTGGCACAACACCGGCAGGGTAGTACGGTACAGTACGGTAGCTACAAAATTGCTCAAGATGGCCTTCAGGCATGTGGGATCAAAAGTTATCAAAAATATTTCAAATTCATATATGTTAAAGGAGCGTGGCCAGGCCTCAAAGTTGGACAACTCGTCAAAAATATTCAAACAGTTATATATCCTCTTCAGAATATCACAGATGGGTGTTACCTTTTGTAGGGGATGGTCATCACGTCCCTGACGATCCAAGATGGTCAAATGCCAATAATGGTAATTTTTCTGCATCAATCCAGATGGGCTTTGCTAGGCCTCGAAGTTGGCAAAAAACATTCCAACAGTTATAACTCTTCGGAATGTCACAACCTGCTGAAACTTTCTGTGGTGGATCTTGATCGGGTCATTGATGATCCTAGATGGTCAAATTTTGACATCATTTACGCCCCGCCCCCTCAGAACAGGAAGTGTAGTGTTTTGCCCTGAACCTTCCAGAATATACACAGTTCAGCAAATTAGCATAACAGTGCAGCACAGCAGCTGGAAACCAGTTGGGGTAACTCTGTATCTTATACTGAGGATCTTCACAAAAGGGTGTGGCTGTGGCAGCGTGGCGAAGTGCATCATCAAGCCATGGACATACGTTTGGATCTAATTTCCACAAAACTCAACCAATCTTTACCAGATTCAACATGATGGTAATAAAGCCATCCTCGGAGAATCATGCAGGCTCATATCTGGTGAGTGTGGGGTAATTACTCCACAGCGCCCCCTGCAACCTTTAAAAACACCAGCCCCAAGCCATACTTCATCTGAGCACAATGCCATTCAAGATACCTGTGCAGTGCCTCCTGCCTTACAAAAAATTCTCTTGGCGCCATGGTCCGAAACCCAGCAGGAAGTCGGCCATTTAGAATCAAACGTGCCACTTGTACAGGTCATATTTGATCTAACTACTCCTATAGCTTTTGATCCAGAGACTTCTAAACCAGGGAACAGAGACTTAAGTCTTTGAAGATCAAAAGTTATCAAAGGAATTTTCTGTGTCAAATCAAGTGGGTGTGGTTAGTCCTCAAACTTAGGCTTCTCGCCATGAATATTAAAAACATTTAAAAGTATTTGGGTTTTCTAACGGTTTTCTGATCATGTTTGAATTCGCCACCTTCTCAGGTGTTTTGCCTGGTGAGTAGACAGATATCTGCTGTAGCCTAGGGGTTGGGTGATTGGGTAGTAATCCTATGATTGGAGGCTTGAGTCCCTGAGCCAGAGAAGTGTTATGTTATTGAGTTGGTATTATACATTTTACCAAGCATTTTCTTTATTATTACTTTTATTTCATTCAAAAATTATAATAAAACCACAACCAAAAAAAGTAAACATAAAGATATTGGGGAAAAAAGCACATTTGAATGAAAAGGAACAGATAGAAGGAAAACAAATCTTATAATTTCTGCCTCTTACAAGAGGAAATTATCTGTCAAACATACAATATTATAAATCAGTCACTTTTCAAAGTTTTCAAATATAATTATTGACATTTTAATTTACATTTTCATGATTTCTTAATACATTTGATTTAATACATTTTTAAATATACCAAGTGAACTTGATTTTTAAATTTCCCTATTAAGGGCCATTCCACAATCTTGCACCATTTACAGAAATATTACATTCCTTTAGTTTGGTTTTGAATTTCGGTTTTCAGAAGCGCTCCTGATCATGTCTGAATTCGTAATCTTTGTGACTGTTTTGCCTGTAAGTCTCAGTGATTGTGTAGCTCAGTGGTTAAGTTTTTTTGACTTGTAATCCGGTGATTGTGGGTTCGACTCCTCGATCAGGAGAAGTATTTTGTATGTTATTGAGTTGGTAAAATTGTGATTAAGGTTATAGGCTACATTTTACCCAACATTTATTTTATTAATAAATTTATTTTATTCAAAAATTAAAATAATAAACACAATAAAGTATACATAAAGATATTATATATCTTTATATATATATTTATATTTATATATATATTTTAAATATATTAGCTTGGTTTTGAATTTCGTTTTTTTAAAGGCATCAGTTCACTTCAGGGCTGTTATCACATACCACCAATGAACACTGGATTGAAGTCATTTACTCATCTAACGCTGCCGTCTGCCAACAGGAAGTGCAATGTTTCAGTAAAGAAGGTGGTTAGTTGGCTTCCATTACCTAATTAAATCTCCCTGTGGACAGTGACTGGAGAGGCTGCTTTAATGTTTTTGTCCAGAGCTGAGATGTTTGGAAGGAGGGTGTCGCTGTAGCAGCATGGCGAATCCTCATATCACGCCATGGAAATACGTTTGGTTCTAATATACACACACATCATCTGATCTGCTCCAAATTCAACAACATGCATTCCACTCCTGTCCTAAACACATATGTATGGAAATATTTGGTGGTATTGGCCTAATACCTGAACAGCGCCACCTAGAATCATGACAAAACCCTTGTCAAGCATTGTTTTCAGGTTGGATTATTAAATTCAGAACATATTAAGTTTCTCAAGACTCATGAAGTCAGCCATTTTGGTTTAAAGCTGCTATTAAAAACCTTTTAAACACTTTCTCAAACAGATTTTATAATAAGGCTCGCTGCAAGTGCTGAGATGGCGTTCAGGCAGTAATCCGTGAGTGTGGCGGTCGCGACACAGGCCACAGCGGCGCTAAGCTGCAAGGGCCTAGACGCTGCTTGCAGCTTTAATTATTATTACTCTTACGACTTTTTAATACATTTTTGAAGGCCTAAACATATATGGAATCTCACCATTTTTGAGCTCATCAATTATGTGAAAGATTTACCAAAAGTTATCAAAAAAATTCAGTACTTTTTTATCTTGAAGGGGCGTGGCCAGGCCTCAAAGTTGTCTTCACACCATGGCCATACGTTTGGCTGTAATTTTCGGAAAACTGATCCAATCCAAACCAGATTCAACATGATGGATAATAGTCCATTCCTGGAGAGTTATGTAGCCTCATATCTGGTGGGCATGGCCTAATTACTCCACAGCCACCCTCTAAAACCCTTAAAAACACCAGCCCCAAGCCATACTTTATCTGAGTAATATTTCCTTCAACACACATATGTAGTGCCTAAAGATATACAAAAAAGTATCTTGAAGCCATGGTCCAAACCAAACAGGAAGTCAGCCTTTTTTAATCAAACACGCCATTTTGTGCCATTTGTACACATCGTATTTGATCAAACTCCTCCTACAGGTTTTGACTTAGAGACTTCTAAACCAAGGAACAGAGACAGAAGGCATTGGGGATCAAAAACGATCAAATGAATTTTTCTGCATTGAACCTGGTGGGCGTGGCTATGCCTCAAACGTAAGCTTCTCGTGATAAATATTGAAACAGTTACAACTGCTCTTCAGAAAGTCAGAGTAGGTTTAAACCTTCTCTGGAGGATGTTCCTCACATCCCTGATGACCATAGAAGGTTAAATCTTGACATCACCTAAGCCCCGCCCCCTCACAACAGGAAGTGTAATTTTTTGCCTTGAAAGTTCCAGAATATCCACAGTTGAGCAAATCAGCATAACAGTGCAGCACAGCGGCTTGGAACCCGTTGGGGTAACTGTGTGTCCAGTACTGAGACGTTTTAAAAAGGGTGTGGCTTTGGCAGCATGGTGAACTGCGGCACCACGCCACGGCCATACGTTTGGCTCTAATTTCCACAAAACTCATCAAAGCCTAACCAGATTCAACACAATGGATATTATTCCATGTCCAGAGAGTTGTGTATGCTAATATTTGATAGGTGTGGCCAAATTACTCCAAAGCGCCCCTACAACCCACAAAAACATCAGTCCCAAGCCCAATTCATCTGTGCTTAATTTCATTAAACACACATATGTAGTGCCTCAGTACCTATAAAACAGTCTAATAGTCATAGTCCAAACACTGCAGGAAGTCGGCCATTTTGAATCAAACACACCATCATCTGCCGTTTAATGACGTCGTATTTGATCAAACTGCTCCTAGAGCTTATGACCTACAAACTTCTAAACCACGGAGGAGAGACTTTAGGAGGTGGTGATCAAAGGTTATCACAGGAATTTTTCAGCATCGAACCAGGTGGGCATGGCTAGGCTGCAAACTTAGCTTTCTCGCCATAAATATTAAAACATTAAACGTCACAGGTCTACCATAATTCAGGACTGTCATCACATACCACCAATGAACACTGTATTGAAGTCATTTACTCATCTAATCCCGCCCCCTGCCAACAAGAAGTGCAATGTTTCAGTGAAGAAGGTGGATATTTGGCTTCCTTTATCCCCTTAAATCTCCCTGTTGATAGAAAATGGAGAGGCTGCTTTAATGTTTTTGTCCAGAGCTGAAATATTTGGAAAGAGGGTGTGGCTGTAGTAGCATGGCGAATCCACATATCATGCCATGGAAATACGTTTGGGTCTAATTTCCACACACATCATCTGATCTGCTCCAAATTCAACAACATGCATTCTACTCCTGTCCTAAACACATATGTATGGAAACATTTGGTGGCATTGGCCTAATACCTGCACAGTCCACCTAGAATCATAACAAAACCCCTGTCAAGCATTGTTTTCAGGTTGGATTATTCAATTCAGAACATATTTAGTTTCTCAAGACTCCTGAAAACATTTTTGGAATGAAGGATCCTATTCCCTCATGAAGTCAGCCATTTAGGTTTAAAGCTGCTATTAATGCATATTAGTGATGCATGAGTGTGGCGGTCGGGACACAGGCCAGAGCGGTGCTAAGCTGCAAGGGCTGCTTGCAGCTTTAATTGTTATATTCTTCTTCTGTGCTGAAACGAATTTTGCAGCCTAGACCGTAAGACTTTTGAGAAGTTCTTTTGGATATCCCTGTTCGGTACCCACACTGCTACTCAGATACAGATATTCAGGGATGTACACCGATAGGTGGCGCTGTGGTAATTAAAAAAAGATTTTAGCTTATAACTCAGAAGCTGGATGTCACATTAACAAAATTATAGTGGGCAAAGTTTATTTGAAAGATTCTGCAACAGATAGGATGATTTGTTTGATGTTTTAGAAGAAGTTTATTATTTCTACCGATCAACAAAGATGACTTAAAACTAAAAGAATCTACCCCCTTAGTATATTTTCCGATCGACCTAGAAATTTCCTTGCCTCATCTATGGAAGGGATAACAAAAATTTATCACAACCAATTTTTACAATTAGGCTCCATTAGAACGTAAGGCGGAAGTAAACCATTTAAGACATGCTTCGAGGTGCAAATGTTGAAGCGTCCAGCAAGGGGTATGCGGTGCTTATTGGTCACTTCAAACGTGTTCAGTGTGAACACAGTGTAAGGATTAAATTCAGAGGGCAGTAAAAAAAATTAAAGTCAAAGATCTCCATCCATTTTCAACTGTGGAGTCATCATCATTCAGGTGAAAGTTTTGTATTGCTCTGATATAAAAATAGTATTGTCATAGACTGTACAATAGTCTATACTATGGGTTAAATGTTCATAGCTGCTTAGCTTTGCTGTAAATATGTAATTAGGTGTTTTTTAGGTAAACTACTATTGAATTACATGTTTACATGTTGTCTTTTTTTCTTTTTGGAAGAAAAAAAATAAAATGTCAATTCAAATTGAAATGTATTTTCTTTTTATTCAGTGTGATGGGTTAAATGTTTTTATTTGGTCTTTTTTAATCTGTTTGGAAAAAATTATTAAATTTAAATTCATATTCAAATATATATATATATATATATATATTTTAAATTCAGAATATGTCCACGGCCCTTAATCTGGTATTCAGTAGTGAAAAGCAACCTCGTCTAGAAGTTGGCACAGATTAACAAGTTAGCAATCACTTGTGATGGATCGGCCAGTGTTGCTCAGGACCATTTCCTCACAGTCACTGTTCATGACAACTACAAAGGCTAAATGAAGCAGAATGTGCTTAAAACTGAAGCAGTTAATGAGTCACAAATAGGTCCAGTTGTGACTACAGAAATATCCAGCATTGTGGAGCAAGAGAGAATAATTGCTGCGACTGTAGACAACACCAGCACTATAGATGTTTCTTTGAAAAGTTTGGATTTTTTAAAAGTGAGATGCTTTGCTCATAGCCTTAGTACCACTGCTAAGGATTTTGGGCCCCATGACAAGAATCTTGGTAGGGGCCCCAACACAGTTGAATTTTTTTAAAATACAAATTTAAATAAAATTATGCACTTTATGGTGTTTTGACTATCATTCTCATATATTTAAGTCAATCAGACTTTATATGAACTATATAAAACTGCTCCTGCACTTGCAAGGCCACCTTAATTTAATTGTTTTGGGCTTATACTGGCAATATAAATGGATAAAAAATGATTTACTCTTATTTGTTTAAAAAGTGGTATTGGACAGATAGCAAAACACAATCAGGTTTTATAGGTAAATACATAATATCAGATTAGTCCTTGATTTAGAAGATTATAATTTTCTGATTGAAGATAAAGGTTTCATTTTTAATTTTGGATTTTTACAAAGCATTTGATTCTGTTTAACACACATTTATTATAAAAACTTCATATATTCATGTATTTTGGATTCTTTACAGAGTTTATTAAAGTGATACATATAATGTAACATATTAATAGCTTGGTTTCTCTTTCCCAAGGAACAATTAAAGGATTCACTATCAATCATGGAATCCCCCAGGGCTTTCCCTGTTCTCCTTTATAATTTATTTTAGCTGCTGAGTTATTAGCCATATCTCTTAAAAACAGATCAGATGCATTTGGTAATCAACAAAATTGGTATATTTTCTAAAGCACTGGGATTATATTTAAATAAAAAAAATGTGAGTTTATGTTGACATAAACTCACATTTTTTGGTATTGATACCAAGGGGCAAACTCCGCCCGCAGAGTGTGAAGCCAACGCGGAAGTGACAAAAATTGCAGTTCAGCCCTCATCTGCTGGGGGCTGGCTCGAAAAAGGAGCAACTTCCCGTTGACTCCCATGTTAAAAAGGCCAACTATACAGCAAAAATAAACATGTTTACAGCCTGGTTCAAAAAACCATTTTAGGTTAGATAGTTCAGGTTTACCGTCATGACAACTCTGAGGGCGGTGATTTTTTTTCTAACTTCTCCATTTATTTGTAATTTAATCTTGAAATTAGAAATAATTAGGGGCGTGTCCTTTTGAATGACAGGTTCGTCTAGGCTAAAGCTGGTGGCTAATGGTGGCTAACTGTAGCTAATAGCTGCTCCGTAGTCTGCTGTCCCCCTCTGCTTGCGGGGAAGCTCTTCATAGCCTGGGACTAATGTAAAGACTTCAGTCATTTGGTGTTTCTGAACTCCACTATCAGTTTCCTCTGCAAATTTTATTCGGTTTTGGATGTTAATCTGCAATTATTGGACAAAGATGGCTTGCTGTGGTGTTGATTACAGTAACAGACAGTCCAATAAGTTTATGCTTTCGGGGGAGGCTTCATACTGGCTGAAGCTTAACCAGCTTGGGGGGGTCTCTGTCAGGTGGCAGAGAGGAATGCTGTTGTGGTCGGAGCTTTTATCTCTTTCTACACGCGAGTTGGAGCAGGCGATAAGTCAGGTAGCAGCAGAGCAGCAAAGACCGGGACGCCGCGGCAGACCCGGTCAGAGCGGGAGACTCAAGAGTGGGTGACTGCTAGATCAGGCTGGAAGACTACAGAGTTGGACTCTAGATGGTCGCTGGTAAGATCAGTACTGGTGTGAGGAACACAGCTGGAGGCATGAACTAATGGATGAGATGTGAGGTGAGTCAGAAGCTTTTTATTTTTTGAGAGGATCTGATTTCTCATAACTTTGTGACTGCTTTTTGCTGGATGTGTTGTTAAGATGAACCCGTCCTCAGCCTCCACCTATGGTAATGGAAATAACACAATATTAGGCCGTATTGATCTGACCCATTTGGGTCTTATTATATTGATATGTTTTCTCTACTCGAGATGTTTCTGGGTCTAAAGTGATCGTTGTTGAAATACGGGGTAAAAGTCTCTCAACCGTGGTCTTCTGGCTGAAACCGGCTGCAGCCTACGTTAGCTTCAGTTAGCTCCCAACTAGCTTCTGACTTGTTTCTGACTAGCTTGTAGCTACGTCGGCTCGGAGCGTTAACCCTCCGCCCCCAGCCTCACAGCGCCACTCTCAGCTCCACCTCTTTGCCCATTTTTGGAGTTTCTGAGAGTGACGAGGGGAGTGATGCGGACAAGATGGCGGCGTAGGGAACCGCCCAACTGGCCTCATTTTCGCTCTTCAGAAACCTACCGGAAGGTTAGTCCATTGTTTTATACAGTCAATGGTCAATACATGATAGTGAGCAAACTGATTTATATGGTATTCCAGTTAAAAATGAAGTAAAATCTTTGGGAATGACTATAACTAAAAACACTAAAACAAGAGAAGATTTAAATATTTTACCTGTAAGGCTGTGAATATTCTCATTCTTCCAGGTCATGGTTATCTCAAGGAAATTTCAATCAAACGCAACTGGACTAGGTAATTTGGTCGTTTGTCTTGGAAGATGTTTTTTATGGGCGACTGGCTCACATGTTGTTGTGCCCCTGGGTAAGGCACTTAACCCCAAATTGCATACCGATGATTGTATCGGTGTATGAATGTTTGTGAGTGCGAATGGTTGAATGTGGCTCCAGTGTAGAGCGCTTTGAGTGGTCAACATTACTAGAAAAGCGCTATATGAATTCAGTCCATTTACCTCTTATCCAAGAGGCTTCATCAGTTCATGATCGCCGCTGATCAGGCTGGGACTGGTTCAACTAACTGGTGTGGAGACTCATAATCAGTCTTATAGAAGCCCTCCAAGAGGTGAAACATCTTCCAAGACAAATTACCAAATTACCAAGTCCAGTTGCGTTCGATTGAGATTTTACCTGTAAATCTATACTCAACTCCTGGTTGCAGGCAACTCCTTGCAGACAGACAGATAGAAATCATCTGCCAGCTACTGTACAAACCCATTTGAGCTGTTTGGGAGGTTTCAGTGCATCTGTTAAAGATTATGTGGAATTGTATTACTACACGATCCCCTATGTTGTCAAATACAGTATAAAGCAAGGTCAACTGAAAGCCAATTTAACAGCTTATGTTTGACTGCATTGATAAGTTACCTAAAACAGTCAAAATTTAAAGAACGGGGGTTCTTGAGCTAACATGGAAAATTTTAGCAAAGCTACGGTATCAAATCACCATAAAGTGAATATCTACAGAGCTACTCTGCTAATGAGCTAGCACTAATTCCGAAAACATCACTTTAAGTGAATAATGGTGGATTCACACGGCACAGGTGGTATGCGTCAGGCAACGCATTCAACGGATGAAGTTTGACGCATGTACTTTTTGGCTTCCATAGCTTGCTTCTGAGGAAAAAACAATGCAGGGGGCTTCCTCTGTTGCCATACGTTCTGAACTATGGTGGATCGTAACTAGAAAGTGGCTTGGCTTTATTTGCTAGATAAAGCTAGTTGACGCTGACATCGGGTGCATCAGCGCTCATTCTTCAGATGCGTTCTGATTATGGATGAGGTTTGCTTTTAGCGCTACTTCCGTCTGTCCTGCGCACCTAATTTGACGACCTCCAGTGCTTAAATCTCCTACCCGGACACCAACTAGAGGTGCTCTGTTCCTCCTTAGGAGCGCCTGTCCATCTGACTTTGATAAGAGTAGTTTTTGAAATCTGTGTTTGTTGAAAATGTTTTCACTGGTCCCGCACTTCCTTCAAGATACGTGTATAGTGACATACAGTGAGACGCTCTGATTGGTTGCCGAACTTCGTTAACTGCGTTGGGTCCACCAAAAGTTCAGCTAGCTGAACTTCTGTGTTGCTTGCGTTGCCGTATGTAACGCAAGTGAAGTTGACGGAGCCAACGTACACAACGCACCACAGAGACTTTGACGGACCACTGACATACTCCACCGTAGACTTTACATGTTATCTTGTCGTTACTGAAGCTGACGCATGGGGTTGGTGTGAATGCAGCATTATACGCACTGTAATGCAGCAGTAACTCACTACGAAATGTGATCAAACTGTATAGTAAACCAAAACATATAAACAACAGTGAATACTTTTTCCGTCGCAACATGGGGACTGCTGGCAAGACCAAGTCGACAGCCAAAGCAGATGTGGAAATTTCTATAGAGCGCATCTGAACAAGTTTACAAGCACAGCCAAAAGAACAAAACATCGAACTGATGGTGTGTCTGTAGTATATTGCGGTAGTATTGTAGTATTTATCCATTGTGCTGTGATCGATTGGTGCATGCTCTGTTTTTGGGTGTACAGCCAGCCATGACTAGAGTGTCGTGTCTTTTGTTCTGGGGCACATGTGGTGCGGAATAAACGTTACATGCATGGTGCTTTGACGTAAATCTCTGAGGTCTTCATTATTATCGTGTCAGATAGAAACATAACATGGTGTCAGACAAGGGATTTTTTTTTTCTCTGCCACCGAAGACGCTAAACAAAACAGCTCCATAGAGTGAGTACTGTTTTGACTGAACGCCGATACAAGCTGGGAGCCTGCAGTTCAAGCCACCTTCACCGCTACAGCTCACGGGGAATTTGAGTGTAAATTGGCGGAGGTGGGAGCAATGGTTCAAGCTGTATAAGACGGCTACAGGAGCGGATGGAAAAGACGAACCAGTAAAAGGTGCCATTCTGCTACACACAGTCTGGGAAGAGGCTTTTGAGATATTTAATACCCTTATTGTTCAAGCTGATGATGACGAAGATGGACCAACATTACATGGAATTTTGGATGCATTCAAGATGTACTTCATGCCGAAGAAAGACATTGTCTTTGAACGACACCAGTTCTGGTCTCACCCGCTACCGGAGGGGCTCGGAGTGGACAAGTTTGTGAGAGAACTACGGCAAAAGTCCAAAAGCTGTAAGTTTGGGGTGAGTGAAAACGATATGATCTGAGATAAGCTAGTATTTACCATATCTGATGTACACATGAAGGAAAGACTATTAAGAGAAACAGCCTTAACTCTGGATAAAGCCGCGGACATATGCAGAGCAGCAGAAACTCCAAACTCATAGATAAGCGTGAAGGGAACGCTGGAGACAGAAGCGTCAGTACAAACACCGAGTAAATTGGCTGCTACCTCAGAGAAAATGAAAGCCCACATGAAAGAAAAGCACAAAGCGCAACACAAAAGTAAAGTTCAGAAAGATGTGCATGCAGAAGATGTGGAGGTGCACAGATGCCAAAGATGTGTCCAGCTTATGGAACTATATGCCACAAGTGCAACAAAAAGAATCCCTTTGCCAAAGCTTGCATAAGCACAAATAGGGAACCTGTAAAGAGTGTCAACCTGCTTGAAAGAAATGTAGAGACTCTGTTTATTGGAACTATGGTATGTGAGGGGTTGAATCACAGTATGCAACAGCCGGATGATGCATGGTATACAACTGCTGAAATAAAAACTACAGCTGTGAGATTTAAACTGGACACTGGAGCAGATGCTAATGTGTTGCCATTAAATATCTTTCAGAGGATACCAAGTCCAGTAAAATTGAAACCCAATCAGACTCTTCTCATTTCACATGGAGGAATGCGCCTGATGCCAGAGGGAGCAGTGAGTCTCACATGCAAAACACAAACAGCAAAATGTGATCAGAAATTCTTTGTGACTGTAGTCGGATTTTTGATACTCTTAATAAATGAGAGAGATTCCTTTAAGTGTTTGGAGGTTTTAATATGATTTAAATTGATTATACAGGAGGACAGCAACATATGGTTGCATGGTCTATCTATTCTATTCAATAAAGTAAAACACTCAAGATGAAAATCAGAGACTTTGTGGCGCCTTTCTCTTAGATTAGAAAGCTGAGAAGGTCGTGTATCTTTAAGGATGCCCGGTTCAAGAATCATCTCCATGGTAACACTGGATATGGACTATCATTATCAAAAACTCTCTGTCCCTGTCCTGGGTAAAAACGTCACTAAATAAGACTAGTCATTCAAACTAATACTACAACATTAAGTAAACCAGGTCACAGTTGATTACAAAGTACAGAAAGTACAAAACATTAAATTCTGTCCATCACAGTGACGAAACATTCCAACACATCGATCCTGGTGCAGAAAAGCATGTGAATAACTGCAGCTAATAAAGAGAATGGAGACTATCGAAGCTAACCCGCAAGCCACAAAGGAAGAGTTGGTCGCAGCATATCCTGAAATTTTTAATGGTTTACGCAAGTTTCCAGGGGTGCATCACATCCACACAGACCCCACGATGTGGCCCAGTAATACATGGTTGCAGAACAATCCCCGTTGCTGTGATAAACAGATTAAAAACAACACTGCAAGATCTTATGAAGAGAGAAGTCATAGCTCCGGTAACAGAACAAACAGAGTGGGTCAGCAATCTTGTGGTCACAGAGAAGAAAAATGGCTCTTTGAGGGTGTGTTTGGACCCTAGGGAGCTAAATGAAGCAAGAGCAAATGAAGCACTTCTCCATACCCACTCCAGATGAAGTTCTATCCAAGTTGGAAGGAAAATCCATATTCACCATTCTGGATGAGAAGGATGGATACTGGCAAATAAGACTTGATGAACCATCATCCATGCTGTGCACGTTCAGCACTCCGTGAGGGAGGCTTCGCTTTAAAAGGATTCCTTTCGGCATCAAGTCTGCCAGTGAGGTCTTTCAACAGAAGAACTGTTAGGCATTAGGAAATATAGAAGGGGTGGACATCATAGCAGATGACATGATAAGCTGTGGCATCTGTTGAAGAGCATGATGATTTCCGGAAAAAGGTAATGGAAACAGCCAGGAAAGCAAACATAAAATTCAACAAGGAAAAAATACAGTACAAAGTTGATGCTGTGAGATACATGGGACATGTGGTCACTGCTGATGGTTTGAAGCCGGACGAGGCAAAAGTTTTGGCCATCAAAGACATTCCACAACCAACAGACAAAAGTGGACTCCAGAGACTGCTGGGAAAAAAAGATACCTGTCTCAGTACATCCCAAATGAAGCCATGATAACATCGCCACTCAGACAGCTACTTTGGAAAGATGCAGTTTGGGACTGGAACCAGGAGCACAATGAAGCGCTAGCTGATGCAAGCGGCAGTGCTGCAGTTCTTTGATCAGAAAAAGCCGCTGACGATACAATGCGACGCGTCTAAAGATGGACTGGGTGCTTGTCTCCTACAGGAGGGCAGACCACTATCCTACACATCACGTGCACTCACTGAGTCTGAAACAAATTACGCTCAGATTGAAAAAGAGCTTCTTGCAATTGTTTTTGCAACTAAACGCGTTCATCAATATGTGTATGGCAACACAGTGAATGTCCAATCTGACCAGAAACCGCTGGAGATCATCATTAAGAAGAACCTGAACTAAGCACCAACACAACTTCAGCGCATGTTGCTACAGCTTCAGCGCTACCATCTCAGGATAACATACACAGCTGGCAAACAGATGCATGTTGCTGACACCCTGTCTCGTGCTGTGGCCAGAAACTGCCAAGAGGAGGCAGCAGAGGACCATTTTGAGGAGAGAGTTTATCACATGATGGAAGCTACAGCAACAGTGGATGCCAGCTACAGTCGAAAATAAGAAAGTGGAACCAAGATCATATGATGTCAGATTGCCTGGTGGTGGTGTTCTCAGGAGGAACAGACGTCATTTAAGGAGAATAGATCCAAGTCTTCAGAGAGAGGAGGGGATGGAGCCACTGGAGGAACCAGAAGGAAATGAATCTGTCTCACAGGCCCATATGGAAGCAGATACATACACACATTGATGACAGCAAATTCAGACCCATCTCCACCACTACAAGAAGTGGAAGACAGGTCAAGTTTCCTACAAAGTACAGAGACTATAAAATGAACTGATTGAGTAATCCCCTGATAACAAGTTACTAAGAAAACAGATGTTCAGTGTTACTCATTCTGTTAGTGCTGATATTTAGATAAATGATAGAGCTTGAAATGGCACTAAAAAAATTAACTGTAGATTTTTTGGAGAATTGTTTGAGTATTCAGGAAGTAGTAAATGAGAAAAAGTTATAGGTACTAATGTCATTTAATTGGTATGGAGTTCTGAACTTAAAAAAGGGGGATGTAGTATATTGCGGTAGTATTGTAGTAGTTATCCATTGGCTTGTGATCGATTGGCGCATGCTCTGTTTTTAGGTGTGCAGCTAGCCATGACTAGAGTGTCGTGTGTTTTGTTCTGGGGCACATGTGGTGCGGAATAAACGTTACATGCATGGTGCTTTGACATAAATCTTTGAGGTCTTCATTATTATTGTGTCAGATAGAATCACAACAGTGTCAGTAGGTAAACCATCAGACTATTTCCCTGGCACTGTATCGCATCATCATGCCCAAATAACCCCAGAGCAAGCATTTATTATTTACCAATCCAGTAGCAACACAACTAGTTCAGCATCCATACACCCTACTGTATCTCTAACCTCTTTTTGAGAGTGGCTGACCACAAAATACCGAAAAGTTGTAACACTGGGTTTTAGAAGCTAATCCTACTTTGACCTAAACTGAGCAACTGAAGAAAAGATCTTCTGCAGCGACAAAGCTCCGTCTGTGCTCAGACAAAAGCAGCGACTCCTGACTTAGTGGCATAATCATTTTACATATCAAGAAATATTATTATTCATATTACCTTTTTCATAGCAATTCAAAATATGTTATCATCTATCTGTGCTTTAGATTTCCCAGAGCATAAGGTCATTCTTGACATTAAAACACCCTGGGATTCTCTCTTTCTGATGGTGGAGAGATTTATGGAGCAGTTTGATGCAATCCAGGCAGCTACTCTGGGTCAACGCCTGAGGAAGCCAATGGCGAAGGACAAGTGATTGAATTTTAAGAGCAAAATTCATAGTTTACCTTTAACATTGTGAAAATGATTTTTCACAGGCTAGAAGGGTTCATGTGCACTGATTTAATGAAGACAGAGGAGTTTATTAAGTATGTGCATGTCCTGTACATCTTCCACAAGCAGTCAAACGATCCCCATCCTGGCGAAACAGGAAGCGTATTTCAGGCAATGTAATGAATACACTGTTTTCACCTTTTCAATACGAGAGAAAGTCTTGGGTAATCTGCAGAGTAGGTATCAAGTATTTACACACAATATCAATGCTATTCAAAAATAAGGGTAACACGGCATTTTCAGTATCAGCTCCTACACTATGTCTTGTTTCCTTTAAAGGATGGAAAAACCTTTCGAAATTTCATGGAGTCTGATGTTTTAAAGGCAGGCTAGATGGAAAGGGAGCTGCTGACATCTGGGACAGGTTAGAGATACAGCCATTGCAAATGCCAGAGCAGCAGTTGCACATATATTTTTTACTGCATGTGTACAACTTTGTCCCTTTGCATCACGATTTCTATGCTGAAGGCATGCTCTTTCACTATCCATCTGTCCATAAACTCCAATAGAGGACCCTCAAGCAGACTGGGAGGTGGATGATGCTGGTATGAACAACCGATGATGCTGGTATGAACAACCACCCCAAAAGAAAAGTGTAAATTAAGAGTTTTTCCAACAGAATCACATTACCCCTTACCCGGACTAAAAGGAGATAATCTCTCTTTCAGTTCGCTTCTACAAGTGGGCAAGTTCTCTCAGAACTTCAAGGAGAGACCTCTTTTCCTAACACGTGTTTTTGGATTTTTTCCCCTTTCTGCAACCAAGCCCCTTCAATAGTTTCACTGGCTCCCAAACTATTTTCACAGTCCGCTGAACTTCTCTCTCTATTTTTATTTTGTGGTCATCCCCTTTTTGCGCTCTGTTTCCCCTTTGCGTTTTTCCGTCGCAATCAGTCGTATCTTTTTCTTTTGCACCTGTAAGCTTCACCTTTAAAGTAAGAATGTTCTCATTTATTTTTATTTCCAACCTGGGTGGAATGAATTAGATAATTCTCTTTGTAATTTTATGCATGCATGATTCTTAACTTCAAGTGAGTCCGTGTCAATTAAGCTGTGAGTTTTTTGTGCAATTGTGTTGGAATAGTTATTGTTTAATAGCAGTGTTTGGGTTGATTTCATGTTACTGACACTCGACCCTGGATTTTAACAGCGTCACGACGTTCCTCCTGAGTGGCAGGTAGACACCGAGAGTCATTTCCGTCATCTTTTTACTCACCCTATTCAAGTTTCTTTGTAGCCGAACGCCAGTCCGGTAGATAAGCGCCATGTGGTCTCTTTGTCTGAAGAAACCACCAGGCTTCTTGCACAGATCATAAAAGATCAGCCATAAAACATCCCCCTACTTTCGGTGTTTGCCTTCCTGTAGATGTACCTCACACCTACACATGCGTCCGTGATCCGACGTACGTACCTACGAAGCGCCCGTGACATGCCTAAGTGACGTCACTACTGGCCGCCATCTTGTTACGTAGCGTTTTAGCCATTAGCATAGCCATTAGCCTTAGCATTCTGTGTGTTTGTTTTTCCTTTGTTTTGGCGTGGTTAGAATTAATAAGTTAAATTGACTAAAATCTCTGGTTTCTTTTAATCTGAGTGTGTGTGTGAATTATTGCAAATAATTAATTCCCTTCAGATAAGGTCTTTTGGTAAAATCACTAACATTTAGTTATAAACCGTTGGTTGATAACCTCTTATTAATTAAATATATATGTTTTTGCCAGACTTTAGGAAAAACTGTATGGTGCCCCGTTAATAATTTGAAGAGATAATTAAATTAATAATTTACGAATTATTGATTTAATATCCTTAGACAACCAGATAGACCATAATTTAAATTTATATCAAATTTAACTGATAAATACCTAACATACTTTTTTGTTTTACAGCTAAGAAAGGTCCAGAAGTCACCCTTAGGAAATCTGTTTGCAGATGAGGACAGACTGCTTCACCTTGGTGCTTCTCAAACAGCGGGTAGAGTCCCCTCCAATGTTCACTCTAATTCTTCATCTATCTGAGCGAACTCAATAACTCCTGATTGGTGTCATGGACCACTGTGAGCAACATCAGAAGTGTGCACAGCGGTTGCAACAATCCAAGTTAATTCTAATTGCATCATTTTAATTTCTGCCATTTTAAAATTTAATTTCACAGGGGCTGAATGAAGAGAAATTGATTTGGTCTCAGAAATTATGAATAATCACTGGCCATTCGATCAGAGATCAGACACCAGCACCAGGAGAACCCTAGAGAAATCTTCTTCAACCAACCTTAGAGACGCCGTAGGCAGCACCAACAAAGGCATCAGAAGTGGGGCAAGAAAGGTGGGCTGCAGGCCAGGCTAAGAGCTAATCTGCATCAACCAGTGCTACAGAGTCTCCTCATGTCCAACTGCCGGTCACATGTCAAAAAAATCAACGAAATAAAGTTAAAGATAATCTCGGCCAAGACCTGCAGGTGTGTGTTGGTGTTAACAGAGACTTGGCTGGACAACAACGTCCCTGATAAAGCTATCAGACTGGCCGGCTGCACTGTCTACTGGGCCGGCAGGACTGCATGCTCAGGCAAGAAGAGAGACGGAAGCGTGTGTGTTTACATAAAGAACAAGTGGTGCACAGCTGTAGAGACAAAAGCAGAACTGGAGGTTGCAGAACTCAAAATGTTGAAATTCTCTCGGAGTGAAAAAGATGGAAAGGATCAGGAATGAGTACATCAGTGGGACAGCTCATGTTAGATGTTTTGGGGATAAAGCAAGGGAGGCCAGACTGAAATGGTTTGGACATTTTCAGAGGAGAGACGACAATGATATTGGTAGAAGGATGCATGAGCATGTAGCCACCAGATAGGATGCAGAGAAGAAGACCAAAAATGAGATTTATAGATGTGGTGAGCACGGACATGAAGTTAGTTGGTTTGAGGGCAGAGGATGCAGAAGATAGGACTAAATGGAGATAGATGATTCGCTGTGGCGACTCCTGAAGGGGAAAGCCAAAAGAGAAACAAGAAGAAGGTGCACAGCTTTAGGTTTGTTGCTCTGGACTTTGGGACTCAATGCTCACCAGATTTGGAGTACTTGGCTGTGAAATGCAGGCCATTTTACCTGCCAAGGGAGTTTTCAGTTGTCCAAATAATAGCAGTTTGCTGCATGGCCTTGTAAACAGCCCGCTAAATGCTCATCCAGAAGGAGCTGTGATCGTGGCAGGGGACTTAAACCATATTGAGCTCAAAGTGTGTCAAAGTCTATATGTTTGTTCCACAAACATATAGACTTTCCCACAGGAGACAACAATATTTTAGACCAGATGTAGACAAACATCAAGGTAGCTTACAAAGCTGCAGCAGCCCCACACCTGGGTCTATCACACCACATCTCTCTGCTACTGAATCCATCCTACAGACCAGTAGGGTGCAGACGCAGTGCATCTTTGCAGCAGTTCTTTGAGGTCACTGACTGGGACGTGTTTACTGGGGGATCTGACATGGAAGTGCTACACGGCTGCTGTGCTGGACTACATCAAGTTCCCCACAGAGGCAGCTACCAGCAAAACCATCAAGGTGTCCCCAAACCAGAAGCCCTGGTTTAATTGAACTGTACGGGTATCGCTTAAAGCCAGGGACACCGCTTCCAAGTTTAGAATAGGGATCTCCCAGACAAATGGCACCTCTTCTTTGCTTGCTTCTGAGAAACAGGAAGGAAAAGACCAGGCTGCAGAGAGGATACAGCTGGAAGGGGAGTCAACACTTACCCTTCAACAGCACCAAGTGAGAGCCAAGGAATAATACTAAAAAAAGCAGGTGGACTGGATGGGGTGACAGGTCACTTACTGAAGTTCTACGCTGATCAGCTGGCAGGGGTGTTCACCAACATCATTAACCTCTCTCTAAAGCATGCCACGGCCCCCACCTGCCTCAAATCCAAAACCATTATGCCAGTGCCCAAAAAACCTGCTGTCACAACACTCAAATTTTTACCACTCAGTTCCCCTCATCCTTGTCATAATTAAGTGCTTTGAAAGAATAGTCCTAGCCCCCATTAAGGACAGCATCCCTGCAGACATGAACATCAGTGTGTTTCCAGGACAAGCAGATCTACAGATGATATAGTCTCCACCGCACTTCACACAGCCTTGATCCACCTGGAACAGCCAAACACATATGTCAGGATGCTCTTTGTGGACACGGTGACACCCCATAAACTGATCCACAAACTCTCCAACCTTGGATTATGGATTATGGATTTTCTAACCAAAAGGCCTCAGAATGTCAGGATAGGGAACCGAAAATCTAACACCATAAGCACATGTACACCACAGGGATGTGTGCTCAGTTCAGCTCTCGTCTCACTATTCACCCAAGACATTGTAACACTGGTACCATTTCCAGTGTTTACCGATGTATCCAGCCAAGATAACAGAGCTGAAGATGGAAGCATGGGACTGCCCATTGTGTTAGATTTATATAGGCTTCAGTTTATGAAGTGTTTAAGTAAGAAATTAGATGTTAATAAGTGAACATTTGTTTGTTGTATAGTTTAATTTTACCTAATTGTTAAATACAATGTTCTTGGATAAAGGGGGTTTATAAATTATTTTTGTAAGTTTGTTTTAAACAAAATACATTTTGTATTACATTTTCTGCAATGCTATTAACAACAACTATATTTAGAAATTCAATTATATTGTACTTTGACTTGGCAATTTTTCACATTTCTATAGTAAAAAATTGTATTCTACAGTACAAAAGACTTCTCGACCAACTCCCCACGCTGTCACTGACTCCATCTCAGACAACTCTGCCATATTCGGCCTCATCACAGGTGAGGATGACTCAAACTACAGACAGTGGACTCTGGACGTTCTGGACTGGTGTCAGCAGAACTACCTGCTTATCTACGCTAGGAAAACCAAGAAGTTGGTGGTAGACTTCCAGAGATGCAGACCCATCACACCAGGCCCGTCGCCATGGCCTGGCCCACCCATTTACGTATTGAGTCCCCCCCATGACAGATCACAATGCCTTCTGCAAATGTATTGGCCCAAGACAACCAACAGAGGGTGTTATAGCTTACAAGAAATACAGCCACTGGTATTGTTTATCAAGAACCTGAAAAGATGTCAAATGAACCCAAGCATTCTCACCAAGCTGAAAATCCTATTTTTGATTTCATTAATGTTTTATAAAGGCTTTTCCAAAGAGCTTTATTTCATTTATGTGTAAGGTTTGTACAAACAAAACAGAATTGTTAAAAATGTTTAGTATTTTTTTCAAAAATATATTTCTTTCAGAATAAGTTAATTTAAAATATTCAAAGGTATCTGGAGATAATTTGTTTTAAACACCATACTGTATAATACACATAATATAATAAAAGTATTAATTTGTTTCTAAGATTTTTGTAATTGTTTATTTTGAAGCATAAACGACCTTGGTATGTCATTTGAAAGGTTACATAAAAAAATACACTACCATTCAAAAGTTTGGGGTCACCCAAACAATTTTGTGTTTTCCATGAAAAGTCACACTTATTCACCACCATACGTTGTTAAATGAATAAAAAATAGAGTCAAGACATTGACAAGGTTAGAAATAATGATTTTTATTTGAAATAAAATTGTTTTTACATCAAACTTTGCTTTCATCAAAGAATCCTCCATTTGCAGCAATTACAGCATTGCAGACCTTTGGCATTCTAGCTGTTAATTTGTTGAGGTAATCTGGAGAAATTGCACCCCACGCTTCTAGAAGCAGCTCCCACAATTTGGATTGGTTGGATGGGCACTTCTTGCGTACCATACGGTCAAGCTGCTCCCACAACAGCTCAACGGGGTTCAAATCTGGTGACTGCGCTGGCCACTCCATTACCGATAGAATACCAGCTGCCTGCTTCTTCTCTAAATAGTTCTTGCACAATTTCGAGGTGTGTTTTGGGTCATTGTCCTGTTGTAGGATGAAATTGGCTCCAATCAAGCGCTGTCCACTGGGTATGGCATGGCGTTGCAAAATGGAGTGATAGCCTTCCTTATTCAGAATCCCTTTTACCCTGTACAAATCTCCCACCTTACCAGCACCAAAGCAACCCCAGACCATCACATTACCTCCACCATGCTTAACAGATGGCGTCAGGCATTCTTCCAGCATCTTTTCAGTTGTTCTGCGTCTCACAAACGTTCTTCTTTGTGATCCAAACACCTCAAACTTGGATTCATCCGTCCACAGCACTTTTTTCCAGTCTTCCTCTGTCCAATGTCTGTGTTCTTTTGCCCATCTTAATCTTTTTCTTTTATTGGCCAGTCTCAGATATGGCTTTTTCTTTGCCACTCTGCCCTGAAGCCCAGAATCCCGCAGCCGCCTCTTCACTGTAGATGTTGACACTGGTGTTTTGCGGGTACTATTTAATGAAGATGCCAGTTGGGGACCTGTGAGGCGTCTGTTTCTCAAACTAGAGACTCTAATGTACTTATCTTCTTGCTCAGTTGTGCAACGCGGCCTCCCACTTCTTTTTCTACTCTGGTTAGAGCCTGTTTGTGCTGTCCTCTGAAGGGAGTAGTACACACCGTTGTAGGAAATCTTCAATTTCTTAGCAATTTCTCGCATGGAATAGCCTTCATTTCTAAGAACAAGAATAGACTGTCGAGTTTCAGATGAAAGTTCTCTTTTTCTGGCCATTTTGAGCGTTTAATTGACCCCACAAATGTGATGCTCCAGAAACTCAATCTGCTCAAAGGAAGGTCAGTTTTGTAGCTTCTGTACCGAGCTAAACTGTTTTCAGATGTGTGAACATGATTGCACAAGGGTTTTCTAATCATCAATTAGCCTTCTGAGCCAATGAGCAAACACATTGTACCATTAGAACACTGGAGTGATAGTTGCTGGAAATGGGCCTCTATACACCTATGTAGATATTGCACCAAAAACCAGACATTTGCAGCTAGAATAGTCATTTACCACATTAGCAATGTATAGCGTGTGTTTCTTTAAAGTTAAGACTAGTTTAAAGTTATCTTCATTGAAAAGTACAGTGCTTTTCCTTCAAAAATAAGGACATTTCAATGTGACCCCAAACTTTTGAACGGTAGTGTATATTTACTTACTAGTCTTTTAATAATAATAATAATAATAACCATTAAACGTATATAGCGCTTTTTTGGACACTCAAAGACGCTTTGCAAATTCCATTATTCATTCACTCTCACATTCACACACTGGTGAAAGCAAGCAACAATTGTAGCCACAGCTGCCCTGAGCAGACCGAAGGAAGCGAGGCTGCCATATTGCGCCATCGATTGGTGACATCCATGCTTTAAAAGTGGCTTTACATTGGATTGATAGACTAAAACACACTGTTGGAGCAGTATGAAGTGTTAACTTTACCCACTCCACATTCCATTGTAATATATAAAAAAATAAAATGAAAAAAATAGTGTTTTGCACGCTCTACTATTTGTAGGTTTATCAATATGGTCCAGAAAATGTGCCCTCTGCAGGGTTTAATGCGTAAAAATATGCATAAAAATCTAACAATAACCTGTCAAAGGTCAGAATCATTACTGGCTCTTCTCAAACAAAGCTTAACTGTTTGTTCTATGTTTTGTTTTGTTTAGGAAGTGTGTCGGAAGGAATACTGATCACAGTTGAATGCTATAGTATAACCCTTACATGAAATTCTGGTCCACACCTCTTACCACTTGGTAATGGTAGTAATGCACAAACTCATTGTTTGGTAGCCTTGAATATTTGAACTATCTCATACTTGAATTATCAAGAAGAAGAAGCGCTAACAAGAGCATGCTAACTGGTAGTTATGATGTAAATATTCTGAGAAATACATGCAAGAAATGAATTTACAAAGGTTTTTGCAGCAGAGTTGGCTTGAGGTAGACTTGCAGAGAAAATACTTTATTGGAGTACATTAACTGGACATAAAATTATTGTTTTTGATTAAGCGGGTGTACATGCATAGCTAAAAAGTGAGTAAGGTATTCTTTTTCTTTCTGAGTGTGTCAGGACAGTTTTAGCAGTTAGTAGAAAGGGGAAGAACAGGGCCTGTTGTTTTGTTTTTTCTGCTGATATCTAGTGGTTTGCGAACCACTTTTTATTTATACAAAGCCGGTTGATTGGTGTCGTCTGCTCATGTTCCTCTGAATCAGAGCAACTTAACCACAGCTCCTGCGAGCGACAAAGATCTTCTATAAAGGAAGATGTCTCACTCACATTGACAAGCCAATACACAGTAGGGTCGTGACAGGCTCAATCTTAGCTCCTTTTGGAGAACAAAAACAAACGTCTTGACCTCCGATTTAAAACAGCGATCATTCAGCAAAACCCTAGAATCTATTCCTCATTCAATCCCTTTTTGAATGATGTATAAAATGAATATGTACATAAAAAGTGTCAAAAAGAGACGTTTTGACCCAGGAATATGTAACACACTGCCAACGGTTGGTAAAAATGCTAAAAAGAATATAATATATATATTTTTTTAAATTAGGCCCCCCCAAAATAAGTTGCGCCCCCCCGAACTAAACTGTCCTGATGCTGGGTCTGTACCACACTGACTACGGTGAACATCCAGGGAGTGGACATCGAGATGGTGGACACTTACCTATAGTTGACTCTTACCTCTCACTGTTATCTGGTGTTCACCTGAATAATAAACTGGACTGGAGCCGCAACACTAATGCTCTTCACAGGAAGGGTTAGAGCAGACTACCTGCTGAGGCGGCTGAGGTCATTTGGAGTCCAGGGAGCACTGTTAAAAGACCTTCAATGACTCTGGTGGCTTCTGTCTTTTTTTGCAGTGTCGTATCTTGGAGCAGCAGTTTATCGACAGCTGAGAGGAAGTGGTTGGATAAACTCATCAGGAAGGCCAGCTCTGTTCTAGGATGCATCCTGGATCCAATGCAGGTGGTGGGA
This sequence comes from Apricaphanius iberus, assembly GCA_028564705.1. Taxonomy (NCBI): domain Eukaryota; kingdom Metazoa; phylum Chordata; class Actinopteri; order Cyprinodontiformes; family Aphaniidae; genus Apricaphanius; species Apricaphanius iberus. The sequence continues at coordinate 145,234 of JAPXFQ010002396.1, read as the reverse complement.
GACAGAATGACTCTGGCCAAAAAAACATCTCTGATGGACAGTTTCCCATCCCATGCATGTAAATGTTGATGAACTGCAAAGCTCCTTCAGTGACAGACTGCTGAATCCTAGATGCATGGAGCGTTTCTGCAGGTCCAACAAACAGATTTTTACATTAGCGCTGTAAATTGCACTAATCAACTGAACAACACAATGACTGCAATAACTTGCACATTATTTTCCCAGTCTATATATACTAACATATTGGAAGTTACACATTTACTTTTTAATACACAGGTACAGTGCAGAATATGTACTATTTTAACTTTTATAAATATTCTAAATATTCTAACTATTTAAAGACCGGATTCCGACGCACCAGCGCTACGGTCTTCTTTACAGCACACACCCGCCAGTCAGACATGTATTCAGCAGCACACTCTTCCCTCTTTGCACTGAGTTAATCCTTGATAATTTATTTTCCTCCGCTTAGCACTATGCTTAAATTCCGCAGATTGTCTCGTCTGATTAGAACTCTCTGTTCGGAATGGGTTCCACCATGTGTTGACGAGCGGGTAGTCTCACCACGAGCCCCATAGACCGGGAGATTTAACTGCGGATATTACAATTCGTGGTTTGACGCTTAGGTTTCAGGTAGGGCTGAAATGATTCGTCGAATAACTTGATATACTAAATTTCAAAAATTGGCAAAAACTATGCCTCAAAGCCTCATTAAGCTTGGTTTATGCTTGACCCATCCGAGAGCTCCAAACGGCTCCACGCGGCCAAATGACGTAATTTCAGCAACCACGCCTCTCCGCGCAGCCCCCGCGGAGACCCAAATTTCCACACCGCTCACCTTGGAAATTTTCTAACTAGGTGGACGGTCCCATTTGGAAAAACATGGCGGACTGGCAAGAGCTCCTATTGGCGGAGGTTCGTAAATACAGACATCTTTTTGATTCAGCCCATATAGATCACTGTGATCAACTGTGATTTAATGGACGAGTGGACCATCTCCTTTTTCGTCTTTTTTCCTAACATTAGTAAAAGTTCTTCTGCTTTGTTTGAGCTCATGGGTGTCGCCATCTTGTAAACCACAGCGATTTCTACTTCTACTATGGTGTAGCATTGTATGCATGCCTTAGAGCCCTACGCCACCACCTACAGTTTTCAAGAATATTGGCTCTCAGCAGGGATAAGGCACAAAAAGGTATAAACACTGCTACAAGGCGTCCCGGCCGGTTCTGCACATCTCATTTCTGCGTGGAATGTACATGCATCAAGCATAAACCAAGCTTTACATTCCTATGTGCGCAGAGATCTGACTGTTCCACATGGACCTTTGTTTTGAAAGAACCTATGTGAAGCACAACAGCAGCCCGTGATATAGTTTGAATTTAGTTGGCCCGAAAGCAGAGAGTAAAGATGCCCATAAACGGCGGAAAATGTGTAAAGTGTGGGATCGTTACATTCGAAAAAAAGAAGAGAACGAAGTGAAGTGTATATACTGCAAAATAGACCTGGCGTACCACCGTAGTACGAGCTCAATGATCCAGCATCAGAAAACATCAACATGATTTTTCAACAAGCGTCGCTGAAACAAGGCAATGTAACCTAAAGCCTGTATACATGTATATTGACTGTACATTGATGTTCGCTGATTTTAATACCGTATTTGTAGCGATGTCATGATGCTGTTTGACTAGATATGATGTTAAGCTCTGATGTTTTTCAGTTGTAAACTTGTTCACGTTCAATTGCAAGCGAGCCTTGTTCACACATAGCCGGGTATCTCACAAAAGGAGATATTTTTCTATGGTTTGGCCTTTCATCCACACCTAAACACAGATTTTTGTCACAAAAATGTATATTTTAAAAAACTCTGGCCAATGTGGAGATCTGCATTTTCTCTGTTTTCAGTATCTGAATGTGGACGGATGAAAACCGTAACGAAACCATCTGTGACAAAAAAATGCTCCAACATCACATTTCCAATCAACAGACTTAATGCTGCGCTGTGACCAAAGTAAGAAAAAAATACTTTCTCCCTCACTCCTGACACAGAGACTCCTATGGGTTTTTAGAATGGTTAATAAGGGATTATTCCTAAACGTTAAGTCTTGATGAGCAGGGGCGTATCCAGGAGGTGAATAAAGAGAGGCTAGAGGGGCCCAGGGTGGGTCTGGGACTGTAGCACAAAAATAAAAGCAGATATGTTCTTCTAGTCGGGACTTAATCTGACCTGGTCACATTTTAGAATTTTCAACTGTTAAAAGGACATTTAAAGTCCTTTTTTTTGCTAAGGTTTATGTGACAATGTCGTCTCAAACTCTGCTTCCTTTTCTAACAATTTAAGTCATTGGTGAAAAATTCAAAAAAGAAATTCACAAAAACATTGCAACTTTTTTTTTCACAAAAAAGTGGATGGACTGTTTAGTTAATTAACTTACATTATTGCTGTTGACTGTTATGGGCTTAGTTTTCGAGCCAAATGTTGGAGTTGGAGTTCTCTGTTTTTTTTGAGAGATAAAAGGCAAATATTTGATCATTTTACAGCCACAACATTTTAGTTCTGCATGATTTGTGTTGAAAACGTAAAAAAATTATCCGATTATTCGATAAATCAAAGCGATGTGGTCACAGACATTAGCTTGTTAGCAAGGTAGTACATATCATTGTCATGCCACGTTTTAACACAATACTTGAAAATTAAAACATTGAATGAAAAATTTATTTTTTACTTACAGTGGCCTGGGAGCTGTTGTTCCACCTTTTGATGCAGGTCCTCGTTTTAAATACAGCTTCAAGGCAAAGCTCCACAGCTGTGAAGCCACTGTTCTCAAAGTGACTGAAAATTAACTAATTCAAACCATTTCTTCTTCAGCTCCTCTTCCATGGGTAAAAATTAGTTAGGTTTGATGTGTTATCTCCACAAATACCGGACATGTTCTGCCGTGTTGTAGAGTTCCCTACTGTTAGCTTCTCAAAGCTATAGCTATGCTACCTGGCCAAAACAAACCTTCTAGAGGCGATCACAACGGTGCCACTGAGTGAGATGGCACTTGGCATTCGAAGGTCAGGCTTTTTTAGAACCGGGTGAATTTTGCCATCTAAACTTTCTGTAACTGATGCAGAAAATTGAGTTTGGAGAAAATATTCACATGCAGCATGCTTATACAACTCAGAGTGATTGTATTAAAAAAAAAAGTTTATAATTTTCAGTGAAGAGGACCTTTAACATCTTTCAGTATCCTGATCTGTTTGCACACTACAACCTGGGTTTACCACTTTCTCTGTACTTAACCTTAATAAATGGACAGTAGGCCTACCTATTATTGTAACTGTTGTACATGATGTAAATATCTTTTCTTCTGTAAAGATTGTGTGTGTTTCTGTTCTGTTTCCTGTTGCTGCGGTTACGACCAAATTTCCCCTTGTGAAACAATTAAAAGATGACTCTTTTGTCTTCTAAAATTCTGAAATATTTATTCTAGTTTTACTCTTGGTGATTCTGGACTATCATCTGAAAAGACTCTGTGGTCAGCTCTTAGCAATTTGTAGAAAGAAAATCCTGGAATAGGCACAATCGCCTATTCTGCACAGGCATTCTACTGTACTTTGACATTTTTCCAAAGATCTCAAATAAAATTCAGAATTTCTTATTCTAGTTATACTCTTGGTGATCCATTACCATAATCTGAAAAGAGTCTGTAGTCAACTGTTAAGATTTTATAGAAATAACATCCTGGAATTGTTCTGCAATTCCAGTATTGTTCTGTTCTGCGAAGGCATTATATTGTACTTTGATATAATTTTCCTCCAAACATCTAAAGTAAAATTCAGTATATTCTAGTTATAGTGTGGGTGACCCTCTACCTTAATCTAACGAGTTTGTTGTAAACTCTTAGGATGCTTTGGGAAAACAATCCTGGAATTTTAAGATAATATAAGATAAGTCTTTATTTTCTCAAACATCTATTCTGGAATAGTATTATACTGTACTTTTTCTCAAGAATTCTACAGTAAAGTTCTGAAATATTTATTCTAGTTATAGTCTTGGTGACCCTCTGCCATAATCTGAAAAGAGTCTGTTGTATACTTTTAAAATTTCGTTGAAATAAAATCCTGGTATTGACAGAATCACCTATTCTATAAAGCCATTATACTGTGCTTTGACTTGGCATTTCTCCAAAGATCTACAATGTAATTCTGATTTTTTTATTCTAGTTGTACTCTTGGTGACCCTTTACCATAATCTGAAAAGAGTCTGTAGTCAACAGTTAAAATTTTATAGAAATAAAATCCTGATATTGGCACAATCACATATTCTGCAAAGGCATTATACTCTGATTGATTATTTCTCTCTAAAATTCTATAGTAAAATTTATAAATATTTATTCTATTTAAAATGTGGATGACCCTCTACCATAATCTGAAAAGAGTTTGTTGTCAACTCTTAAAATGCTTGAGAAAAAAATCCTGAAATGGGCACAATCACCTATTCTGCAAAGGCATTATACTGTACTTTAACTTGCCATTTCTCCAAATATCTAATGCAGTACAGCCAGTAAAAACCGGAAACTAGAATGATTATTTTTTCTATCAACACAGCGAATACGCGCATAACCTACCCCAGTTTACGCAGCTCCTATTGCTATTATTTGCAGTTTGCAGATGCAGTGTCGGTAAGCAATGTTAGTTTGTTTCTTAGCCATAGCTCAACTGTTGTGAAGTTCTTTCTGCAGACTTTTGCATGTTTAATTATCGTTTCAATCACTTCTTCTGATATCTTGCAATCCAAAAACATATTTTATTTGCCTTGAAAAGGGGCGAGTCGATGGAATTTTAACTTTCCCGTTCTGTTGTTTTTATCAAAGTGATTTGTGCAACCAAAAAGGCGAAACACATGATCGCATCTGTTTCTGATGACAACTCGGGGTAGGCAGGGAGCGATATAGAAATTCTTCTTCTAGACCTTTTGAGACACTTCATGAAACGAAAAATAAAAACATTTTCTCAATGTAGCTGTACGTTGATGTCAAAGCACTATACTTGTATGGTGATTAGTTGGACTTATCCAAAAATCACAGAAATGTACCCCCATGAATAAAAAGGAATGGAATAACAGGTACCATTTTAAATAATACCAATCTACTGTACTCTTGAGACAGAGTGGTAGATCTTGAAGGAACAATTATTGTATTATGCCTATTAGCACATGCAAAATCCTCAATGTTGTCAGGTGTAGAAGTCTCAAATTCTTATAATCTTCAGATAATTCACTTTATTTAGCCATAAACCAAGATTTTGTCTCAACCTGCTTCCTTGTGGTGCCTCATGAAACTGTAGAAAGGGCTCTGCAGAAAAGAATGGCAGGACAGTTGCTGAGTGGTGCTGTAAAGCTTCGGTGAGCTGCTGGCACCGCTCCACCAACCCTCTGGTGCACCAAGACCCAATGACTGCTTCTAGGGGTACTGACTCCTGGTTGTAAAAACAGCCGATCACCACCACTGGCTTCATGTCCATCCGCTGTAGGAAAGATATCCCGGAGGCCAGGCTCTGTACCATCTCCCTGCTTTGGAATACTGTGTCGTCCACCTTGAAGAGACACAAAAATGTTGAAAATTATTGCTTTTTCTCCTGCCACTGGGACTGCCTTACTGCAACATAACAGCATAACATTTCGCTGTTCAATTTTCTTGCTATGATTCTTTAGGGGATGCTGTATCAGTGCTAATCAAATAATTCAGCTTGAATAGTTTTTAGGTAAAATTCACATCTTGGAACTGTAGACGTTTAAATAAAATTGCAAAGATAAGGCAAGTTATGAGTTGTACAACATTCTTACAATCAAAGGCAGTTTTATTACAAGAAGAGGTGGCAGTGCCAGGTTTTTTCTGCTCCTTATACTATCCATGCTAAAGGAGTCATATTGATTCACGAGTCAATGCCCATCCAAATCCATATTGTTATAGAGGACCCTGCTGGCATATACAGTACAGACCAAAAGTTTGGACACATCTTCTCATTCAATGTGTGTTTTTTATTTTCTTGACTACATTGTAGATTCAAAACTATGAATGAACACATTATGTATGGAATTACTGTATGTACTTAAACAGTACTTGTTGGCTTCTTTTTGCCTTTACTCTGTGGTTCAGCTCACCCCAAATCATCTCAATTGGGTTCAGGTCCGGAGGCCAGGTTATTTCAAACTTTTTTGTAAAAGTACTACATGTGTTCATTCATAGTTTTGATGCCTTCAGTGAGAATCTACAATGTAAATAGTCATGAAAATAAAGAAAACGCACTGAACAAGAGGGGAGAGGACATGTGGCAAAGCTCGCCTGGGACGAGACTTGAACCAAGGACAGCTGTGTCAAGGACTGGGGCCTCTGCACATGGAGCACCTGCTTTAACCACTACACTATGCAACCAACAATACATAATTTATGAAAGAATTAAACTTATTAGATATATGGAGATATGAAAAGCCAGATGCAGTGGAATCCTGTTATTCTAGCACACATAAAATCAATTTGCATATAGATTATTTCTTAGTTTCAGCTTTACTAGTTTCTAAATTTAAAGAGTGCCAATACAACAGTATAGTTATATCTGACCATGCAGCAATATCTTTGCCATATGAATATAAGTTTTTAAAAGATTCTCCAAAATAGCACAATCAAGGAAAATGGTTTATAAATCCAAGATTTGTACATTTCTTAAACAAATTGACTTTGAATTTTGAATGTAATACTTCTGAAACATTGGATATCTCAAAGTTGGAAGCATTAAAGGCCTTTATTAAGAGTCAGAACATTTATTTCACTGGTTTAAAGAAAGGGAGAGTACAACCGGAAATGAGGACATTAAAAGATCATTTAAAAAAAAAATTCAAACCAAGCTATATCAAAATAAGTCCAGCCAACCAGACACGTATAGACAATCCCATTACTCTCAGATCTCACTATAATGAATAATCAGATAACAAAACAGCTGATATCTATCATGGGGATAGATCTGGGAAAATGTTACCATGGCGAATTAAACAACAGCAAGACTCTCAACACTTCTCATTGGCTATACCTGCTATTTCCTCATTAGAGATGACAATTACAGAACAATTGGAGTTGGAATAAAGGTCTCATTACATCCCTATATGACTTACTCGTATCAAAGTCAGGTGAATCTTCAAATTTCAAGTTTATATTGTGAATAGAAGATATAGGTGATGAAATATAATTTCAAGAATGAAAAGGGGTCTGTACGAAATTCCAGAAACAAACAATTAACATCAACCTGAAACCCATTCAATATAAGTGGCTTATGCATACATGAATAACTCCGGTTAAGTTGCACAAGTTTAATGATAACATCCCTGACACATGTAGTAAGTGCAATGATGCTAGAGGAACATTATATCATTGTGTATGAGAAAGTCTGAAAATTCATTCTGGTTAATCTTACTATTATGATTGATCAGATATTAGCTAAGAAGTAACCCCTAGAACGCATGCATTTTCTTTTAGACATATATCCAACTGTCCCCAGAAGTTGGAGGGTGGGCGGAAGTCTATAACTACAGCCCGCTTGTACCCGTTCAGCCTTCTGACTGCTGCTGCCGGCTGGAGGAGGAACCGAACAAAATCATCCACACAAGTTTCTGGAGAAACTCGCTTCAAGGAACCCAAATACCACACCAGGTGAATCCTACATATTGATAAACAAAACTTTGTGTTTCAGAGCGCTGAGAGAGACGGAGCTGAGTGGGAGTTCAAACCAGCTGAGAGCCTGAACCAGCTGGAATCTGCATCCCTTCGTGCCAGAGGCCACATCGAGCCGCTGACACACAACTGATAAGAGTGGCCGAGTCGGAGAATCCGGAGGTACTGTTCGTGAATTTTTGGGGCCTACCATCACACAGCTGAACCCAGAAAGGATGGAAACAATGTCCCGATCGGTAGCTCCAGGAGCTACTAGCCTGCTAACTAGTTTAGCAACCCTTTGTTAGCCTGCTTGGCTAATGTCGTCTAAACCCCCTCACTCATCCACAAAGGAGAACACTTGGAGAGTTTTAAATGTTCACAAGGTCTGTTTGGGCAGAGGCAAATTAGTTAGGATAGCTAATTTTAAAGGTGTTTCCTTTTTTTATTGTTAACTTCTTAAATTTCATGTGCTAAACCAGGCCTCGGCCTGAAATTTTAATCAGTGTTTTCACAAGCCTTTTCCAGACAAAGAGTCGTTTAAATCCTGTAGTTTGAGCTACTCAATCAGGCAGGAGTTCACCCTGTTTTTGTTTAATGTTTAATACATTTATTTGAGACACTCAAAACGCCCCACGTGCGTCGCAGACAGCTAAAGCTAACCAACCCCACGTATTGGTTTAGGCCAACACTTCATAAAATAAGATCGCTATTAACGGTTCAAAAACAACTCTGTTTAAAAATGGATTGTTTAAGAACATAAACTAATCTCATTAGCCATGTTTGAACTCAATTATATTGTTTTACTGTCGAGATCAATCCATGAATCAAGTAATCCTCCAAAGGTTAATTACGCTTATCCAGGTAATTTTTTGTGTTTTTTTACATTGCTTATTGGTTTAGAGGCAAACCACTAGTGCTAAATTAGTTGAACTAATTACAATTAGTGAAACTAATTCGGCCTTCATTCCAGCATCTTCAAATCAAGTCTTGGTTCTTAAAGGACCCAGATTCCCCCAGAATTATGTCAGAATTCATGGTTATTACATATCCATCTTTTTGTGTTCTTTTGTTTTTAACTATTCATTTGTTTTAATCAGTAGTGTGTGTTTTTTCTAGCTTGGTGATGATTTGTTCTCTCTTGTAAATAAATCTTGTATTTTTGGAAAGTAACTGATGTCCTTCTTGATTCAGCACATATAACAAAGTTAATGGTCAATAGCAGTGGTGGCTGGTGGAATTTTCTCCAGGGGGGGCTATAATGAAGACTAGATATTAGGGTTGTGAAACGAATTTTTTTAACCTAATTAATTAAGGGATAGCTGTGAATTAATCCCGACTAATTAACATTCCTAAATATGACTAAAAACCTAAAATTTTTAGAGTAAAGGACAAATCCAATTGCCACAGCTCTTTTTTATAGAGATTAGTAGAATTTAGTTTTTAACTCCACGATCATATTCACACATTGACTACAAACATTCGTACATTGACATATCGATCTTTTAACCAGTTGCAAAGGCAAAATAACTGGCTAAAATTTTCTGTATGCAAAGATGAATGTTTCTTAATCATACTGTATTGGACAACCCTAAGCGTCTTCTTAATAGGACTATCCTACAACAACAATAATTTCAGTCAGATGCCTCAACAGTTTTGCTAGAACAGACTGCTACTGTCAAGGAAGAAACACTGAGCTGTCTATAGAGGTACTGGTTCAGACTGGGATCACTCTGTTAACACTGGGAGAACCTGCCAGAGCTCCACTTAAACCCAGTCAAAATATGAGAAGATGTGGTGGAGAAAAAGCTGTTATATTTATTTTGCTCTTTAATAATTCCACACAGCTGCTGATACACGGTTGGGTGATATAAATGTGAGGAGGGAGATGATGTGTGTGATCTCAATAAGAACAAATGAAAGGCAAGGCAGAAATAACCAAAATTTATGAATAAACGTAATATTTGGATAGCAGCAGATCTGTTAAGTATCAAATAAATCAAATGTAAGATACATTTATTAATAAAATGTCACAATTTACTGATTTCCAAAATGTAAACACTCAGCAGATAAACTAATCAAGTCATCAATCTACACAATAGGAATACATGCTCTTATTGTGAAGTAGCGGCGTCTGCACTACAGCTATTTCCGCTAATCAGTTAGCACTAATTTTAGTCAGAAGAAAAAACTTTAACTGAATAATGCATTTTTTTAATGCAGCGATGGTTGACCTGTTTATCAGCCGCGCTGTATGACAGACATCTGTGACGTTGTTTGACTTCAGCCGCTTCAGCCCCACAGCTGGAGGGGGACGATATGTAAGCCCCGCCCCCTCAGGGTGCACCTCTCCTGCGCCCCAAGGCGTCCTATCTTTTGTATTGAAGAGGAGCTACTGCGCATGTACAACTTATAACCAAATTTTTGCGCCCCAAGGCGGAAATGCATCCTCAATCAGACAACACAACCACAACTCAACTCCCCTTAAACTATTAAACATTTATCTTACACATCTGAAAGAAAATATACATATATTTCAAAACATTTTTTTGTTATTATAAATATTATTTTCCACTGTTATTCAAGGTAATGTGGCAAGTTATCAGTGGTGGGGCGGCGCCCTAGCGCCCTCTATTGACCAGCCGCCACTGGTCAATAGATGGTAAAGAATTCATTACTTCAGATTATGAGACTGACATAGACATTTGGCTATTAAAATAGTTCCTGATGAAGGTGGTGACCCAAATAATAATAATTTTCCTTAAATTATTAATCTTATTGTCAGCCATAAGCAGTCCCTTGACTATTAACACTAGAAGACCCAGGATTTTTTGCTCTACCTATAAAGCCCACAGGTAAGCCGAAAGGCTGGATGGCCCCCTGTGAACCCTCCTTTTGTTATGTAAACGGGGCAATCACTGGGACACCACAGGAGGGGGGATATGCAGAGCCACTTCACTGAAAACACCTTGACAAAAAATTGGGGAGGGGGACAATCAGGTAGGAGCAGGATTGCTAACTGACTGTCTGAGCAGAACATATGAGCTGAATCAAAATGTAATATATGTAGAAGGATGTAGACGTTATCAGAACCCTACAACACTGGGCTTCCAACATCCCCACCAGACACATAAGAAAAGTAATAGAACAGAACCACATCAAATAAAGCACTCAAAATCTGTGGTAGCCCCACTAGTCATTTACAGAATTGCTCATCAAGTTGATATCTGTACAAGATTTATTTTATGTAACATTTTTTTCAAACTGAGATACACCCGAAACACATTTGATTTGTTATATTTAAGAATTTGTACATTGTTTTTGTCTGTTTTGCTCTTTCCCTCTATTTTCTCTTTTCCTGTCTCTCCCTGTCTCAACTCATAAAAACCAGACTGACTGTTGCTGTTTGCCCACACTGTGATGTTATGTTATGTCAAAGATATGATATTATATGTCTGATTTCAAAATATCAGTTATGTATTTAAGCAGTGGAAATACTCTGGAAATGCTAAGTTCCATTCGACACTGTACTGTTGAACATGCACGGCAAATGGAGCATGTGGACTGGTTCATGGCCCTCCCTGAACTAATGCCATTTATTGCTATTGTTATCTTGCGGGGGCTGACCAAGGTTCCATCACTGCATGACTGCTGGTCAGCAAACCTGGGAAACCCCCAGATCATGGCAACTATGTCCCGAAATCACTTCCAAGAAATCATGCAACACCTACGCTTTGACGACAAGGACACCCGCAGTGAGCGAGCAAAGACGGATAAGTTTGCTGCAATTTCCGGTGTGTGGGGTTCGTTTGTCACCAACTGCATCACATCCTACAACCCTGGTCGACACATCACCATTGATGAACAGCTTTTCCCGTCAAAGACTCGCTGCTGTTTCCTGCAATACATTTCAACAAAACCTGACAAGTTTGGGATCAAGTTTTGGGTGGCTTGTGACTTGAAATCCAAATACATCTGCAATGTCCTCCCATATCTTGGCAAGGACCCCAGTCGTTCCAGTGGAGAGAGACTGTCCGAAAATGTAGTGATGAGGCTGATGGAACCATTCCTGGACAAGGGCAGAAATGTTACCACGGACAATTTCTTTACATCGCTGTCACTGGCACAACGACTGCTTAGCCGGAAAACCACCATCCTCGGCACAGTCAACAGGATTCGGCGAGAAATTCCACAATCAACAAGACAGAGGGACCGTGATGAATTCACCACTCAGGTATTTTCAACCACTGGTGCCACGCTAACGGTGTATGCGCCCAAACGGAAGAAGACAGTATACATTCTCAGCAGCATGCACCGCGTCATTCAGACTGAGAATACCACCAAACGGAAGCCGAGCTTGCAAGAGAGTTGGCTCATTCTCATGTGGGTGCAAAGCAGGCACAAAGGGAACAATTGCTTCGGCTACAACCTTCAACACCTAGCCCTGGGAAAAGAGCAATGTGTCAGGTTAAAAATCAGTGTAAAAGCAATCATGCCACTCTGCGATGTATAGGCTGTTACAAATACACATGTGGCAAATGCAGAAAGGAGACGGCTTGGCAGTGCATGGATTGTGAGTGATTATTGAAATGTACTCACCTCACTCATTGTTACATACTGTTTAGTTTTCTCTGTGTGCTTGAAAACTCAAATTTCCCTGAGGGAGTCACCCCAAAGGGATCAATAAAGTTTTAAGCCTAAGTTCTAAGTCTCACTCACTTCCACTCTCTAACACTGTATCCTGATAATACTTTTTTATTATTATTATTATTAGTAAATATCATGAAGGCCCAGTTGGGATAACCCCAGATTTTGAGTGCTTTATTTGATGTGGTTCTATTCTATTACTTTTCTTATGTGTCTGGTGGGGATGTTGGAAGCCCAGTGTTGTAGGGTTCTGATAACGTCTACATCCTTCTACATATATTACATTTTGATTCAGCTCATATATTCTGCTCAGACAGTCAGTTAGCAATCCTGCTCCTACCTGATTCTCCCCCTCCCCCATTTTATGTCAAGGTGTTTTGAGTGAAGTGGCTCAGCATATCCCCCCCCCTGTGGTGTCCCAGTGATTGCCCCGTTTACATAACAAAAGGAAGGTTCACAGGGGGCCATCCAGCCTTTCGGCTTACCTGTGGGCTTTATAGGTAGAAAAGCCAAATGGCTGCTCTCTGGTAGTTCTAGTGTTAATAGCCAGATATCTACATTTTGGTAATATCCCCAACAAGTTGAAAACTGTAAAATGTGACCAGCTTAGATTGGGTCCCCACTAGAAGAACATTTCTGCTTTTAATTTGGTGCTACAATCCCAGACCAACCCTTGCCCCTTTTAGCCCCTCTGTATTCACCTCCTGCATACACCGCTGCTCAGCAGCACTGAACATTTAGCGAATCATTAATCATTCTAAAAACTCATAGAAGTCTGTGCGTCTGGAGAGAGTGAGAAAGTATTTTTATGTATTTTTTACTTTGGTAACAGCGCAGCATTAAGTCTGTTGATTTTGATGCTGTATCTTTGTTTTCTGCCTTCCCAAAAGCACGATCAGCTGTGCACTTGGGCTCAAAGTAACTCAAATAACTCAACAGGATAAAAAAAATAATTGAAACTACAGCTTATTTCAGTCCCATAAAGACTGTTCTAAAAACCTGAGGCTGTCTGATGCGGCATGAATCACTGATTATAGCTGATTTTGACCTATTTTGAAAGCAAAACGTCGAATTGCACCAACAGTTGACTTTCATGTTCAGAACTGTACTGAACAAACTGTACCCAATAGCACCTAGCAAACTGCAAATGAAACATGTGCAGGCTAACACATACAGTAGGAGGCTTGCAGGAGGAACATTTATTCCTCCTGCAAGCCTGACCTCCACAGAGCTCATCTTTTGTTGCGCTGATGGCCCATTAACTGAAATGTACCCTTTCACATTGCTACATTTGCATTTGCCAGTTGGGGGAAGATTGTTTTGGGTGAAGTGAGTTTCTGAGTTTCAATGTGACAGTCAATGTAATGAATAGATGTCTTTGCCAGGTGAATAGATGTTTTAGGCAGTTCGGAGAAGATTGTTTAGGAGGAAGTGAGTTTCTGAGTTTCAATGTGACAATCAATGTAATGAATAGATTTTTTTTTTACCATGCAGAAACCCTTGGAATAAAGTCAGACAACGGTCCAAAAGAATGTAAATGTTGGAATTTTTATTTTCTCCCACAAGTTCCAACACTAGAAACAGTTTTCATGTTCAAACTTTGGAGCATTTTGCACAGGTAGCATAGGTAATACGGTTACTGTATAACTCTCTTGCACCTCAAAAACAACTATATAGAAAAATAACAACTATATACAAGTTTCAACAGCAGAAACATATGTTTCAAACTTTGCAGTCTTTGCAAACCCAGTGTACATCATCATTTGGCACAGGTGAATCTTTGACATGCTGCACAGGTAAACTTGCTGCGATTCCTCTTGCATGCCTTCAGCACTTGACACTGGGTTGTACAAACCTTCCCTGGTTAAGCAGCTGCAGAAGCCTCAGAGCCAACAGGAGCCCTCGGGAGCTTCAGAGCCTTGTTCTGTGCCTCTAGTTCTTTGAGCTGCATGAAACGGCAACGGAGTTCCTTCGCAAGAAGACTCAAAAAATAATCTTCTTTTGCCGTCCCATCCTGTACATGCCTTGTACAGAATGTAGGCGTTCACCGCCGCCAGGTCCAGGATATTATAGAACACGGCTACTGGGCACCTCCGTGTTGCTCCTCTAACGGAATAAATCCGTGCCATTTGGTCCAACACATCGACACCACACTGTAAAAGTAGAGAGTGAGAGAGACAATCATGAGTATATATTATTTTTTCTTTAAGCCTTTTATAGTACATATCATAAAAATTGTATCACTGTTGTAAAATTATACACACATTCACGTACCTTCATGTGGTTGTAGTCTATTATTGTGTTGGGCTTTCTCTTTGTGCCAGCATCGATTGAAACAGCTTGGTGAACTGAACTCAGAACACACACTGTGTTGTTTTTTTTGGTGCATAAATTGTCAAGGAGACACCTCCACTTCTAAGGACAGAAGTGGAGACTACCTCCCGTTGTCCAGTGTGTTTAGCTTGCTGAGGAAGTTCACGGCGAACTTTATTTATGGTGCCCAGTAGGGTTGTTTTGCGCTGAAGCAGTCTGTGTGACAGTGCCAGTGAGGTGAAGAAATTGTCCGTAGTTACATTTCTCCCAGCATCAAGAAATGGCTCCATGAGTTTCATGACCACATTCTCTGCCAGCCGCTCCCCCTTCGGATGACTCGGATCCTTTCCCAAGTAAGGTGCTGCATTGCAGACATATTTGGTCTCCAAATCCGTGGCCACCAAGAACTTGATCCAATTCCAATGCCCTCCTCTACCCACAAAGTGCCGTCTTTTGCCATCTGGCTCAGACAGGGCTTCCCACCACTACCACCAATACCACGCGGCATTTTCCGTTTAGGCGTTTTGAGTTCTTCCGTCTCGCTCTCTGATTCATCAGATGAGGTATCAGTGACCTGGAGAAAAACTGAAACCTCTCCTCCATCAGACTCTGCTTCGTCCATTTCCTGAAGCACGGCCAAAGCCTGTTGCGCGTTGAGGTTCCTCCTGTGTGGCTGTGATCCAGAAGCCATCCTGCTGTGCGTTCTGAGAAATGTCAAGAAGAAATGACTTTCCTTCATGGAGACCTCTGCTTTTGTACACATTCAGTGATACAAAAATCCTCCCCCCAGGTTTACCCTGGCTTACAAATGCAAATTATGTTGACCTTGCAGATCAAGCTCCACCCTTGCTTAGTGGCTCGTCAGCAAAAACAAAGGAGAGGGACAATTGAGCAAGCCAGGGGGGGGCTGCAGCCTGATTTTGCGCAAATTACCGCGGGTCTCAGTAAATCTAGTCACACATATGTTTTACCACAGTTTAAATGATAACTAATGATGTGCATTTCGACTGTGCTTATCAAGTGATTTCAAATTTATTTGATTGTAAAAACTCTAAAATAAAATGTCTACAAATCAGAAGTTGCCTGTATGACGTCACACAGCTAACGGGAGCTAACACTAGCTATAGCACGTAAAACACTCACTAACAGCTTGTAGAGCTTCTACCGCATGCTGGTTCGCACTCCACCGACTGCTTTACCCCCAACATATAGCTGCCAGTTTACACACTCTTTATAATGGATTTCTCCATGTTTGATGCTCATTCCTACGTCCCTGAGGCAATGGCCCATTGTCTTTTTCTTCTTCTGCAGTTGTAGTCCTGTTAGTATTTTTACACAAAACCTAAAGTAAATTTTGCAGCCGTTCGAAAATGAGCATCTTTGAAATTCACGAACATGTTCGATCCTAAGCGCATTTCAAACTGGATTAAAAAATAACTTATTTTGCTCCATTGACTAAATTTTTTTTTGGCAATAGGGGACCCATAGACCAGAAGTTGAAGGGGTGTTACTTAGGCTTCCCATAACAGCCTGACTCTCCTGTCTCGGGATAATGAAAGTTCCAGAATTTACACAGTTGAGCAAAATTTGTATAAGAATGCTGCACGGCGGCTAGAAACCAGTTAAGGTAAATCTGTGTCCAAAGAGTTTTCAAAAAAGGGTGTGGCTGTGGCAGCGTGGCGAAGTGTGGCGTCACGCCATAGCCATACCTTTTGCTCTGATTCCACAAAACTCATCCAATCCTAACCTGATTTGAGATATTGGATATTAACTCCATCCTCAGAGAATTGTCTAGGCTAATATCTAGTGGGTGTGGCCAAATTACTCCCCTACAACCCTTGAAAAAACATTCCCAAGCCATATTTTATTCTCAGCACAATGTCGTTCAACACACGTATGTACTGCCTCACAACCTACAAAAAAGTCTTGGAGCCATGGTTCATAGCCAACAGGAAATAGGCCATTTTGAATCAAACACAGCATTTTGTGCCATTTATAGATGTTGTATTTGATCGAACTCCTCCTAGAGCTTTCACTTACAGACTTCTAAACCCGGCAAGTCAGACTTAAGGCATTGGGGATCAAAAGTTATCAAAAGAAATGTGCTGTGTCATACCAGGTGGACGTGGCTAGGCCTCAAACTAAGGCTTCTTTTCATAAATGAACACACTGTATTAACTCCAAAAATGAAGCTGTGTGAAACTTCCTGACTGTCATTATACACTGAATCGGAAGACATTCATTCGCTCATGTAATTTACGCCTTGTCCCCTTAGAACAGGAAATAAAGATGCTTTAAAGTGAAAGGTCTAAATTCTGCTCCCTTTAAATAATCAACATTTTGCGGTTGTCAGTGACTGAAAACAAGTTCTTATCCAGTGCTGACAGGTTTGGAAAGTGGGGGTGACTGTGGTTTTATGGCGAAGCTTGGCGTCACCCCATAGAAATACGTTTGGCTCTACTTTCCATATGCATCGTCTGATCTGCACCAAATTCAAGAACATGGGTACTGGTCCAACCCCTAACAGATATACATGCATATAAGTAGTGGGTGGTGCCTTATTCCTGAACAGCACCCCCTAGAAGCATTAAAATAATCCGCATTAAGCATTGCTTTCATGCAGGAAAGTGAAATTCAGCAGACATATGTAGGTTATTATTGCCTTGGAACAGAAATTATTTTGAACCCAGGTCCAAACCTGACAGAAAGTCTGCCATTTTGGATCAAAGCTGCCATTTTCTGCTATTACAAGTCACATAACAAACTCCTCTTTCTGTTCATGACTTACACACAAATGACTAAATATCTTCACAAGCTTGCGGGACCAGATTTTTTAAGAAGGATTTGGCGCTATCATAGCATGTGGGCGTGGCCAAGTCCACAGTTTTACCTTTTCACCACATAATTGCAAGGTGTGTTATCTTGCACATTAAACTTCACAGTTCTACCATACTTCAGGGCTGTCATCACATACCACCAATAAACACTGTATTGGTAATTCATAGATAATAATGATCACATAATTATCGATAAAAAATCACATAATGTAAAAAATATATTTTATATGTCTCCCCAGTCATTTTGTTATTTCTTCGATGAACTAACTTTAACTAAGAATTAAATTAATTAAATTTTCAAACACTTCTTTTTATCATAAGTTTGTAAGAAACAGAAACAAACCAAGATACCTGAGTAACATCAGTAAATACAAAGAAAAGTAATATTATTAACCATTATATTATATATATTTTTTAATCATGTTAGTAATTTAAATTAAAGGTTTATTTTTATGCTTTTTAATCTTTTAAACATTTTATGACACTTCATAATATCAATGGCTGAAACCCTTGGTTTAGTTTGTCAAATTCACTTCAGCTCTTCAGCTGTAGGCTAAACCTAACAAGCTACTCACCAGTGTTGATGGGCTCCAACACTGCAGCCCAGAGTCACTATCACAATTAGAGTCACTGAGCCAAAGCCGGAAGGTCTATCCAACCCCTGTTGTGTTTTTTTAATGCGTTTTTTCGCTTCTGAGGACCAGGAGCAGAACCGAGGGGACATTTTAACAGCCAAAGATATTAGCAGTGTGACAGGACCTGGGAACGTTTCCTGTGTCTCTCTGTAAGAGATTCGTAGCGAGCTGGAGACGGGAGTCCTGCTTGATACAGCTCATTTCGTTTTATATTTCGTTCATTATTGTTACGTTTAATGTTTAAGGGCATCGAGGATCGGTTCAAAATGGGACGTAACCTTTACCTCAGCCACTGAAACTGCTGCTGCCTTATTGTGATGTCTGAGCGCGGTGAATTTACGGTGATGGTTCGCTTAGAGACTATTAAAAAAATTATGTTTCAGCTCAAATTATTTAATCCTTATTGTGGTTTGAAAGGAGAGAGGGTGGCTGACAGAGCTGCGTGGGTTATTGTTAATGATTTGTTTGGAGTAAGTGATGAGTGTGGTTAGCATTGTTGCCTTGCAGCAAGAAGGTTGTGGGTTTGTATCCCGGCCCAGGGCTTTTCTGCATGGAGTTTGCATCTTCTCCCCGTGCATGCGTGTGTTCCCTCTGGGCGCTCCGGCTTCCTCCCACAGTCCAAAAACATGACTGTCAGGTTAATTGATCACTCTAAATTGTCCTTAGGTGTGGGTATGTGCATGCATTGTTGCTTGTCCTGTCTGTCTCCATGTGGCCCTGTGATGGAATCGCGACCTGTCCAAGGTGTACCCCGCCTCTCGCCCGTTGACAGCTGGGGGGGGCAGAAAAAGAGGCAGATTCACGGGCTTCCTGCAACCACGGGAAGGAAATTGCTGTAATAACACTAATTATGCATAAAAGCGAAAGTTATTTCTTTCTAAATCTGTTTACATTTACTGATTGCAGAAAACCGCTGCAGAGTTACAGTAATTCAAAGTGCGCGTTCAGAAATGTGTCGCCGACAACACCTTTGGTGATAAAGGGTTAAATTCACAATTTTGGTATCTCTCCTGCTGCGCTGTCAGTGTCCTCAGTGTCCAAAAAGTGCAAGATCCTTAGTGTGATTAAAGTTGCGCACATTTTTACGCCACGTTTTTTTCTATAAATCACTAACTTTGCATATAAAGTTGCTTACGTAGTTTTCCAACCCCGTTTTGTGCGTAAGCAAGCCTTATAAATGAGACCCCAAGCCTGTATTCTAGGTGTAGTAATGGATTCAGACTTCAGCTACCAGGGTCACATAAGGGTAATAACAAGGACAGCCTTTTATCACCTTGAATAACAATTCTAGGATTAAAGGACTAATGTCGCAATGGGACCTTGAAAAAATCATCAGAGAATAGACTTCAAAATATTCCTACTAGTTTATAAATCATTAAATGGCTTAGCAAAAAAGTACGTTGAAAATCTGTTGTGACGATACCGACCCACCAGACCACTTAGGTCCTCCAACTCTAGGCAATTAATCATCTGGAGCCAGAATTGGGACTTTAGTTTTGTATCTGTAACTTTTAGCTTTGAACCTGTAACTTAATATTTCTACTTGTAGCTTAGGTTTTGTACTTGCAGACATTTCAAAAATACAAGTTTCAAGTTACAGGTTTCAAGTTACAGATCATTTTTACCATATTTGGCTTGCCTAGAAGAATCAATGAGTGGCTTGCTTATTTTGACCAACAAATCATGTTTCTCGAATCTCGATCTAGTCGTGGCAAGAGGAGGGATTGCTGAGAAGTCACGACGCAATCTTCTGTGCTTCTCTAATTCCTAAATTAAATGTGGATTGTAAAAACTCTTCTTGTAAAGTGCCTTTAGATGACATCTGTTGTAATATGGCGCAATATAAATAAACTGAATTGAAATTGAATTAAAGGCGAGAGGTAGTGCTCTGCACCGCTCAAAACCAGACTTGATTAAATTCACACCAATAATACCCAAAAGCAGCCACCACAGAGATGGGGACCAGCACATCCATTCAGGCACAACTGAAGCAACATGGCCGGTGATGGCCGGGTCTCTCGAACCAGAAGAAATCCGTCACGGCAGCTCTTCAGAGGGCTTCTCCCTCGGTGTCAACCCGCGGAATGATGGTAAGTTAAGTGTGTTTCCTTATGTATTTAGTTATGTACATTTGGAAGTGCTAATACACTATAATAAAGTTATTTTAGGCTTGCCAACATATTTATTGCAATGGATAATTTTTATCTTGTAAAGCACTTTGAGCTGCATTTCACTATATGAAAGGTGCTTAAGAAATAACGTTAATTAATTTTACTACGGTTTTTTACTTACAATTGGTTTTAACGTGACCATAAAGTAAAGTTGGAACAATTTATACATGTCAAATGAATGAAAATAAAAGCAAACAATCAAAGAATAGTTAAAGGACACAAAATAATTAGAGATGAAAAAATTGTGTGACTCATTTGATACTTTTTACATACAGGATGAATAAACGTTTCCTGGACCATTCTTTTAACTTTAATAGAATAAACAGGAAGTATTTGGCAGATGTGCTGAATCCACTGAAGTAAAATCAGAGATTTGAATGAGGAGCTGCGACTGAGACCTGTGGCTGGTCTTTCCTGGTTGACAAGTGGAGGGTGGTCTGCAGCAAGTGCTCTGGGTAGCTTCATTGTGGTTTTCACTGCATCGTCCATCAACAAGCTTTGCAATCTCCTAATGCAAAGTTGCAATATCACTAAAATATATTCAGAGGACAGCTGTTTCCACCAGAGAACCCTGTCACCTGCTTCCAAACCACCTCATCCTTATCTTCTTCTACTTCTCAAGCTCATCCTCAGGGACCACAGAGTCACCAGCGCTGAAGCAGATGTGGAGAAGCCTGCATGCTGAGATGATATACATTGATGTAAAAGCAAACAGGTCTTTCAACTTAGTTTTGTAATATATATAAGGACATGGAATCGATTAAAATAAATTAACTAATAATTGCAAATCAGAAAAAAAAATGTATCAAGATAAATTTAAATTTTTCTTTAGAAAGTGCAAACAATTAACAGAGTTCACATTGTCAACATCCAATAAACATACAAAAATGTACAAAAAAGACTATTTAGAAAGTGCATAACCACTTGAAGTGTAACAATTTGTTTTACTGTCTTTAAGCGATAACTTAAAACAAATAGTTTCTGTTCAAAAACATTGTCTGAAATACTCTCATGTAAACAATGAACAGAAAATAAATCTTGCGCAATTAGCTTATGTTATTAAATGTAAACAATGTCATTTTCTACATCAAACTAAGTAGTCCAAAAACAGCAAAATGACTACCTGTCTTCTGAGGTTCTTAAAACAATTTTAAAACCAGAGTGCATTAGTTCAGCAGCTCAACTCATTCAAATGTTGCAGAAAATTGGCAGAATAGAGAATATGAAAAGATTAGCTTAGTTCCTTTAAGGGCACCACAACATATTTTTTGATTGAACATTTTGTGGGGGACCCACAATTAATTCTGTATTAATTAATCAATGTAAAGTAATTAATTAGTTTTTTCCCCCAAAAACATGAGTTTTCAATATATTAAAGGAGGATAAAAGACCAGGGGCATCTCGGAACTGGAAGGGGTTGAAGTTCCACTGCAAGGGAGGAGGAAGAGGGTTTAGCACGGGCGCAGACGAATTCATGGATGCTCAAAGAAAATATTCATGGAGGGCCACCAGAGTGCACGTTTAGGGAACTGCAACGTCTTTACAGGGCCAGGGTGTCCTGAAAAGGGAGAGGAGTGACCCCAGACTAAATTCTCCTGACGGCATCCCGAGGGGACAGAGAGGTGTCTCCGGAGGGGCTGGTTCGTCGCGCAGGGCTGCCTGGATAGAGTCCTCCAAAGGCCAACGGACGGGAGCCAGGAAGCGTTGGGCGGGCAAAATGGGATCGGGATCAGCCTGGCGGGAAGTATGGGAGAACCGTCTGGAAAGAGAATCCGCTTTAATGTTCTTCAAGCCAGGGCGGTAGGCGAGGTGGAAATTGTAAGGCTCAAAAAATAAGGCCCAGCGGGCCTGTCTGCGGTTAACCTGCTTGGCTGAACGAAGGTGAATCGAGTTCTGATGATCAGTCCATATAAGAAATGGTTCACCGGCCCCCAAGAGCCAATGAAGCCACTCCTCTAGGGCCCATTTAATGGCTAGCAGCTCTCGGTCGCCAACGCCATACCTCTGTTGGGTCTCTGAAAACTTTCCACAAGAAATAACAGCAGGTGTGTAATTTGTCGTCAGGACCTCTTTGGGAAAGAACGGCCCCTGCACCCACACCAGAGGCGGATACCTCTACCACGAAGGGCCTCTCAGGGTCGGGGTGCAACAGTATGGGGGCCGAGGTGAACAGGCGGAGAAGGTGTCGGAAGGAACGGACAGCCTCGGGAGGCAGGCTAAAGGGTCACGGCTGGTTAAACGGTTTGGTGAGGGAGGTAAGAGTGCTGCGACAGAGCTGAACCCCGAATAAACCGGCGGTAAAAATTAGCGAACCCCAGGAAGCTCTGTAACTGTCTCAGACTGGAGGGCAGAGGCCACTCAGCGGCTGCCCGGACTTTCTGGGGGTCCATGGCCAACCCGTCAGAGGATATGGTGAACCCTAGGAAGGAAACAGAATGTTGGTGAAACATAAATTTCTCCAGGTTGCAAAACAACTTGTTCTCCAGGAGTCTGCTCATCACTGATCTAACATCGTGGGTATGCTCTTCCATGGAGCGGGAGTATATCAAGCTATCGTCTACGTAAACGAACACCCAGCGCCCCAACATATCCCGTTGACAAAGTGCTGGAAGACGGCAGGACTGTTGCAAAGGCCAAATGGCATCACCAAATACTCGTAGAGTCCGGTGGGGGTGACGAATGCCGTCTTCCACTCATCCCCCTCCCTAATACGCACCAAGTTGTAGGCGCTACGGAGGTCCAACTTAGAGAAAATGGTGGGGTGTGAGAGAGAGTCAAGGGTGGTAGAAATGAGCGGAAGAGGGTAGCTGTTTTTTACCGTCATCCTATTTAGGGCCCGGTGATCTATGCATGGGCGAAGCCCTCCATCTTTGTTTTTAACAAAACAGAATCCTGCAGCTGCTGGCAAAGTAGACATCCTAATGGAACCATTCTGAAGGGCCTCAGCCACATACTCCTCCATGGGTCTCGTCTCTTGGGCAGACAACGAAAAGAGGTTGGGGAAGAGTGCCAGGGAGGAGGTTATATCATAGGGTCGGTGGGTGGGCAAAGCGGAGGCTCGCTCCTTGCTAAAAACAGCGGCGAGATCTCGGTAGGCCGGAGGAATCTCCTCCAGACCCACTGACTCCTGTGAGCCCTTCGAGGCTGCAATGGTCTCAGAGAAGGACCGGTGCTGGCAGCAGTTGGGACCCCAGTTTAAAATGACCAAGAAATATGGGGGTCATGACGGGAAAACCAAGGGTAGCCCAGTATGAGTGGGGTGAAGCCAGCATAAACTACCAGGAACCGAATCTGCTCATGATGGCTGCCTATGGACATGTGTACAGATTGGGTCTGGTGTTGGACTGGATAGGGTTGTAGGGGGCGACCATCCACTGAGGTGACAGGGATGAAGTGGTTAATAGGTGAGAGAGGGACTCCAAGCTGACGGGCCAGGTCCTGATCAATTAAGTTTTCAGCCGCTCCGGTATCGAGAAGAGCTAATAATGGAAATTGCTGATGTTTGAGGTGGAGAGTGACTCGGAGTTGGAAGCGGGTAGGGGCGACAGAGGGATTAGGACCAGGTATAACTCCCCGTAGGTCTACCTGGCCTCTTCGTTTCCCCGGCTTAGTGGGCATTTAGAGAGGCGATGTTTACGTGAACCGCAATAGGCGCAAAGCTCCTCACGCCAAAGCCGATCGCGCTCTTCCTTAGAAAGTCTTCCAATCTGCATTGGCTCCTCAGTAGAGGAACCAGCCAAATCAGCAGGAAAACCTTCCGAAGCGAGGGGAGGAGCAGGGGTAGAGGATCGGCGAGATCCTGAAAAGACCGGAATCGACGCGACTCCGGTCGGGGACGAAGCAAGACACGCTGATCGATCCAGAGAGGTATATCGACAGTAGCCTCTAAGGTCTTTGGAGCTTCATGGCCGATGATCTCATCTCTAATATAGTCTGCTAATCCCTCCATAAAGATGGATCGGAGGCCAGCGTCCCCCCAATTCAGCTTGGCGGCCAGGGTACGGAATTCCGAAACGAAATGGCAGACGGACTGATCTCCCTGACGTAGGTGGAGGAGCTGGGACTCCAAATCCACCTCACTACTAGGTGGAACAAATGTCTTTTTTAGCTCTTCAACAAACACTGTATACGGATTACAGGCTGCGGACTTGGAGTAATAAAGGGCGGCGGCCCATTCCTGGGCTCGGCCAGAAAGAAGGGAAGTCAATAAGGCCACTTTAGAGCGTTCCGTTGAATACTTAGATGGCTGGCATTCAAAAATCATACCTAGCGTGGCGAGCAACCCGTCGGGCGGGCCGGTCGTCGACTACATTCCTCTTTTCCGGTAATCTGATCCGGGGTTCCTTGTTGCCCTGCGCGCACTGACGCTGCAGCGTGGTGACGGTGCAGCTGGAGAAGCGTCTCGGTCAGGGCCTCCAGCTTGGAGCTTTGGCGATCTACAACGCCGTGGAGGTATAATACCTCGGACCTGAGCCGCTCGATTTCCGCTAGGTCTATTTTTGCAGGCTCTGACATCCTGTCAGGATCACGGCCTGATAGACCGATAGGAGTGTTGCGTGCGGCTGAGACCCAAGCGCGATGATTGACGAGCGAGGGAAGGACAGTAGCACGCGGTTTGTTATAGTAATCCCTGAATGTGAGGACTGATCTGTCGAGAAAACTGGGATTACAAGATCTAGCGAGACAGTAGGGTCGGGTGATTGTGAGGGTTGGGAAATCCGCTACACCCAGAAACTAGCGATGCTTGGAAGCACAGCTCCGGAGCTCGGGACATAGAAAAAGTGATGTCAGAGTGGCGAGCGGGTGAGTAGCTCCTCCTTAAATAGGAAATCCTCCGGATCACAAGAAAAAGAAGAGGATTTTCTTCTTCTTTGCTGACACATCGGTTTCAGGAGCCTGGAGGATTTATTGCTCTTTCAGTAGCTCTTTTAAAGAACTCCACACTTCACCTCGCTCAGATTTGGGCAGGCATTTTAAGTCCTTGAATCTAGAGCAGTCGCCGTCTTGAGCCAGTTGAGATTGGCATTTTGTTTTCGTTGAGAGAGGCCAATTGTAGCTGGACTACTTTCACCAGATCATCATCTGAAGTATCCATGGCTCTGAAGAGGTGGCACAAAGCAGGTAGCACAACTGATTAGGAGATGTACTGCTCCCCACCCAGTATTTCTGTGACATGTCGGCAAAGAGAGGAATAATGTTAACTCATTCATGAATCAGTACACTTACTGACTTAAAGAGAGCAAATCAGAACTAAAACTGTTTTAAACAGGCTCCAAAATGGACCTAAACGTGGCTGAATTGTGTCTGAAAAGAGTGTAAACTATGTCTAAACTAGAAAAATAACTAACCTAAAATGTATAGCAAAATTTTTAATGAAATAATCTCTGAAAACAAATTCCAGAGGCCTTTCAGTACGACCCAAATAATACACAAGTATCACAAGTGATACAGGAACAACAATGTCAGAACCACTTCTCTAGGGCACACAAATGGTTCATAAATGCTATAACAAGAAATAACCACTAAATCTACACTGTAAAAACTGTGAATGTTACTTTTAAAAAATTATGGCAACAAAATGACAATATAATTAAATAGGGTTGAATTGCAAAAAAAAATAAATCTAAAGTAATTTTAAATTAAATATCAGACATTTGATTTAAAATTACTTCTTGTTTTAAAATTAGGCTGTTTTAATGATTAGTTTGAGATTTTGTCCATTAATCCAACGCTTATTTACAGTTGAATTATATTAATATCTACTTTTGTTTAAATTGAATTACATTTTACAATGCATTTTACATAAATCATTTGCAATTTAAATACTTAATTATATTATGTGTTACTTTGTTGCCATATTTTTTAAGTAACCTCTATTCACAGTTTTTACAGTGTACATTATAAAAAAATAAATAACTAGAATATTGACCAGCACGGCTCTAGAATCTCTGCCAACTTCTTCAGTTTTGAAAGCTCCGCATCAGTGAGCATGGAGATCTTGCTGTTCTGCTCTGACAGCGTTGCAGCTACAGGTGCCTTGTTCTACAGTACCCTTTTCATCATCTCAAAGGTGGAGTTCCACTAAGTAGGGACATTCTAGAAAAGGGATTCTTCTTTTTGACCAAGTTCCACTTGTTGTTCATTCAGCTCTTGAGTATTGGATGGACTATGCCTGATGTGGCTATTTATTTTACGGCATTTGGCCCGAACATAAGGTGCTTTATGCAATATTGCAAGTTTTTGAGTTTGTTCGTTGTTGTACAGCGTGTAGCTTTTGGAGAGAACAGGTTTTCTGGAAGACATGTTTAGACGCGGTGTTCCCCATTGCAATTTTAAGTACCTGACGCAATCCCACATCTTCAACAATATTTGTCGGGTTGCAATTTGTAGCTATCCAACAAGCAATTGCCTTAGTTATTTTGTCATAAATCTGTTTGGAAAGTGGTCCCCCTTACTCAAACCTCTCCTCCAGAGTCGTTTGTCGAGGTCCGTGATGCAGTTACAGAACCCGGATGCTTCGCTCATAGATGATACGTTAAGGAAGAATTACTGCGGTGGTAATTTAATTCCCTTTTGCAAAGCGTGCATATAACCTTTTTCTTGTCCACATCTCCTTCTGGCAATAATTTGAAGGTGTACTGTCCATTTATAAGCATGTGTTTTTCAATTGCTAATTCAGGCTGTATCACCATTAGCCATGGTGAACAGAAGTGTGTTTTCTTCTGTGAGACAACAGCGCCCTGAGTTTCTACAGCACATTACAGCCTCTGCTCTGTGTGGAGCTGCGCCATGGAAAGGAGAGATGGAGAGGTAGCCCAATAAATCGATGCGTCTACTGTTAACACGGTCAAATAAAAAAAAATATTACAAATTGAGAATATTCAAAATTTAACAGATAGTGTATAGTTTATGAGCATTTACTATCAGTGATGCAGGTAAGGCGGTACTTAGTAGCGCATTACTCCTAATATGACCACTATTTCATAACGACTAATCTAACTCGTTACTATTTTCATACAGTTAATCAGATTAAAGTTACTTGTTCAAGCCACTGTGTGTTTTGTAATTTTCTTGAGCAAAAAGATATATTTGGTACATGGCTGAAAAAGCATTGAGAAAACAAGCAACAATAGCGGTAAATATGGTCCTACCTTCAACAACACTGCTGCCAAAACAGCTGATAATCTCCTTTGCGGTCACCATATTTGTTTTGACCGGAGTCTGAGTTCTGTACTTGTAGGCCCACTCTGCCCCCTAGTGGGACTCTCCAGTAATACGTGCAGTGAGAGAGCAAATACGTCCCCAAGACGCAGCTTCGTCCTTCATATTTGCTGGTGTCAATGTGAGGTTAAAAAACAAGTATATTTCCGGCCTCACTGTAAAAATGTACTTCCAATAAAGTGAGTATTGGCAAAACTGGTTCTTGTTTTTATGTTGAGGCAGTGGGGAGTGTTATTGGGAGCCGCTCAAAGTAACTGGTAAACTCACTTGTAATTTAATTTAGTTACTTTTAAAATAAAGTAATACTTAAAGTAACTAAGTTACTTTTGGAAGGCGTAATCAGTCAGTAATCATATTACTTTTTCAAAGTAACTGTGGCAACAGTATTTACTATACACTAGTTAATATACAGTAAGAGGGCGCCATGACCATCTGTCTTTAGTTCTTGGCCCCAAGGTTATAGTCATTCCCTAAAAACTGTAGATTATCACTCCAGCCCAGACAACCCATTAGTCTGTGCTGGATTACTTCTCAAGGACATAGATGTCTAATCCCAAAGACTGAATTTAAGAACTGAAACTGAATTTTAGAACTGAAACTGGAAGGTGAAAAGTTTAAGTTTGAGAGCTGAATTTGCAAAAGACAGTTTCAACGCAAAGTAATTCATGTTCAAAAATAGAAAATTGGGTTTCAGAGACAGTTAAAAGTCTATACTTTTGAATATTAAATTGGAAGAAGTTGGTTTGGACATCAGTGTATCTATCTTTAGTTGACTTTAGTTTCTAAAACACAATAGAGCACAATAGGATAAAGTGTGATCTGGGCATCTGCATGTTTCAACATTAGCAGAGTTCATGATTACGTTACCAAATTTGATTTCCAACAAAACATAAAGAATTTACGTAAATCTGTAATCTAAAGTTACTCCATTGCACAGATTTACCAGGTCAAGTGTGCCTAAATGTTGCTTGCTTGGTAATGTTTCCCTTGCCTCCCTATTGGTAACTTGGTTTTAATTCAGGCAAAGTTATCAAGCTCAAAACGGACACTACAGTGGGCAAAAGTTGGTTATACTTTTTGGAGATGCTTATATCTATCTTTATGAGTAAAGCATTTTTTAAGTTTGCTTGAGTACAGTACCTCCTCCTATCTGAATTTGCAGCCTTTGCAATACATATGTTAGCAAGCCTAAAATAACTTTATTATAGTTTATTAGCACTTCCAAAAATATACAACTAAATACATAAGGAAACACACTTAACTTACCATCATTCTAGGGGTTGAAGCCCTCTGAAGAGCTGCCATAACGGATTTCTCCTGCTCAGAGAGACCGGGCCATGTTGATTCAGTTTTGCCTTAGTCAACTGGGGGCATGGTTTGTGACGGCTGAGGCGGCTGCTGCTGGGTATTATTGGTGTGAATGTAATCAAGTTTGGTTGTGAGCGGTGCAGAGCCCTGCCTTCCTCTCGCCATGACTGGAAAGAAAGTCGAGACTTGTAGGTCAAAATCAGCAAGCCACTCATTGGTTCTTCTAGGCAAGCCAAATATGGTAAAAATAATCTGTATTGGTGTGAATGTAATCAAGTTTGGTTGTGAGCGGTGCAGAGCCCTCCCTTCCTATTGCCATGACTGGAAAGAAAGTCGAGATTTGTTGGTCAAAATCAGCAAGCCAATCATTGGTTCTTCTAGGCAAGACAAAATGTAAAACATTGTAAAAATGATCTGCAACTTGAATCTTAAAATATAATTTTGTGTGCGCACTACTCTTGATTGCTGTTTTTGTTTTTTTGTTTTTTTTTTTGGGGGGGGGAGGTTAGTTTTGTTTTTTACGTGTCCTGTATGGCAGTGTGGTAGTCAGAATTGGTATCTGAGTACCAAGTATAACCCCAACAGATTTACTTTCTCAAGCAAAGCATTACAGCTTTTGCTATAGTACTCCACCTGATAAATAGCTATGAAAATTCTATATTAGTGATTGCTTTTAATTTCTTGAGGTTATGAACACAAAGAGAGAACAAAAAGAGAGAGAGAGGAAAAAAGAAAATGTAGAAAGATGGAGCAAAATAAACAAAACAAATCCAATTAAATGAACTATAAACCACATATCCACAACATACAAAAATGGGTATACAAATACAACAACAACACCCTTCACCCCAAGAATGCATCCGCAAACACCGACATCCCCATACCAGTGCGTGTAAGAGCATGCAGGTGCACACAAGATTTCCCCACACGAGTGCCCGACAGCTGGTGCGAGGAGCTGCCAATTCGCCGAACAGGAATTGATGCAGACATGAAGGAGGACGGGGACAGGGACGCCCAGAGGGCCCCAGAGTCAAGGAACCCCAGGCGTTTTGGCGCAGGGCCGACCATTCCGCCGAGGGAGGAACAGAGGGAAGCCCCTGGGGAACATCCAGCAGCTACAATGCAGGGGTACGGGAGGCCACAGGGATGAGGCCACAGGGATGAGGCCATGGGCTCCGCCGGCAACCAGCTATGCCAGGGTGGGCCCGGTTCAGGACCCAGTGATCCCCGGGACCCCCGCAGGGCCTGGACCAGGGATCAGCCGACAGGGGATCCCCGCTGCAAAACCAGGGGGAACGCAGCCGAACGACGGACAACACACACCCAATCCCCCCACCAAAAACGGGGCGCCAGCGGAACAACAATAGTGAGCAGAAGGCCCCCCCCCTCCCAGCCCACGCCCAGCCAGCCTCTGGACACCAGGTCCTCCAGCCCCCGGGTCCAAATTAAGCCCTTGCATATCTACCAAAGCCAGACAAACCCAACAATGAACCGACCAGGCTCGGAACCCACAGAACATGCAGCGGACTGAGTGCCAGCTCCAACACCCGCCGAGCCACCTGACAGCACCAAACTATTCAAAACCGGCACCCCCAAAGGAGGTTCCCCAACCAATCAAAGGAGGACCACGGCCCGATACATCCGCCGTCTGGCCCACTGGTGCACCCCGGCCCGGCCAGGCAAACACCAGGGCCGAGCTGGTCTGCACCAAGGCCCCCAGCCCCAGACAGCAATGGCCACCAACGCACCGGCGACAGAGGCATCAGTTACCATCAACGAGTGACGGAGGGAAATATGCCCCCACTAGGTGTAGGGCTTGAGATGCGCCAATCAAGAAGGAAGCCGAGGACCCAACCTGACAGGTACACGGTGACAGAAGCATACATACAGACCCTTCCTCTTACGCACTACATTTACACCAGCACACTAAGACAACAAATAGAGTTGTCCTCATTGCTTTGAAAAACAATGGAGGAACTTATAAAGATATAT
Organism: Apricaphanius iberus; assembly: GCA_028564705.1. Classification (NCBI taxonomy): domain Eukaryota; kingdom Metazoa; phylum Chordata; class Actinopteri; order Cyprinodontiformes; family Aphaniidae; genus Apricaphanius; species Apricaphanius iberus. The sequence goes on along the minus strand of JAPXFQ010002396.1, from coordinate 114,422 downwards.
TATTTTTCCATATTTTCAAGATTTCTGAAAGTGGTAGCGGAAACTAAATACATTTGTGTTATTTATTTCCCATACTGCCACTTATTTGGGCGACCGTGACACTTAACCCATTGCCTACTGATGGTGGTCAAAGTCTGGCAGCCTCGCCTTTGTCAGTGCGCCCCAGGGCAGCTGTGGCTTCAACGGAGCTTGCCATCATCAGTGTGCGAATGTGTGCATTGACGGGTGAATTACTGAATGTAGTGTGAAGCACCTTGGGGTTTGTAGGGACTAAGCAAAGCGCTATACAAACACAGGCCACTTTTTACAGGCCATTTTTTCACATTTTATCTCAATGAAGGACCATAAACCTTAATTTAGTGTTAAAATAGTGATTATTAAACATATGCTTAGCTGTGCCTAGCAGGCCTGGGAAGCTCTAGTCTGACCAAGTCCCTTGACATCTCTGATGTTAAAGGGGGGGTATTATGCATCTTCCAGGCACACAGTACCATTCTAAAGCAGACTCAAATGAAAATTTTACCCTAAATCATTCTTAAAATCCCATATATATCAAAATCCACTGCGATGGACCGGAGACCTGTCCAGGGCGTACCCTCTCGCCTGTTGACAGCTGGAGATTGGCACCACCCCCCCTAGAGGAATAGGCGGTTCAGAAAATGGATGGATGGATGACTTCCGTAGTTGATGTAAGGGATAATGCCTGACGAGGTGTACATTATCAGAAAATAATGGACGACGCTGAGGTGTCCATTATCAGAAAATATTTAGAGCTGTGTTGAAATAATCGGAAAATTGATTCTGAATTGATTCTTATAGAAATCGAATCGATTCACAAGTTCAAAAATTGATTTTATTTTTTAGAATAGTTTGCCCTTTTTAAAGATGAAATGGAAGAAACAGTCCAGATGACCATTTTAAGTTTTGTGTCTGACAGGGATAATACATTTTTCCATGGTGAACTGTTACTCACCCATTATTAAGTCATTGAATTTCTAGCATATAATTAAGATAACAGTAAAAAAAAGAAGCTTTTAATAGCACTGACCTATATCAATATTGAACTGGATCAGATTTAATCGAATCGATTCCGACACTTGAGAATCGGAATCAAATCGATTGTTGAAATTTGAATCGATACCCAGCCCTAAAAATAATGGACTTTGCTGAAATTAAAAACATAAATTAAGATGAAAGCATGAACAACATACATTGGAGAAAGTAAAACAGCAATTATGTGCAAAAGCATAGAATCTTCGCAGGTAGGAGGAGAAGATACGTGGAAAAGGAGGAGATCTATGGTAGCAGGTTTTTTCAACACCCCCAATAACTACCAGCAGAGACTGAAAAATTATTCAAACACAAGTGGATAAGTCAAAGCAACACTTAAGGTATATTTTTAATCTAAAAAAATTACACTACAGTACATAGTGGCTATGATCTTGTTTTTAAATCTATGGCTCCCCCTAAAAAAAGACAGAAAGGTCTGCTTTTTTTTTTTTTTTTTTACAGTTTTGTGTTGACTTTTTAATTGCGGATAATCAAGTCAAAGAATCTTTTCCAACTTGTTAAAATGTTCAATTTTAACCTGATGAAAGCCATGAAAAAACTATTTTCCGATACGTTTATTTGTAATTTTTAATGGAAGCTTTTGATCATTCACACTTTCCAGACACACAACTTCAAAAAGGTTGAGATAGCCATTTAAAGAAAATGTAATATTCAAAATTGCTTTAAGAAATATTAAATTATTTTTCCAACAAAAAACAAAATCTCACAACATGAATAAAGATTAAGATGTTTTAAATAAATAAGAGATCAGATAGACATTATGAAAATAAAGCTCAAAATTGACGGTCATCCTGGTTACTCCTTTTGACATCTAATGTCCACAAAAAGAAGGAATCCTGCACATATTTGAATAAAAAATATTGTAGGTTCAACACTTTTTTTTCTGTTAAATGCTAAATAGCAAACCTCAAACTATCAATATCTATCAATATCAATTCCAATCACTTCACTTTTATTTATATAGCGCCAATTCACAAAAAAGTCATTTCAAGGCACTTTACAACAAAAGTCGATTGAAGAGAAACACTGAACATCAGTATCCTTGCAAATTATACAAAGTATAATATGATGACATCATCCAAATGAATAACTGTGGTACAGCAGTACCTAAAATCTCTACCTTTGGCTAAAATCTCTACATTTGGCTAAATATAACATTTCAACCTTATAATTTTTATATTGACCACTACAAGGTGGTTGTGTGGTTGTTTTGGTTTCTTTACATGGGATGCCCTGGGCCCGTTGGCATTCACAGATGAAATCAAACAGAACCAGAGTTCAATTCACCTGAGCAGTGACTTTTAGTAGAGTTTGTTTTTCACAGTTTGATTGCACATTGACACTGCTCCAAATGACAGTGGACAAATGATTAGAACTCAGCTAAAGTGGACTAAACCGGTATATTGTGAATGCACCTATAATCACACAGAGTAACAGCTCATTGTGTAAAATTTATTTAAAATAATGCAAGTAGATATTCCCCCAAAAAAGTAATACAGAGTAAGAGGCAATATGGGTGTGCAAGCATCTGAATCACTTCTCACCAAACTTGTGTTTCTTTTTTATAATAATTTTATTTTTGTATACTTTGCCATTGGCAATATTGAAATGATACAATTTGGAGATATGCCATTGAAAAAGAAAAAAGAAAGGGTGTGGACGGAATTGTAAGCATCGTCATAAATACATAAACTAAATAAAATGTGTGTTTCTAACACATGATCTCTTTGTAGCAATTATTTCAGTTACTTCTGAGCCTAATCATGTGAAAAAATGATTAAACACAGAATTTCCAGTATAGTGATTGATTCCTTGTAACCTTTGGCCATCTCCCTTTTAACCAGATATTTGTAAATAATACATCTAACAAAGTACTTTATATACACATACATGAACCAGCTGCTAACAGATGGGACTCATCAAGAATGACTAACCAAAGGCGAACTCCTAATCGTGAAGGATCCCACCAAAGGTGAAGTCCCATTTAACTATCGGCCAATAACCGGTCTCTCCACAACATGGGAGCTCATGTCAGGCATCATCAAGACTAAGATAAGCAGGAACATGGATCAATACATGAGCAAAGAACAGAAAGGCATTGGTAGATATACTAGAAGGGCTAAACACCAGCTTGTGGTGGAAAGAACAGTCCCCCAAGACTGCAAATTCCAAAGGACCAACATTAGCGAACAGGACATGGATTCCCTGATCCAAACCACCAGGATCTACAGCAATGACATCAGGATGTAATTCGAGCTTGACAAATGTACAGTAGTAGGATGGTCACAAAGTGAGGCAAGGTAGTCCACGCTGAAGGGATCTCACCCCCAGAGGGAACAATAGCAGAAATTGAGGACAGTTACCTGAGAAAAACCATATGGCAATTGGCATCCTCAAACAGGCAATGAGGGAAGCAGCCACAGCGAAATACCCCCAGCAAGTGAGGCAAGTCCTAAGAAGCAGGCTCAATGGTAAGAACAAGTCCAAGACAATTGGCTACGACCTGCTAGTGAATAGATACCCTGCCGGAATAAAAAGGTGGCCAAAGGATGAGATACAGTCCCTGTACAAAGATGTTAAGACATGAAAGCTCCTCACCATGCATGGCGGGTTCCATCCTAAATCCTGCACCCTGAGACTGTACGCACACCGTAAGGTAAGAAGGCCAAGGACTGATGAGTGAGAGCCACTATTAAGGATGAAACATCGAAGCTCCATGAGTACATCAAGAACAAGGCTTCAATGGATGACATACTCAGTGACTACCTGAGACAATGGCAAGATGAGGAGGTGCTGCAGGAGGAACCATCTTGGGAGGACAAGCCCCTACATGGGATGTACCACTGGAACATAAATGAAGTGGCTATCCTCAAGAAATCCTACCAATGGCTAGAAAGGGCTGGTGTACAGGACACCACAGAGGCACTCATCCTGGCAGCAAAGGAGCAGGCCCTGAACACCAGAGTGATAGAGGTGCAGATCTACCACACCAGATAAGGTATGGCTGTGCAAAGAGTCATCTGAGACAATCCAGCACATAAAAGCAGGGTGTGAAATGCTGGCACGGAAAGCATACATGTAACATAATAACCAAATGGCTGGCATAGTATAAAGAAATATATGTGCGGAGTATGGGCTGGAAACCCCAAGGTCAGAGTGGGAAAACACTCCAAAGGTGGTGGAGAATGACCAAGCAAAGATCCTGTGGGACTTACAGATCCAGACAGACAGTAATGGTGAACCAACCGTACATTGAGGTGGTTGATAAAGAGCAGAGGAAAGCTATTGTGGCGGATGTGGCAATACCAAGTGATGGTAACATCAAGAAGAAGGAAAATTAGAAACACCAAGGGCTCAGAGAGGACCTAGAGAAGGCTTGGAAGTTGACAAAAGTACCTGTGGTAATCGGAGCACTCAGGGCAGTGACTTTCAAACTGGAGGAATGGCTTCAGCAGATCCTTGGAAGAACCTCAGACATCTCTCTCCAGAAAAGTGCAATACTTCAAACAGCAAAAATACTGCACAGAATAGAGCCCTGCACTGGAGCACTAGGCCCGAGGGCCGTGCTTCAAGCCGACGATAATTACCTCGGACACGGGCCGGGCTTGGGAACTTTTATGTTTCAATTCACCTTCGCCAAGCCCCGCCCCCCTTAGTTACTGTTGCTATGTCCGACTAACAAAGGGGTTAATACAATGTTGCTGAATGAAGCACAGCGCTGTCTGGCCTTCTGTCAGTCACACTGCAGCTGCAGGGAGGGACAGTGCAGTGGATTTTAGGCAGACATTCGTTGCATTAAAGCGGATGCGCATTGTTTCACCCAGAAATACGTTAATAAAACGGCTGTATCTGCGCTCGCTCCTGAAGGCAGTGGGTTTGGTTTTCAATAAACCTCCATGCATCCCAGAACATACCTATTAGATCTACCAACAAATTGACCCAAAAATATTAATAGCTGCTCGACACCTGAGGAACTTGATACAAGGAGGTTTCTTATTAATATGTTATTGTGAACTAAGATAGGGAGTGGAGCCGTCCACACTTTTTTTATCCATTGTACGCGTCGCTCACGTTGATATTTTTCCGGCTTTGGATATGGAAAGACACATGGAAAAAACACAACACTTCCAGACAAGTTAGTGGTGGCATCTGTGTCTAATTTACAAATGCAGTGGGCGCAGCGATTCAGCATCTGGCTTGGAGTCAATGTTTGATAGACATAAAGAAAAAGATAGAAAATAGCGAATTGAAGAACATGAACAACACCAAGCGAAAAGCTCTGTTCTAGAGTAAGTTTAATTTTATTGCAACCCTTCAAGTTGAGCCAATCAGGTTTGTTCAGTGTGTTGTATGCAAAGCTTTCATTATGACAGCAAAATAACAGGTTCTTCACATCTCCAGAGACATTTTGAACGATAATGTGGCGGATCCAACAGAGCACCTATTTTAACCTTCTATTTTATGTCAACTTTGATCTGTCAGAAACCATTTATTTATTCACAGAAAATTAGATTGCTGTTTTTCTCTAACTGCAGAGCATTCACATTTTCAGAGCGGCAGATTCAATTTACAAACGGACCCTGTAAATATAGCATTCTATCACGCTAAAACATTGTTATGGGAGGTTAAAAGAAAGTTGGACTTGATACAGGTTTGGGCCTGAGAATTCTGAAAACCCCTCAGGCCAGGGCCAGGCTTGGGCCCAGATAACAGGCCCGTGCAGGGCTCTCGTGCAGAACACTCAAGCTCCCAGGCGTCTGGTAGAGGACCCGAGCTTGGAATGGATGGGAAACCGCCCACAGTGGGCGAGGGAGTAATTATTATGATATTATTTCATTCATATAATGTTTAACACAGCTGTTGATATCGTGTTAACAGAATATTCTCTGTATTTGACCGTTTTTTTAGAATGGTGACGGAAAAATCAGAAGGCTGTCCATATTTACAGATTAGCTTTCACACCTCCCTATGACCGCTTTACGCTCATTTTTTTTTCCTTTTCTTGGCAGTAGAGGACACAGGACATGACTTATGGTACATTCAGACCAAGGGCTTTGTCAGCGTCAGTCAAAGCTCACAAAGCATCTAGTTTGACGCTTCTACGTTGAAGCTTGCAAAGTCTGCCACTTCTGAGCAAAAAAGATTCGGAGCTCGAATCTCCTACCAGGACACCAACTACAGGCACTCTATTCCTCCCGAAGAGCATCTGTCTTCGGTGTTATTTATGATTTTTTAAATCTGCGTTTTCTAGACTTAAATTTAGGTTTTTCCAGCTCCTGCTACATTCAAAATACGTTTAGTGACATCACTACAATTATAAGCTGTTATTGGGTAACACACCGCTTCACGGCCATCGTCAAAAGTTCAACTAGCAGAACTTCTGTGTTGCTGACTTTATGAGCTTTAAAGCTCACAAGCATCAGCTTAAAAATTTGCATGTTAAACTAGATACGTTGGGAGTGTTGCTTGACCCAGACAATACATGCGGTGTGAACGCATGCATTGTCTGCGTCAAGCTACTGTTGGGTCACACACAGCCATCAGATGGCGCTAACCTGCCCTATAAATACATTCCACTTCCTTCAGCTCGCCCTTTTTCACGACGGGCATTGGCCGGCTCGTTTCGGAAGGGAACCAAAAACAACAATCTTCCTTTGCAGGAACTGCTGTGCTGGAAAACAAAGGTACTGTAAAGGTGGATGCTGTGGACCGATCGTCACTCAGCCATAGCCAGCTGGACGGAGCTGCAAGCCAGGAACCTCTCACTGCAGCTAACCAGATCAGAGCCATTGTTAGCCGCTAACATTGCCTCAAACCCCTCATCGCCGTGCAGCAACTCGGAGGCTGAATCGTTCAGAGGTCTGTTTGGGCAGAGGCATATTAACTAGGATTAACTCATTTTAAAGGTTTTTCCCTTTTTGTGGTGATGTGTTGTTTTGATTCTTCTATCTCTGGGTAAGCCAGGCCTTTCTGTCTAAAATTATTATTTATTCAGTGGTTGTTTAAAAAAAAATATATTTTTCCCGGCCAAGCGTCGTCTTTAAGTCCTGCAATTTGAGCTGCTCAATCCAACAAGAGCTTCATTTTCTTTGTTTGATGCTTAGGAATATGTTAGAACTGGTCCAAACAGCATCCAGTGGCTGTTTGCCAGCCAGACCACGTGTTTGGCCCAGATTGACATTCAATCCATAAACCATCAAAAGTGTTCAAATAATGATCTGCTCAGAGAAGATTAAGAACACACTAATCTTATCAAGCATGTTTTGAACTTTACTTTTATATCAAATACTGGAATTAAATTGTTTAATTTGGTGACCAGTTCATGAACTAAGTAATCTTCCAAAGATTAAATTACTCTTATCCAGATAATTTTAACAAACATCTCTCTATCCAAAGAATGTTTTGATTTCTCTATAATTATAATATAACTAATTCATCTTTTCATTCCAGCATCTGCAGATCAAGCCATGCTTCTTAAACATCCAAATTAATCTAGAACTGACATGAGAATCCATGGTTTTTCATTTTATTATATTATTCATCTTTTGTGTTCCTTTATTTTAACAATGCATTTATTTTAATCAGTAGTGTGTTCTTTTGTTACTAGTTTGAGTGATTCAATATTTTTCGTATCCTGTGTATATAAATCTTGTTTGGAAAGTAACAATTGTTATTTCTTGTTCAACACACATATTCCAAGGTGTATGACCACTAGACCCTAAAGAATTAATTCCTTCAGAATTATGAGACTGATATAGAAATTTGGCTATTAAAATAGTTCCTGATAGAATTAGGTGGTGCCCTGAATAATGATTTTTCACAAATTAACTTTGACTGCCATAAGCAGTCCTTTGACTATTCATTGCCAAATAGTTATATTTTTATTTAATATCCGCAACATTACCTTAGAAATTATGCTCACAAAAAACGCAAAGCCTTTAAAACAACAACCGACTAAGTCAACACAATAAAGCAGAAATGACACGGCTAAAAGCAGCGCCAGCAGCAATGCTAATGAGGGCGACAACAAGGCTAACACTGGACCGTCAAACAGCGCTATACTTGAGGCAATCTGCTCATTGAAAGGACACTGAGAGCGGCCAGAGACTTGCGCTACGGAAACTAGCGAGTCAGCTTCTTCCCAGACCGGTCAGCTGAGACACGCCAACTTCAACGTCAGTTCGATGGAGTATCAGATATTCGGTATGGACAGCTTTACCCGACCCATTTGGTTGCGACCAATGACGGTCAGCGCCTGGTCTTCAAGTCCGTAGCAGATTCTGATGAATATCTAGGCAGTAGGGCTGGGCAGTATACAGAAAACGTAGCTATACCGAAATGTATAACTGACATAATTTTGCCTGTGCCGGTAAATTCAGTATGTAAAAAAAAACAAAAGAAGTTTAGTTTAGCGGTGTTTTAGTGTTTTTTTAGTTTAGTTTAGCGGTGCTCCTGCCCCTTTAAGGTATGAGCATTTACTTGAGTCACATGACTACGCACAGTCACGTGACATCCAAAGTAGGGAAGCGCTGCTAATGAAGCTTCCCCTGTAACAGGAAGAAACCTCCGCCAGAACCTGGTTCAGTACAAGCGGTTATGTGGCACGACCGTCTGGGGGTCTGAGAAGAGACAGAGACAGCATTGAGGATGCTCGGTGACTTTGAGCATCATTTGGACCGATGTTCCCCATCCAGCAGGGGAGTGGTAGAAGAAAAAAAAGTAGAAAAGATAAGAAAAGTGGTCAGTCTGTCCTCCAACAGTCTAAGCCTATAGCAGCATAACTACAACAATAGCTCAGGATAACCTAAGCCACTAACCATAAGCTTTGTCAAAAAAGGAAGGTTTTAAGCCTAGTCTTGAAAACAGAGAGTATCTGCCTCACGGACTAAAACTGGGAGCTGGGTCCACAGGAGAAGAGCCTGATAACTAAAAGATCTGCCTCCCATTCTACTTTTAGAAATCCTAGGAACTACCAGTAGACCTGCATTCTGAGAACAAAGGGCTCTTTTAGGAACATTTGGAACAATCAGATCTCTGATGTATGGTGGAGCTGATATTCATTAGAACTCTTGCTGCAGCATTTCGGAACAACTGAAGGTTTTTACTTGCATTTTGTGGACTTCCTGATAATAAGGAATTACAGTAGTCCAGCGTTAAAGTAACAAATGCATGGACTAGTTTCTCCGCATCACTCCTGGACAGGATGTCTCTGATTTTAGCACTATTTCGGAGGTGAAAGAAATAAATCTTAGAAACCTGTTTAATATGGGATTTAAATGTCATGTCTTGGTCAAAAATTACACAAAGGTTCTTTACATTATTACCAGAGGCCAAATTAATGCCATCCAGATGAAGTGAATTGCTCTAGCTGCTAACCATAACAATTAGTATTTTGGTTCCCATGACAACCTTCAACTGGTCCACAATCAAATGCCCATGAGAGGAATGTAAACTGTCTTTTGACTCTGGACAAAGGAATCAAAATACTGCTGAGCGCTTTTTCCCCCCACCGTGGACACTCCCTGACCTCATATAATTGTTTCTTATCTGCATACATGGGAGCGCCATTCTGTGGCTGCAAGCCCTTCAGTGACCTGGATCTATTTGTATTGTTTGTTTGTTTGTCATGATCATGGACAGGTTGTACTGTAAACTGTATTTCCCCTCGTGGGACAATAAAGAATTATTCATTAATTCATTTATTGCAATGCCACAGCCTACCTGAGTATTGTTGCTTACCATGTCCCTCCATTTATGATCTAGTGTTTCCCTTCCATAGGCATTATGGGCTGAAATTCCAAGCACCCGATATACACACACACACACACACGCACACACACACACACCCTCCATTGACTATCACCACGGCTGGAAACATTTCTAGGGAATACACTTACCACAGAATACTCATCTTCTGGTGACTACTTCCAGAAGGATTATGTGCTGCCATAAAACTTGAATCATCTCAGACTGGTTTCTTGACATTACAATGAGTTTACTGTACTCAAATTCAATTCAATTCAAAAATACTTTATTTATCCCAGAGGGAAAAAGAAGTGTTGTAACTCTTTACTAATTCATTTTTCAAGTAGTTGTTGTAGGACATTATGGATGTGAGGATAAAATATTTCCTGTAGCGGTCTGTGTTGCAGCGAAACTGACGAAGTCTCCGACTGAAAATACTTTGTTGCTATAAGATAGTATCATGAAGAGGATGCTCAGGGTTGTCCATAATCTTTTAAATTTTATGAAAAATCCCTTTTTGCATCATTATGTCCAGTTGTTCCACAGGTGTCCCCAGAATAGAACCAGCCTTTTTTATCAGGTTGTTTAGTCATTTTAAGTCCCTGGCTCTGATGCTGCTACCCCAACAGATGATGGACGAAGAGATGATACTCTCCACAACAGATTTATAGAAGATTTGCAGCATCTTTTAGCAAACCTTGAGGACCTCAGCTTCCTTAAAAACTACAGTCTGCTCTGTCCCTTTTTGTAGACAGCTTCACTGCTGATTCTTCAGTCCAGTCTGTTGTCCAGGTGAGCTCCGAGATATTTGTACTCCACAACCACCTCCATTTTGTCGGGATCCGGCAGGATCCAGCAGAGGGAGCCATTTCCCCTTTCCTTCCACAGGTGCTGAGAGTTGGGCACCAGGTAACCAGCTCCAGGTAACCTGGAGCTGGTTACCTCATCAGCGCCAGCAGCATTTAGGAAGAGGCGTTTCCACCAGACAAGCGTCAGTTTATTCCGTTCCTAGGAGTAGTAACTGACCTTCAATCTCCTTCAATCTTCTAAATCATTCCTCAAAAAAGAATCTTACCTCATGTCCTTACCTTCCAGCGGCGTCCTTCGCATTCCACCAGTTCAGGCCATTCTCCGCTGATTCCTACCTGCAAACCTTAAAATAAAACTTCTTAAAAAAAAAACTTCTTTCCTGGAGTCCTGTGGGTTACTGTGTAACTTAAGAGTCAACTTAAAACCAGCCATGACACACTTCTTCTCCCATGATGGAGACAGTCTTTGACTTTTCCCTGTTTCTTCTGAAATCTACCTTTTTTCATTCAAGGTAAGATAAATGTTTCCACATCATTCCATAAAACGGTCCATCTCTCTGTATTCAGCTTCTTCTCCATCTCTGATAAACCCAACAATTGCAGAATCATCTGAGTATTTCTGCAGATGACATGTCTCCGTCTTATACTAGAAGTCTGAGATGTACAGAGTGAAAAGGAATAGTGAGAGTACAGTCCCCTGTGGTGATCCACAGTCATCAGATCTCAATCCAATAGAGCACCTTTGAGATGCGGTGGAACGGGAGATTCGCATCATGGATGTACAGCAACTGCGCAATGCTATCAAGTCAATATGGACTAAAATCTCTAAGAAATGTTGCCAGTAAGTTGTTGAATCCATGCCATGAAGGATTAAGGCAGTTTTGAAGGCAAATGGGGGTCAAGCCTGGTACTAGTAAGATGCACCTAATAAAGTGGACAGTGAGTCGAATAAACTGCATTTCTTTTAGCTACTTGATAGGAAGAATGCACAAAAAATTATTAGAGTAACTAAACCCCAAAACAACTTTTTTTGTTTGCTTATAAACTGCATAAATGGCGCTTTATCAACACAATCTTAGTTTCAGGGCATTTTTTTGGAATTTTCGTGTAAACACACTTGCCTCGCCCTGTGATGAGCTGGAATGTGTATCTTGTGTGCAACATGCACACCGCTGAGAAAAACTGAAATCCGTACATTGCACTACCATAAAGCCTCCCTTTACCTCTGGTGGACGGGGGAGAAGAGACATGATTTCTCCCTTTACCAGATGTAAAGGGGCAAGGCAAGTTTATTTGTATGCTTTACATGATTACAGACGTGTAAATTAAAAACATAGAATCAATAAGAGAAAGCATAAACAAACATTTATAAAACAAACTAGCATTTGATTAAAAACAAATTTGAATAAAAACATTTAATAATAGTATTGGCAATAATAGTATCAGTTACACATAAGCATGTCTAAATAGGTATGGTTTTATTTAAGATTTAAAAGAGTTCAGTGTCTCTACAGTTTTGCATTTGTCCGACAGTTTGTTCCAGCTGTTGGGAGCATAGAAACTGAAAAATGCTTCCCCATGCTTGATTCTGGTTCTAGGGACGATCAGCACACTAGAGCTGGATGACCCGAGTGATCTGGATGGTTTGCACCATGATAGCAGATCTCTAATGTACTCTGGTGCTAACCCATTCAATGATTTATAGACTAATAACAACACTTTGAATTGTATTGTTTGAGCTACAGGGAGCCAGTATTAAGACTCTAGAACTGGAGTGATGTGTTCTGCTTTCCTAGTTCTAGTGAGCAGCAGCATTCTGGATCAGCTGCAGCTGTCTGATTGATTCTTCAGGCAGACCTGTGAACATACTGTTACAGTAATCAAGGCAGCTAGAGATAAATGCATGGATAATTTGTTCTAGCTCTCGTTGTGTCATCAGTCCTTTAAACCTAGAAATGTTCCTCAGGTGATAGAAAGCTGTAGCTGTTATTGCCTTTATATGACCTTGGAGGTTCAGGTCTGAGTCCATTATTACACCAATATTTCTGGCCTGGTCAGTAGTTTATAGTTGGACCAAATTAACTTGTGTACTGATATTTAAAAAAATTTTGGGGGGTCCGAAGATAAATACTTTAGTTTTGTTAATGTTCAGTTGGAGGAAATTATGGGACATCCAGCTGTTAATTTGCTCAATGCATTTATGTAGGATTTGAACGGGTTCAACATCACCTGTTGACATTGATATATAAAGCTGAGTGTCATCAGCATAGTTGTGGTAGTTGATATTATGTGTTGTTATAATATGGTTTAATGGGAGCATGTAAATGCTAAATAGGAGGGGCCAGACACAAAGAAGTTCCTGTTCTTGAGGTAGGATTTGAACCAGTCGAGTGCCGTACCAGAGAGTCCGACCCAGCTGTCTAGACGTTCCAGTAGTATATCATGATCAATGGTGTCAAACACCACACTCAGGTCTAATAGTACCAGTCCTATGGTTTTACCAAGTTAGTATTTGTACGGATGTAATTGAAAACAAGGGCAGTCTCAGCGCTGTGGTGCCTACGAAAACCAGACTGATAAATATCAAAGCGGTTGTTCATTGTTATGAAGCTGTTTACCTGTTCGAACACAGCTTTTTAAATAATTTTTCCGATAAATGCGAGGCCCTGCTGGAGCTTAACTCGGGGGCTACTGTCACAGGAAGAGTAGTTAATCTCTCCACTGAAGCAAATAACTGACATAATAAAGAGAGGCTTTATGGAGCTCAGCGGTCCCATGCCATATTAGTTTAAGTTGGCTCAGCCGTGACTGTGACCCCCCAATTTTAAATTACACATTATATCCTCCAACACCACCTGACCCAAGCTGGAAATAAGGGGTAGGAAATGAATAAATAAAAATAAAGATAGTTGAGTTATTATATTGAAGGCTGATGGCTGCAATAAGGCTGAGCCAGTATGAATGTTCTATTATTCAAATTCAAGTGCAGTGTAAAGGTTTAACCTGAAGAAGGAACTCCACTGATGTTTTTTGGTAATATTTTTTCCATATTTCTTAGAAAAATATACAAAAATAATGAAGACATATAGACATTACTATTAGACACTCATTAATAGTTTATCAGCAAAAAAAAAAAAAATTGAATGGTTTAATTCCTAATAGTCCAGCATTACCACCTCCAACCCAACTTCTTTCAGGTAATTTCCTTTGTGAATCATTAATTCAGTTATCCATTGAGAGGGCCTTTATGTATTCAGGGTACCAGGAGCAGGTTGATTAAGCTGATATGTATCAAGTGTTATAGAACCGACATGTAGGCTAAGAAGTTTTTTGGTTGATTAATTGTGAGTTCAGAGTTTACCACATGGTAAGTTAACCAAGCTTTCTGGAACAGGCCCCGGTTCTGGGGTGTAGGCACTCACACCTCAAACAAGGCAGCTGTAAATGTCCGGGATGCACAATTGCAGCAACAACTTGTCAGTGCTCCTGTTTGATGTTTCATACTGATCCAAACTGTTTATAATGCTGACTTTTCCCATATATCTGCCCCTGGCTTCCCTGTTTAGCATATCTGCGTAGGTTCTACATCCTTTTCAGGATTTTAACATGTTCTATATTACTTTCTTACTCCCAGCTTCAGCTCTGATATGTCCTGTGTTTCTATACTGAACCTACAGTTATCTATTTTTGTTGCGGTCCCAAAATGTCTGCTACCTCCCAGAATCCCACTAAACATCCAACGTCTACTCGACCGCTAGAATCTCAGCAGACTGCGGCAGAAGACCAAGCAGACAAGTTGAAAGCAGATTGCAGCAAAAGACCACAAAGAAGAGTTGAAAGTAAGGGTACTCTTTGTAAATGTGTTATTTGCTTAGTGGAATATCATTCATTGGAATTATCTACATCTGAATGCTGTGTTTTTTAATTAACCCATTTTGTAGCTTCATCCCAAGTGGTTTGCTAGTGGCCACCATTAGCAGAAACTTCTGCTGGTGCCATGCATATGCTTTTACTGTTGGCTGTTTGTTACACACTTTTGGGTCTAAACGGCTCTTTTTGACACTCTTTGTATGTACATATTCATATGATTCAAAAATGGATGTCAAAAAGGGACCAACTGATCTATGCTTTTTTGAGTTTCCCCGGAAAGTACGTTTGACTCCCCGACAATAGATAGCCATGTGTGCCCCATGTGTTAGCATAATAGCGGTTAGTTTCCAGCAACATTCAGGCAGCTAACTGAGGCTGGCTGGATGGAGTTAAAGCAAGATATTCACACTAACAATACATCGCCTCTTCGTAGGTCCAAACATGTACTGATTGGCAGTTTACATTTGTCTTAGACACCATATGCCTCTTATAACACTATTGTTGATGCTGATTCACATTTCCGCCTTTTGAACTTCCCGAGGGGGTATGCGAGTGCGGGCAGCGGCAGGGCGTTGGGGGGGGGGGGGTTGCAGAGTAGTTCGATTTTCAATCGTATTTTTTTGCAAGAGAAGGTGAGCTTCTGAAACTCCAGTTCGCTTCGACCCCAGCCGGACTAAGGTACATGCATTTTAAAAGTCTGGTTTCAGTCGGACTACGGCAATGATTTGAATTTCTCTTGCTGCATGTAAATGTACTGACAGTAGCTACGTTTACATTTGCAAAATATCTTTAATTCGATCAGTAGTTGGGATTAGAATTTCACATCTATCCAAGTATAACAAGAGTAGAACAAACATGGCTGCGCCCCATTCTTATGTACACAAACAAATAATAACCAAATCCCTTTTTTTTGGGGGGGGGGGGTACTTATTGTACATAAAATATTATCTATTGGAGACTTTGTCATTTTATTGTTCCATTTGACTAAATCCAAGTAGTAGGAGGAGGGGAATCCATAGTATTTTGAATTTGGGTGCAGTATCCATCTGAGCAATTTTGGATATACATATGGCTTCTTTAAATGTGTGAATGAAAATGTGAATGGAATGTTAATTTTGCTGATATATATAAATAAATGATTATATAATTTCACCACAAAAATACTTGAAATTGCAATTTGTCTGGATTGATAATATGAAATATGTGTTTGACATGTTACAGGTACTGGAACTGTGTTGAAGCTGTTCTTAAAAGATAAGAAACACACAAACACAGCATAAATGCAGTGGTTCGTCGTTCATTGTATTATATTACTGTTTTAAAATACAAAAAATGGTACTAAAAGGCTATAAAGGGAAAAAACATTTTTAATTTCATTTATGTAACATTTATCATAATAAAAGTAAAAATTATTTAAAAGCACACATTAAAACAATAGCTAAAACAATCAGATCAGTTTAGGGGCCATATTCACAAAGACTCTTATTTTACCGCTAGGTGTTACTCTTAACTTGCGCTAAAAGGTCTTACATAGCAGTTGTCGTCTTAAACCTATTCACAAACGCACTAAGACCTACTTTTACGTGGGACAAATCCCTAAAAGTAAGCTAAGAGTGACGTCCCGTTGCCACAGAAAACATCATTTCCTATGCATGAGCAAATTTGTTGTAAAATTCCATGTAACTGCACATTGCATCTGGCTGCAGCCATTTTGGGAGTCTTTGTGAATATGTCTCAGGGAGTTAGGAGTCCTCTTGACTTCTTTTAAGGATTCCCAGACTTAGAAGCTACTTTTAGGCCTAAAAGTGGTTGTGAAATACTTCTATCTTTAGAGCCTGTAAATATTCTCATTCATCCAGGTCATGGTTATCTCAAGGAAATTTCAATCGAACGCAACTGGACTTGGTCATTTGTCTAGGAAGACGTTTCACCTCTTATCCATGAGGCTTCATCAGTTCATGCTCGCCACTGACCAGGCTGGAACTGGTCCAACTAACTGGTGTGGAGACTCAGCTATTTAACCTCTAGAAGGGCTTTTACAAGACTGATTATGTCATTGGATCTTTTGTGCTCCATGTCTTAACGACGGTCGTTGGCGTGTCGCCTATTGGTGGAGGTTATGTTTCGGCTTCATCTTAAGAAACTAGGAGTCCTAAATTTAGGAGTGGCACGCCCACATTTTTTAGGAGTCACTCCTAAATTCGCCAGTTAGGACCTACTTTTAGCCCTAAGATTCTTTGTGAATACGGCCCAAAATCTCTAAGATGCAAAACTTATAGACGAAAAAAAATAGTTTCTACCCTTGGGTAGTTGGAAATTTAAATGCACCAGCAAACTGAAAATTTTGTTTTTATACAATCATGCTCTGTGTGTGGGTGGGTAGGTAGGTACAGTATTCAAGACTTTCTAAGACTTTAATGTGTTGTTTTAATATCCAATCTTTCTGCAACATTGCTGCTGAATATGCCCTTGCGTGATTCCTAGTTGTTCTGGATTACAGTCGCAATGCAATTAGTGTATATTACCTGTAAAATAAAGCTGTATCAGAGAGGAATTTGCACATGCAATGCAAGTGTATCCTGTGGAAATACACCTTTAGCTCTGATACTACTATCTAGTACATGATGTTGTGGACTTGCATGCTGATGTTCCTCAAATTGCATAGGTGGAAAATTGCTACCCTTCCTGATTCTGACTATTGTCAGTTCTACGTGTGAGTAAACTACTGTAACTACAATAATCCTAACAACAAAATACTACACAACAGAATTAAACAACGTAATAACAGAAATGAGCGCCTAAAACAAATAGTTGTTGAAGAAACTCTTTGGCTTGTTTCAGATACTGAAAGCACACCTTTACCTGTGAGCCTTGAGATCGAGGAAACATCTACAATAGGTGACTATTTGTCATTTCTGTATCTCAGGGTTCTGCAGAGTCTGAAAAAGTCTAACCCTTTGATTCGCAACATATATACACCCCATCTAATGCACACCATTGGTCAAAAAGGACCCGCATTAATTTTCCAGGTTATTTTATGCTGGCTGAGTTTTTCCTTTGCTCTGTCTTTTGAAATCAATTTATGTCATGACTAAGTATTCCAGGTACTCTTTAAATGTCTTTTTTTTGATAACCGCAGATCATTATTTCTATTTTTCCTTTCAAACTTTATGAAGTGCTGCATCAAATTTACATGCATACACAGTCATCGAAGTGTGATTTAAAATTAAAGGACTTAATACCTAATGATAATTTGTTTAAAGTTATTATTTTAGCAGTGAGTGGGGCCAAACATTCATGTATTTAATACTTGCAACATGTTTATTTTCCCTTTTCACACATATCATAACATAGCTATTGAGCTTAAATGTATCAGTATGGTGGCCTTGTCAATTAGATTTTTCAGCATATCCACAAATGGCATCCAAAAGGCCCCTATTAGGCCATATATATCAGGCCGTTATAAAGGCCATTAATTATTCTTTATCAATGTTTCTCCACTCTTTCCCCTTTTTCTGTAGCTGTGCTTCGCCCTTCTAAGTTCTTGCTGCTTATGAACATCCTAGGCATCTTTTGGCAATACAGCTATTGATCCAGAGGAACGGCCCGGGGCATTAGCGGGGTACTGATACAAAAACGTTTTTTAATCAAAAAGTATAAAAAAGGGAAAAATAAATTAGTCATGTTTGATGGTCTAAAACAAGTTAATTGCGGAAAATCTTGACTACTGAATGATGTGAATAATTTATTGCAAAGATATCAAAAATACAAACTCAGCCGGGTCACTTTTGACCCATGTTGTGCATCATGGTTAAGATAGAAAATCCTAAATTTGGCATTTCAGGTGTTTCTGATCCTTCTGTCCACTTTCCAACTGCACGAAAATTGGAAAAATGCAAATTCTCCCAATTATGCCTTTTAAAAACAGAATTTAGAGTGTGGCTAAAGTCTGATGTTGGAGACTATGAAGCGTACTTCATAGTTTATCACAACTATCACATAGTTGTGATAAACAATGTGAATATTGTCTAAGGTCTGAAAATCTGAGCATGTAAAATCAACAGAAACCCTGTTATTTAAAGATTCTAACATTGTAAGTCTTTCAACCTCTTTTTTGTTTTCCAGCCGCAGTGTGTTCTACTCCTAAGGACAACGACAGGTATGTTTTATGAAAAATTATAATCTTTGGGGGACTTTGGGGTAGAGGTGAGGTTGAACTGGAATTTATCAGGGTCTGGGGATATGATCACGACAGGGGAAAATAAGAAACATTAACAGAAAATTTGAAAGGTCTCAGTACATGGAACATTATAATCACAGCAACAGGTATCCCCACTGTGACATTTCCAACAGGTCCCAGTATAGGAGCACATTCCCCCTGGCGACACAACACCCTGCCACACGAGAAGTTCCACCCCACTGAGAAAACGCTCTACTGAAAGATCCGCCGACCAGAGAGAACACTCTGTTGGAAGATCCTCTTACCAGAGAGAAGTTGCTAGTGTAAGATCCCCCTACCAAAGAGAACACTCTAGTGTTAGATCCCCCTGCCAGAGAGAACACTCTAGTGGAAGATCCTCCTACCAGAGAGAACGTGCTAGTGTAAGATCCCCCTACCAAAGAGAACACTCTAGTGTTAGATCCCCCTGCCAGAGAGAACACTCTAGTGTAAGATCCCCCTACCAGAGAGAACGCTCTAGTGGAAGATATCCCTACCAGAGAAAACACGCTACTGGAAGATCCCCCTACCAGAGAGAACGCTCTAGTGGAAGATCCCCTCACCAGAGAGAACACTCTAATGGAAGATCCCCCTACCAGAGAGAACGCTCTGGTGGAAGATCCCCTCACCAGAGAGAATGCGATAGATCCCCCTACCAGAGAGAACAAAACTTCCCGATGTCCACAGCAAGTAAGTTTACATTTTTTAGAGATTGCAATCAAACCTTTGAAATGTTTAAAATGCTTAGATTTTGTTAACCTTGTCAGAATTTCAGAAAAGGGTGTTATCCAAATTGGTTGCCATTCATTTGGATATTAAAAATGCACTTCAAAGAAGTGTTCCCATTTATTCGACCACAACCATCAGCAGACTGCAGGACATGGAGGACTTTAACAAGTTGGAAAAACAACTGAAAGCCCAAGACGCCTTTAACTCTATGGCGAGAGTTCCATTTGGATGATAATGGCTTGATTGCCAGATGTTTTAAATAGTGTTGACTGTTGGTTTATAATCCCAAGGCTTTGGGAAATAAACATGCGTCAAAGGTCACTGTGATTTGTATAAAAGCTGTGGCACCACAATATTAAAACCGTCTGTGTGGCGCCATCAGTGCATTTTCAGTTGCACTACATTTGAATTTCATTCCTGTCCTCCCCATTTGCTCAGGAGTTTGTGTGACGTGATTTGGTGGTGTGTGACGTCCATCGCTCTGTCGCTGGGGTATAAAAGCAGTCAAGGCTCGCATACGTAGCGAGTTGGAGTTGGAATAGTGAGCGAGCGTTTAACATCGATTTTCAGGTTAGCAAGTTATCATTAGCATAATATTTAGTTATTTCTTTAGTGTAGCGTTTCTAGTGTACCTACTCTGCATAAGAGAGGGGAACTCGGCCACACCTCCGTAGCGAGGCGCTATGACCTGCTTGCAGCACAAAACCCTAGCGCTCCGTTATGCAGATGGTTACCCCTACTTACTGATATTTTCTCATTACCTATGATAAACGTAATGATAAAGGATAACTAACATCAGTGAATGGAAAATAAAATCTGGGCTAAGAGTTAGTTTTTAATGGAATAATTGTGATGGTGACAATCTTCTTCCTATCTGTGCAGTATCGGGCATCCTATATGTTCATTGTGTGTTTGATAGGCTTGTAGCGACGCTTCTGACGTCAACTAATCGACGTCAAAATTTCGTCGACGTCATATTTCTACGTAGACATTTCACCACAAACACGTGGAATAGCAAAACCAGTTTTTCCCTTCCATAATGAGAGACCACTAGCCTACATACAGGGTTCCCGCAGGGTATTAAAGTCTTAAAAGTCAGTGCTGCTCAATACCTGATATAGGGGCTGTGCCTTATTTCACATATGAATATGGCAGGTGGAAGAAAAAGTAGTTCCTTCCTACCAACTAGGTATAGTTTAGACAAGATCAGAATTTTAAAGTTACTTTCCACTTTATTCCAGTTCGTGATAAACTACATATTGATCCCAAATAACAAATTTTTAAATTTTGGAAATGTACTGTTTTGGGAAACAACTCAACAAGAGGCAAAACACAAATGCAAATCCTGAAGCAAATTAACAAATAGCCGGTTCCACACAGATAGGGAACCGGAAGTGACGTAACCTAATTTTGTAGTTCAAATAGATAATTCGTAGTCCTGCTACTTTCTGGAAGTCAGTGGTGTGTTTTTTGACAACTGAACAGAGTCAAAGTGCAGACAGCCTGGAAATTTCTCATGAAACATGTTCAGTTCCGTGCATTTCTTGTTCTCGAAGAACCACCACTGACTCCCTGTGTTTAGCTTAAATACAAGTTATTTTTTTGAACTACTAAATTAGGTCACTCCATTACCTCACTTCCAGTTTAAGGACGTTCCCTATCTGAAAACACAAATACAAATCCTTAAACAAAAAGACGGTTACACACAATTCCTGTAACTCGTTGTCTGTGCTATTTTGATGCAAAAGGGGCATAATTTGTGTTTGAACATTTCGCTTTAGAGTTATTGATCCCGGAAGTCAAATATCTTTCTAACTTTACTTAACTGCAGAAGTCGTTATTTGTTTTTTGTATCACATTCATAAATAATAAAATAAGTAATTTTTCCATTTTTGATTCTCAATTCAATATTGAATGAACGAATCATACACGGACCCATGTGGAACAGTCTTTTTGTTCACTTGCTTCAGGATTTGTATTTGTGTTTCGCCTCTTGTAGAGTTGTTTCATAAAATAAAAACTTGTTTCTTAAAATGTATATTTGTTTTCAAAAATATAAATGTGTTTCATGAAAAGTAAACTTGTTTCTTAAAATGTAAATTAGTTTCCAAAAATTTACATTTGCTTCCTAAAATTTTTATTTGTTTCTGATAAGGTACGTGTTTCTTGAAATGTAAATGTTTTTCTATGAAATGTAATTGTTTTTTAAAATTTGTAAAAAAAAAAAAATTCAAATGTAAATTTGGTAAGACGTGTGAGAGAGAGAGAGAGAGAGAGAGAGAGAGAGAGAGAGAGAGAGAGAGAGAGAGAGAGAGAGACGTAAACAGAATGAGTTCTGCTCATGATGTGATGTTAGCTGAGCAAGTTAATAAATGAAATAATTTGTATATATATGTTTGTATGTGTTCAGTCATTGTATTTAGGTTGAAATTGAGTGATTCTCGACATTGAAATTTCAGCTTTGAAATGAGATCAGGTCAAAATCTTCTGTCAGAATCTTGACATCAAATTGACAACAATACATTGACGTTAATATGACTTTCATTCTAGACGTATTTTGTGATGTAATTTTGACGTCAATGTTTGATGTCATATTGATGTTATATTGACATCAAATGCCCAGTGGGAATCTTGCTGACGCTGACGCATGGGGCGGTCTGAATGAAGCTTAAGGCGTCGATAGGACGTCCACACCGACCATTTCTGCACCATATCTGAACCTTTACCAAACGTCCTGTCGACATCAAAATTGGAGGTCCAGACTTTCAATCTGCACCTGCCAGAGACGTCTTTTCAACTTCAGGGAAATATGTTGAAAGGACGTCGGCTTGCTTAGGGGGAGATTGTATATATATATATATATATATAACAAAAAGAAGAGAAGTTTACCTCCAGCACAGCAAAAGCAGGCGACTGAGCCAAGTTCGCTCTCTGGAACTGGGTCAGCCAGTACCGAGCCTCACGGGGATCCCCACCAACTTCACTGAGGAAAGCCTTTACATCCCGGTAAATTAAGTTCCGATTTGCAATGGCGTGTCGATCCGCGGCGGAGAAATACCCCAGGGTTTCCTGCTGACCCATAGTCGCGGTTCGTCCTCCCATTCTGGCTGCAGTGGAGCTCACCGTGCGAAGCTGAGGGGCACACATCCGACCCCGCTGGCCAGAGGTTTTTGCGAGCATCGTGGAACAGCGACCGGGACCGGACAGGTACTTTCCAGCCATCACCACAGCCCGACAGCTAGTAGAACTGCCGTTCACTTTGGACATGCGTAAAGCTGGAACAGTGCTTAAGGCCGAGCATATGTTTCACGGTGTGCTGTGTGTGTGGACACTGACAGCTGTCCCATTCAGCACTCTGCTGCTCTGTCAGCATTTCTCAAATGTCGATTGACCCACACAAGGTAGGGTTGAGGGGGGTGGGGAGCTTTCTGTTACTAAATGTGGGAAGGACAAAATAAACTTGCCAAATTTGCAGAAGTGCAGTTACTGAAGGAACTTTTTGGTAAAAGTTTTCTGTTAAGAGCAGTTTTGCTATGCCATTAGCTTACGTTTTAAAGTTTACTTGTGTAATATTGTGTGAAGTATCGCTGCTTTTTCTTGAGTAAAATTTCAGGATAGTCGATCTACTTTGAGTAAATTTACTAAATGAAGAGCAAACGTCGTTTAACCAAAATGCACCAGACATAAACACACTCATACACTTTATTAAGGAGACCATCTGTTTGTCTGATCTCAGCTTGTTGCATTTTGAGGTCAAGTGAATATGTAGTAAACATGCTGTTCCTTAACATGTAAATTAGTGTTCTGATGTAGTATAAGAGAAAAAAATTTAACACTTAAAATGAAAAAGCACATTTATTTGCAAGTGCAAATGTACAGTTAAAAAGGAAATTCCCCTCATTTTAAGTGAAAAATTGGTCTAGTGTATTAACAAAACTAACAAAACTAAACTAAAACTAGCCGGTCTAAAAACAAACAGTCGTCTTCTTCTTGTGAATTTTATTGGCGGTTGGCAAACAACTGTATGGTGCATTCCCGCCTCCAACCAGTGTGGAGCATGGACTGGAACAACACTTAAAAAAAAAAAAAACAACCGCAATTCTTATTAAATATTCTCCTCTCTTTTAAAAACTGAAATAAGAACCGAAAACTATAACTTTTTGAATCAATTTTCAGTAATTATATGATGTTCAGTTTAATTTTTGTCCTACTGAGGTTTTGGATTAATTTCCTTCTTTCTATCTTCTATCTGATTTCGCCATCTTTTCTTCATTTCTTGCTTTATGATGCTCTTTATCTCTGACTAACAGAGGTGGATATCTAAGGCCATTTTCACATGTGTGGACGTGCCAGAATACGGCCAGAGAAAATGCAAATTTCTTCTGTTCAGATGGCACGTATTTGACACGTACTGGTATCCAGTTTTTTACTACAAATAACAGCAGGTGGCGGTATACAAATAAGTCTGTAGTTCTCCATCAAACAAGGCGGTGAGAAGTACCGACGTCATAAAACGAGCGACAGTTTAGAATGTAAACATACTGGTCAACTGGTCAACTGCTATCTGAAGCCATCTACAGGGTCAGTGTTGTAGTAAACCTAGCGTTTTGTAACCTGGTGTGTTGCTGTTGGATGCTTGAATCTCGTTATTTTGGTAATTGAATTGGCGAGAGGTGATTCTGTAATTTCTGCCGGCGGTGTCGTCATTTCCGCGTGGAGCGCATCTATTGTCTTGAGTACGGCCAGAGTATGGGTTGTGTTCACATGATCCGTGGCCGCTCGTACCTGGACTCGGATACTACCTCCAAGGCAGGTCTCTCTGGCCGTATCCTGGCACGGTCCAGTCTGTGTTCACATGGTACGAAATAAGTGGATTGTGACCAAATACAGTATCCGAGTACGAACTCCCGTACCATATGAAAACGCCCTAAATCACCTATAACATTTATTGTGGCTTCTTTCGCAAGCATATCAACTATTTCATTTCCTCTAACTCCAATAGTGAGCTGGAATCCATTAAAAAATTCACTGTAAGTCCCATCATGTTTATTCTATAAAGTGCTTGTTGAATCTCTATTAGGATGTCTGGTCTACTTTCCTAGTTGCTGCACTGTAAACTGGTCAATGATGAGCTTGAGTCTGAACAAATAACTGATTGTAATGGTCTCTTTTCTTCTACCCATTTAACAGCATATTGACAGCTACTTTGTCAAACTCATGAAAAATAAATGCTATACCAATTTAATTCATTGTATTTTTTGATGCATCTGTATGTATTTTTACATAACCATAATACTTATCAATTCAATATCATTCATATCATTCACTATATATATATATATATATTTTAGGCCTTGGCGGTATACCGGTTCATACCGAAAACCGGTGTTTATTTTTGTTATGATATGAATTTTTAACATACCCCTATACCGGTGAATAACTCAGACAACTTCCGGAACATTTAATGAGGGGAAGTGTTTTAGCCAGGACAGATTTCACTGCTACACGCTCTTCAACACAGTGTGGAAAATAATGTTTTGAACTAAGTGCAGCTGCTGGCAGGAGCGAAGCACACAATTCTGATGAAGTGTTTCCAAAAAAGAGGAGCCTCGTCTATAGTTTAAAAAGTTTATTGGCTTTAAAATGTCGAACGAGAACCGAACGGCATACTTTTTACAAACGCTATTGAGAGTAACCAGTAGGGGGAAGTGTTGAGCGCTATTTGACCGTCTGTAGGTAACGGCGGCAAAACCAGTTGGAAAGAGATCAAAAATGGCGGTAAATGTGTTTTACATACTATCTACGATACTTCTGCCGTCTTTTTTTCTGTTATCTGAATATTAACCAGCTAATAATCACCTACGGTCGGCATGTTTATTTTACTTCTTATTTGGCAAAATCCGATCTGAGTCTATACTCTGCCCCCTAGCGGGGTTCTTCCGTACTACATGCAAAGCAATTAGATGCAATTTGTTGCTTGCGCCAACGTGAGGTTTACCATTTTTTAATAAAGAATTTCTACCAGAATCATAATCATTTAAATTATTTTCATATCATTCACCTGTGTCTGGAAAAAAACAACATGATGCAACCCATATGACAGTAAAATGGGCCATTTAAAACACATTTTTATAGTCTTCATTCTCATTAGATAATGTGTATATCAACGGTCCTATGTCGGAAAAAATACTGTTAAATACCGAAGTACCGATATGTTTTTAAAAAATACCGTGATATGAAATTTTGCCGTACCGCCCAGGCCTAATATATATATATATACATACTATATATTCATTCTAGCAAAGTGAAATCTACTAATGCATCTGGGAGTATCCGTGGTGGTATAGCAGGCAATCGTACTCTTTGGCTGATGTTTAACTGATCCAATTTAAGTTTAAGTTCACCGTCCATCCAAAGCATTTTGTTTCATTCAGATTACACAAAAATTTTGAGTGATTAACAAAATAAAAATTACATCTTCAGTTGCCTTACACTATTTCAATTTTGTCTTATAAATATTGAGATTCCCAATTTATAATTAGGAAGTTATTCACTCAAATTTTTTTATATTTTTTAAGTCATTTAATTTGGAAACTAGCATAATCTGATTTTTAAATATTTTATACATTACTTCACTAACTCAAATAAGATAAGTTGTGTAAACTCAAAATGGACCTATTGACCACTAAAATGGCCTGCATTTTCATAGCACATTTCCTGTCAGAAAAATATAAAGGATATATAAAGGATTTTATACCATATTCATTAATGCACACACTGATGGTGATAGGCAGCTTTGTAGCCACTGCTGCCTTGGGGCAGAGTGACATAAGTGTAGTTGCAATTAGTAGAGGGAGCAGGAAGGAATTTTTCCCGAAGTTGCACTGATGACGCAATGCTCTTGCTATACATCCAACCATCGCTTCCAGTGATTCATGAATTAAAAATCTACAGTTGTGGCCAAAAGTTTTGAGAATGACACAAATATTAGTTTTGACAAAGTTTGCTGCTAAACTGCTTTCAGATCTTGACATGTTAAAAGGAGGGTGATGCTTAAAATCATTGTTCTTCCATTGTTAACCATGGTGACCTGCAAAGAAATGCGTGCAGCCATCATTGAGTTGCATAAAAATGGCTTCACAGGCAAGGATATTGTGGCTACTAAGATAGCACCTTAATCAACAGTTTATAGGACTATCAAGAACTTAAAGGAAAGAGGTTCAATTCTTGTTAAAAAGGCTTCAGGGCATCCAAGACAGTCCAGCAAGCACCAGGATCGTTTCCTAAAGAGGATTCAGCTGCGGGATCGGAGTGCCACCAGTGCAGAACTCGCTCTGGAATGGCAGCAGGCAGGTGTGAGTGCATCTGCACGCACAGTGAGGCAAAGACTTTTGCAAGATGGCCTGGTGTCAAGAAGGGCAGCAAAGAAGCCACATCAGGGACAGATTTATCTTCTGATGGTGAATGGACTGCTGAGGACTGGGTCAAAGTTCTATTCTCCGATGAAGCCTCTTTCCGATTGTTTGGGGCATCTGGAAAAAGGCTTGTCCAGAAAAGTATCTGGGCTACCATCAGTCCTGTGTCATGCCAACAGCAAAGCATCCTGAGACCATTCATGTGTGGGCTTGCTTCTCATCCAAGGGAGTGGCCTCATTTAAAATGTTGCCCAAAAACACAGCTATGAATAAAGAATGGTACCAAAACACCCTCCAACAGCGCCTTTTTCCAACAATCCAACAACAGTTTGGTGAAGAACAATGCATTTTCAAGCACAATGGAGCACCGTGCCATAAGGCAAAATAGATAACTAAGTGGCTTTGGGACCAAAACGTTGAAATTTTGGGTCCATGGCCTGGAAACTCCCCAGATCTTAATCCCATTGAGAACTTGTGGTCAATCCTCAAGAGGCGGGTGGACAAACAAGTGATTATGAAAGAATGGGTTAGTATCAGTCAGGATTTGGCCCAGAAGTTAAGTGAGAGCATGCCCAGTCAAATTGCAGAGGTCCTGAAAAAGAAGGGCCAACACTGCAAATACTGACTCTTTGCATGAATCAGAATCAGCTTTAATGGCCAAGTATGACACATACAAGAAATTTGACTCCGGCAACTTTTCTCTCCAGTACAGAACTTAAATAAGTGAAATTAAAAAATGGAAAAAAAATAAATACAAATAAAAATAAAAATAAAGGATAATTTATACACCTAACCAGGGTTATTGTACAGTAAGTATATACAGCAGTGCAGAGTTTTAGTTTATTGTTCATGTGAATGGACTCACACTCTGTGACTATTCTCATCAGAGCGACAGCCTGGGGGAAGAAACTGTTCTTGTGTCGGGTGGTTTTGGCGTACAGCGCTCTGTAACGCCTGCCTGAGAGGAGGAGCCTAAACAGATTGTGGCCAGGGTGTGAGGGGTCAGTGGTGATTTTTCTGGCCCGCTTCCTGACCCTGGCCCGGAATAGGTCCTCAATGGAGGGAAGGTCAGTACATATGATCCTCTCTGAGGACCTGACTGTTCTCTGCAGTCTGTCCCTGTCTTGCCTGGTGGCGGATCCGAACCAGACAGAGATGGATGAGGTCAGGACAGACTGGACTATTGCTGTGTAGAATATGGTCAGCAGTTCCTGAGAGAGGTTGAACTTTCTGAGATGACGCAGAAAGTACAGCCTTTGCTGGGCCTTCTTCCTTATAGAGTCAATGTGGGAGGTCCACTTCAGGTCCCGTGTGATGGTGGATCCTAGGAACCTGAAAGACTCTACTGTGGGGACTGGCCTGTTGGTGATTATGAGAGGAGATGTTGCAGGGGGTCTCTTCCTGAAGTCGTCTGTCATCTCCACAGTTTTGAGCGGGTTTAGCTCCAGGTGGTTCTGACTGCACCAGAGGACCAGCTGTTCCACCTCCCTTCTGTATGCAGACTCGTCGCCGTCACGGATGAGTCCAATGACGGTGGTGTCATCTGCAAACTTCAGGAGTTTCACAGAAGGGTCTCTTGACGTGCAATCAGTGGTGTAAAGGGAGAAAAGCAGTGGGGAGAGAACACATCCCTGGGGGGCGCCGATGCTGAGGGACCGGGTGCTGGATATGATGTTACCCAGTTTCACCTGCTGCCTCCTGTCAGTCAGGAAACTGGTAATCCACTGACAGGTGGAGGGAGGCACGGTGAGCTGGTACAGTTTTTGGTGGAGGAGCTCTGGGACGATGGTGTTGAATGCAGAGCTGAAGTCCACAAACAGGACCCGAGCGTAGGTGCCTGCAGAGTCTAGGTGTTGCAGGATGTAGTGGAGAGCCATGTTGACTGCGTCATCCACTGACCTGTTTGCTCTATAGGCGAACTGCAGGGGGTCTAGCAGGGAATCCGTGATTTCCTTCAGGTGGGACAGCACCAGTCGCTCAAAGGATTTCATGACCACAGATGACAGGGCAACTGGTCTGTAGTCATTTAATCCTGTGACAGGGGACTTCTTTGGAACCGGGATGATGGTGGAGCGTTTGAGGCAGGAGGGGACCTCACACAGCTCCAGGGAGTTATTGAAGATCTGAGTGAAGATGGGAGCCAGCTGGTCAGCACAGACTTTCAGACAGGACGGAAACACTCCATCAGGACCTGATGCCTTCTTAATCCTCTGTCTCTGAAATAGTTGGCGCACATCCTGTTCACAGATCGTCAGCGCAGGCAGGGGGTCAGGTATGGGGATGGTTTGGGGTGATGCTAGGCCTTTTGTGATGGAGATGGTGGGGGAGGTGGAAGGTGTGAAAGTTGTTTCAAACCTGGAGAAAAAGTCATTGGGGTCCTCAGCCAGGCGGGGGCTCCCCACAGGGTGGGGGGATGGTCTCCTGTAGTTGGTAATGGTCTGCAGGCCCTTCCAAACTGCAGAAGAGTCGTTGGCAGAAAAACGCTCCTTCAGTTTTTCACTGTAGATCCTTTTTTCTGCCTTGATCTCCTTTGTCAGCTGGTTCCTGGCCTGTTTGTACAGGTCCCGATCCCCACTCCTGTAGGCCTCCTCCTTGTCCTGGCGTAGCCGTCTCAGTTCTGCAGTGAACCATGGTTTATTGTTGTTGAACGTGCAGAAGGTTTTGGTCTGCACACACATGTCCTCACAAAAGCTGATGTAAGATGTAACAGTGTCAGTCAGTTCGTCCAGGTCTGAGGCTGCTGCTTCAAAGACGCTCCAATCAGTGCAGTCAAAGCAGGCCTGTAGCTGCATCTTTGACTCATCTGTCCATCTCTTCACAGTTCTTACTACAGGCTTAGCAGATTTCAGCTTCTGCTTGTAAGATGGGATGAGGTGGACCAGGCAGTGGTCAGAAAGTCCCAAAGCAGCACGGGGGACAGAGCGATATGCATTCTTTATTGTGGTGTAGCAGTGGTCCAAAGTGTTCATGTCCCGGGTGGGACACGTCACGTGTTGTCTATATTTAGGCAGTTCAAGTTTGAGATTTGCTCTATTAAAATCCCCGAGAATGATTAGCAGAGAGTCCGGGTGAGTTTTCTCCACGTCTGTGATCTGGTCGGCGAGGTGATGTAACGCCTCCGTTACACACGCCTGCGGTGGAATATATACAGCGACCAGCACAAACGAGGCGAACTCCTGCGGTGAATAAAATGGTTTACAGTTTATGAAGAAAGACTCTAGGTGAGGGCTGCATGTCTTCTTTAACACTGTGACATCTGTACACCAACCTTCGTTAATTTAGAAACACGTTCCTCCTCCCTTTGACTTCCCAGACAGTTCCGCGCAGCGGTCCGCTCGGAACAGCTGGATGCAGCTGTAGTACGCTGTCCGGGGTGTGTTCACTGGACCAGGTTTCAGTGAAGCAAAAGGCGGCAGAACGACAAAAGTCGGAGTTCTTGTAATAAGCAAAGTTATCTGATTGTAGGAAATCCCTTTGTTTTATTTCATGTACCATGGTGAGTGTTTAACGACACAGGTGTTCTGTTACGCATACACGGAGTGTTTCCCAAGAAGCGAGGGGTGCCGAGGGTAAACCTTCAAAATCCTTTTTTTTCCTGTGTTTCTGAACCAGAGCCTTTGCTAACAGAAAGTTGCCCCACTGATAAGGGAAAGCTCGTCTGCAATAAAACAATTACTCCCCCCCACCCCTTTTCAGCAAGCTGCGCGTTTACGTCCGTACACCGCCTCTACGCGTGCACGCGAGGGGCCGCGTACGAACGTCAGCAGGAAGTGCTCTGTGACGCGCCTAAGTGACGTCGCCATCTTTAGTGTAGCCGTTAGCCTTTATCATTCTGTGTGTTAGTTTTCCTTTGTTTTGGTGTGGTTGGTATAAATGAGTTAAATTGACTCAAATCTCTGGTTTCTTATAATCTGAGTGTGTGTGTGTGTGTGAATTATTGCAAATAATTCATTTTCTTCAGATAAGGTCTTTCTGGTAATAATAATTAATAATTATAAGTGAGATTATTGGTTGATAATCTTCTTTGAACAGAGATAAGATCTTGTTTCTAGCCCGGAGGCTAGTGGTGCCCCGATTAAATCATTTAAAGAATAATTAAACTACTAATTTACAATTATTAGTTAATATTCTTAACATAACCAGATAGACCATAACTTAGATTTATCAATTTTAATTGATAAATACCCAACAAGCGCAAAGTAGTATTCTGGTATGCTCTACACAAATTCGGTTACTGCGCAATTCTCTTCTGTTTTTCTTGTTCTTATTGAATGAAAGTAATAGCCAAATATAATTTTTAATAAAAACGATTAAGTGATTAATCAAGTAACCGTAAAAATAATCGTAAGTTTAATCGATAATGAAAATAATCTCTAGTTTCAGCCCTAAATCATTGTTTCATAATACAGGATTTTTTCATTCAGATGCAAATAACTTGCACTGTAATCTTATTTGAAATACTCTTGCATGTTACTAATATGTTTCTGAATAATTTTTTTCTTTTTTTATATGTTATGGGCTTTGTTCTACAGTTTCTGGTGGATGTATAAGCTTATTGGACCCTCCAAAAACCTCCCAGTTTGTCTCAGTTGTAAATGATTGTCAGGTACCATTACCGTTACGGCACTGGACAGTGCTGGTGGACCTAATGCATATTATGTAAAGGAATCTTATTCTTTATTTCAGGCGCTGAAAAAAAGAAACAATTTAATGTGAACATTTTAATTAAAGTGATTTTGACAAGATATAGAATAATCTGTGCTTCCACGTCCACAGGATTATCATTTAAAAGGGAATGTAATGCTTGGAAGACTCTCTGGAGCAAACGTACCTGGAACATAACCTGCTCTGGAATCGAAAGTTGAAGTTAAAGTCATACACAACTTACAACTTACCCTGTCACATAACCTGCTTTCTGGAATGGGCTCCAGCACTTGATTAGCAAAACCGACCCCTGGTTATGAGCCAATGTATTTATGTAGGCAACAGTTGTTTGGAACCTGTCTCAGGTTTTTCAGATAATTATAAACTTTGTTCAAATTTAATGTGATATTGGCACATTTAATAGCTTTGATATTCTTATAATTGCAGTCATCATTTTCTGTCTTGGCATTGTTGGGTCACACCCACAGTCATCAGGTGGCGCTATTCTGCTCTAGCTTCCACACGCTCGCTTCTTTTGCGTTATGCTGGCCGGGGAGGAACAGAAGACCATCTCCAACCATCTTCCTTCGCGGGCGGAGGGAGGCCCGAGTTCCTGGCAGAAACTTTCTCCAAAGTTCCAAAGACCACTCCAGGTGAATCTTGAACATTGATAAACAAAGACGTTGTTTATCCCCAGAGCCCGACGAAACCCCTCTGAGTTTCAGGCTGCTGAGAAACGGGAGACTGCTGAGAAACGGGAGCTGTGAGCCACGTGTGCCGAGAGCCTAACCAACCAGAATCCGCATTTTGCCACTGAGCCGATAAGAGGTGAATGCCGAACTGGAGAGCTCCAAAAAGGTACTGTTAAAGGTGGACGCCGATCACCACGCAGCTTGGCAAAGAAGCCAGAGCGAGGAGTTTCCCACCACTGCTAGCCAGATTAGCAATCCTTTGTTAGCCTACTGGCTAATACTTGCTGGAAGTCCCTCTTTCCTGATCGACGTGCAGCAACTCGGAGGACTTTAAACGTTCGATAAGGTCGGTTTGGGCAGAGGCAAATTAGTTAGGAAAACTAGTTTTAAAGGTGTTACTTTTTATTGTTGTTAACTTTTAAGTTTCATCTGTTATCTTTGGGTAAACCAAGCCTCGGCCTGAAGTTTTAATCAGTGCCGTTTAAAAGCCTTTTCTCGGCAAAGAGTTGTTTTAAATCCTGTAATTTGAGCTACGCAATCAGACAGGAGTTTTTCCCTTTTTGTTTAATGTTTAACCATTGAGCTACGCAATCAGACAGGAGTTTTTCCCTTTTTGTTTAATGTTTAATAAATGCATTTGAGCCACTCTAAAACGCCCCACGTGCATCGCAGATAGCTACAGCTAAAGAAGCCCATGTGTCGGTTTAAGCCAGCGTTTCATAAACAAAGATCGCTATTAATGGTTCAAACAGAACTCAGTTTAAAAATAGAACAGAAACTAATCTCATTAGCCGTGTTTGAACTCTCTTTATTTTGATCAAAATATGGGAATTGGATTGTTTCACTTTCATGATCAGTCCATGAATTAAGTAATTTCCAAAGGTTGGTTACTCTTATCCAGATACGTTTTAAACATAACTTGTCTTAATCCAAAGAATGTTTTTTTTTCTTACATTGCTTATTGGTTCAAAGGTAAACCACTGGTGCTAAATAAGTTAAACTAATTACATTTAGTGAAACTAATCCAGCTGTATTCCAAAGCCTTGGTTCTTAAAGGACCCCGATCCCTCCAGAATCATATCAGAATTCATGGTTTCTCATCTGATTACATATCCATCTTTTTGTGTTCTTTTATTTTAACCATTCATTAATTAAGTCTCTGACAGAAAGAAGATCATTTTGACCCATCAAGTCCCTAAATGTCACCAGATGACGTCACATGCTAGTTTGCATATTAATAACATTATGTTAACGTAATTATATTATTGATCATGTGGCTTTAAAACCTGTGTGAAATAAAATCAGTGTGATCAAACATATAAAAAAAATACAAAAACATAACAGAAAAAGTGTTGTGGTGGGTGAGGGAAACTAGTACAAAATTTACAAGATATCAAATTGCAACTGGACATCCGAGACCTTTTAAAAGGAATTTATTTTTCTGAAAAAAGTATCTTTTGCTGGGATATCTTAAAAGTACAAAATTAATAGAGAATATAGGAGAATATAGTTTAATTTTATTTATATTTTTTAAAACATTTTGTGGCCATAACGGCCTTTATTAAAGTGGACAGTTCAGAAATGGGGAGAGGTTGGAGAGAGACATTCGACAAAAGTCCTGGGCCAGGAGTCGAATGAAGGACAACCGCTTTGAGGGCTAAGGCCACTGAACATGGAATGCCCGTCATAAACACTGTACTACGCGACGCCCGGCAGGTATAATTTTCTAAAATTAGTTTATTTGACAAGCACTTTGGGTTGTCTTGTGAGGAACCAGGGAGCGGGAACCAAGAAACTTAGTCTGGACTGCAGGAGGAATGAGTATGGAGATTACTGAATGAAGAGAAGCGGGAGGTGGTGTGTTGAAGTTTCTGTATTTTACCTTTAATCTGGTAATGGACTGCTTGGAGGAAGGTAAGAGGGAATCCATGGTCTGTGAATGGCTGGAGGTGGGTGTGCAATGTCTAATTATTGTCTGTTGTTTTGCAGGTGGAAAACAACACGAAGGATTCCAGATGATTTCCAGGATCGATGTAGACAAAGAGCCAGAGTAAACATCGGTGCGGGCGGCGTTTGAGACGAGAACGCTGAATCTCTCGGTATGAGAAAAGACCTGCAGCTTGCGTCAAGTTTGCTTGATAGGTAAGAAATCTTTACTAAATACGTGGGGGAAAAAGATTAGAGCGGGGGTTTGTGTACTTCGTCCGCAGTAGGAACATATTTTAGGCTGCCTGTCTGTCGTGCTCACAGCTGAGCATTGTTTAGCTAATTTGTTGGGATTATGAGAAAAAAAAGTTCTAACTTTACCGGAGTATCTAAACTTTGTAGAACTATGTCGCTAATCTGAAAACGTGTATATACTATTGACTGTCATTTGTAAACGTGCGCACATTACGATTGGAACGGTAAAAGTGTCTCTGTTGTTTTAATTTTGGGAAGGTCAGTTCATCAAGGCTCGACAGCTATCTACAGCAGCGTTTGGAGGGACCTATACCACAGTTCAGTCACTGCAGGGGAGTCTGATAGTTAATTATAAAGTAAACAAAATGCAACTCCTGTTCCTGGTTATTGTTCTCCTCATCACAAAAAATAAATAGGTTCTTGTTTGATGAACAGTTACCCTGTTTTTGTAATTTATGTAGGCTATAGGCTTTTTTTTCTGTGTAGCATCAACTCAATGGATCAACAGGATGAAGCTTTAGATGATCCAATAGTTTTGAAAACAAGTGTATAAGTAACAAATTATTCTCTCTGAAATTCTGTGTATATGTCAGTATGTATTGTCATCTTTTGCTCCTATATTATTATATTCTGCTGTTTTTAGGACCAGAATTGAGTTTGATGGAAAAGGAGCTTTAGACCTACATGATTTAAGATTATTTACAGTGGGGCAAAAAAGTATTTAGTCAGTGTTGAATTAAATAATTATCATAAGTAATGCAATGCATGTTCAAGCAGAGACAAAATGGAGCCAATTTCCAGTTTAACATTTATTTTGAACAGATTAACAAATTGCAGTTTTACAGAGGAATTTGCCCCCGTCGTTCCCCTGTGGTCCAGATTTAAAGAAATCTGAACAATTAATTTGATCGTCATTTCACAGCTTTATGAAATACGGGACTACGGTAGGCGGTTTTTTTTTTTCTTTTTAATCTCTCAATAGTAACATTTTATACAGATGTCCTTAGCCCTTACTTGGCCTTTCAGAGCATATTATACAGTCATATGGGTGAGACGCTTCTTTTTTCTTAAAAGTCATTCTGTAGGTTTTATGGTGTTTTTTTTTTTATGCGCAACACACTACTTCAACAGGAACATCCTTGGTTTTTTCAGATTGCAATATAAACTCACCCCAGAGTTTTATTACTTAAAAGCTCTACATCCAATAAAGAATAGTGACTGATCATATTTTTTACAACCATCCAAACTATATAAAACAAGATTTTTGCAGAGGAAATAATAACACAGTTTAAACGTATGCTGAATTACACCCCAATTTCCCATCCTTTCAATTCCTTTTTTTTAAAAAATATATTTTTTTGTATCTTCTCTGTAGTCTCCTTCAAGGTAAGTGTTTAGAACTTAAGATCAAAACCTGTAAAGCATTTTGAGAATGCAAGAAATCAAATCCAAGAAATTTCATCAGTTCAAAACGTGAAGTCTTTTCTATGATACCACAACAAGACTTCCAGATTAAAATTCAAAACACAAACTGTTAAAGTACCTTTAACCTTAACTCCCATTAAAAATGTAAATCTGTTAATCATAGATTCACCCTCTTTTGGCATTATACAAAAAATTATTTTAACAATTCCCAAAAACTAATTCAAAAACCCAAAAATGTATAAGAATGTCTTACATGTGAAGAGATAATTAAATCTGACTTGAAACATTTTGATACTCGTGGAAGAAGCTTAAAAAATCCATGAACAAATACATTCTTACTATGTTATATTCTGAAATAAATCAAACTTAAAGTGTTAAGAAACCTGTGAAATAGAAGGTATTAAGAACCCTTTTTTTCAGAAACCCTCTTATGCAAAATCAACAATTCTGCACTTGTGAATAAAATAGTTAAACAACCTGTAAAAAAACAGAAAAATGATTAATAAATGTTCAGTCTTTATTATTATATTTTTTAGTCTTTACTCTTGTTTATTCCTCCGTCACCAAGCGGCTGCAAGTGGTGAGATGATTCAGTAGAGTGGGTTCTTTATTTCTTCCAATTTTTTCAGATCGCCCTCAATGAAATGCCAGCTACTTCATTAACTGAACATTTCCCCCAATAAAACACAAATACACAGACAGGCCCCGCCTCCTGGCTTCCTTCACCGATTGTGAAGTGGTCAAAACCCGCTGTGTAATGTGTTAGATGTTTTGCGATCTTTCTCTTCTGTATACTCCCTCTTTTGAGATGGCAATTTCAAATTGCCCATCTCATTCATTGGCACATAGATCACACTGGATGAGTAATATTACCACCCAAACAACCTTCTGGGTGACCTGTGGCCCCAGCTTCCGATTCAGCTTGGTCAAAACCTTCTCGACCCTCTCCAGGCAGACTCCTGCTGATCCTCGACCAGGTTCGTCGTTGGCGTGGAGCTGCACTTTGTGTGTGTTCCCAGCTGTCATCCGGAACCGGCTGAACCACTGGACCCCTCACGCCTTCGACCTGGAGCTGCACCTTGGACCCTTTCAGCAGCTGCAGTCAGCTGTGACCAGAGGAGATTGTGTGCTCCTCACGTGCTGCTGAATCCTGGAGATAATCCTGGGGGCATAAGCTTGTAAACATCTAAAAAAGACAGTTTTTTGATCCGGTCTTGTGAACACTCCTTTTCAATCTAATTCAACTGTATTGTGCCGAGAAATTATTTCACCCATCTAATTAAAAATAATCCCTGGGGAAAGAGCAAGTCCATATTATTTCGATACAACACCGTTGTTTTTCCTAAAAACTAAACCAAAAACACCTCCCTCATGAATGGATTTAAAAACAAGAGCAGGCTCAAGAGTTTACTTTTTGTGTTCAGTTCAACTGATTACTATCCATTTGCTTGTTCACCCAAATTGATTCTTACATTTACTTATTTTATTTATCCAGTTTAAGACACTTATGTCTGTTCCATTACAATATATCCTTTCTTAAATTCAGTACATCCCTTTGGATGAAAACGTAAAAATAAGAAAAAAAAAAATAAATCTTTTTCTCTCTCACCAGCCAGCAACCCCCTGCTATCGGCCCAATTTTTCCTTCCAAATTTTGTTCCCGGTAAATGGTGGCATTTTACCTGGAGATAATCCTGGGGAAGACATGGGGTTATCAAAGTTCGAAGAACCTCGGCCACCTTCAATCAGACAAACAGAAACTCTTGTGGTTAATTCAGCAACAGTGACATTGAATCAACAGTCTTTGATCATCACTTCTTCAGCAGAAACAGTCCATCTCACGCCAGCCAAGTGAATTCACACATATTGTCCTTGAAAGTTCAGCTCAGCATGAGGAAACGTGCTCTTTTGAGGGTGGCCTCCAGTTCACCCCTGAAAATATACAGTCACCTGTGCCCCCCTGTGTGGGAGCAGAGCACAAGAGAGACAAACTTCTGCGCTGGTCTATAGATGTTTCTTTCTGTGGCAGTTACGGCGGGCGCCTGGCACTATCCGTCATCAGCCCACGCACCCCCCCCATCTTATCTCCCCAGGATCATAAATTCCATCTCAAGAATGTTATCTGAGGGATTTTCTGTTGCGGGATGAGAAAAAGAGAAAAAATATATAATTAGAGTAAGAAAAAAAACAGACAGTCGATCCTCTCAGCTTATACAAATCAAGTTTCATGTAAACTTTCTATTTTCATATCCATTAGTCTCCTTCCTCGAATGCTGAATTTAAATATCTTCCACACTCAGACTGCCTATGTGGGCTCTATTTTAATTTTACTTCAATCAGTTATACTAGTAATAATTTCTTCAGTATTAATTCTGGTAAAAATATACCAATCAACAGGTTTGCTCTCTCCACCAGGAATAATAATCAATCCTTATACGTCTAATTAAACTGTTGTTCTAATACTTCCCCTGCGTATTTTAATTAATGATTCCTTCATTTTTCATCCAATTTATATTCTATATTTTATCAATGCAATGCCTTTCTCTATTTTTTCAATTTGATAAATGTCTCTTCCATCTCATGTGTAAAAACATTTATAAAGATTGACCATCGCAATATCTCATCAACACACTTAGTTCTTAGAAAAATAAAATTAAATCAAAAAAGAAACAAACAAAAAAGCTGGATTTTTCTGTTAGATATTGCTAAAGCACCACTAAAACATTGCAATAACAAAAATAAAGTCAATAACCATCTGCAAAGATCCAGTCTCCAAACTCCCCATCACTTAGTGTACTGGATCTCTATCAAGCTGGCTCAGACAAAAATTATCAAAATTAAAAACATCAAATGTTTAAAACAAAACCAGAGAACATTACTGACTGATACACAACATAGTTTACAAAAACAGTCTTCAGTTTGCTATACTTCAAATGCTATCCATATTTCTAAAGAAAAATCCAAGATTTAAATCACTGACAAAACAGCTTCCCTATAAATATTGCCAAGCCTAAAGTACTTTTTTTCTTTAACACAATCCAATATCAATTCAAAGTACTTTTGCTTATATGATTCCTCTTTAAACAAACCCAAATGTGCTCACTTGCCCAAATATTCTTGATTGTAAATAATGAAAACATTTCATACTTCAAAAACATCTGTCCGATTCCGTGAAGGGAATCGAACATAGTCAAACTGATTTTTGCAACTAAAACTCCTCTTAAATTTTTGTAGGATACATAGTAGTCTAATTCCCCTTAGCAGTCAAACAAAACAAAAAAATTCAATAAAGGAGGTTCAAGAGATGAGATTTCTCTAAACAAAAACTAGTCGCAATAAAATTAAAAATAAAAATAAAAAACTAAAAACCAGCATTTTTCTTTTCAGTATCCCCCTTTTCCTCTCAGGCTTCTTTTTTATTTTATTTTCTCCAATGATAAACACCAAATTAAATTGAAGCTTCTAGAGATGTCAAATACATTACCACTGAATCATGTTTTCTTTAATCCAGCTTCCCAAATTAACATTTTTCCAAAGTTCTAATTAATAAGCAGACCGCAGTTCAGAAATCTGGGTCAGAATCCAAGTCGAACCAAATATATAAATATTGAGAGAGAAAAAAAAAATAAATAAATAAAAAAATTAAAATAAAAATAAGAAAAAATAAAGAAAATAAAATCAAAAAAATCTAAATAAATTGTCAGTTACAGAGTCCCCACTAATCAAATGATATATTATGCCATTATTCTAGGATCAGATCTGTTCCAAAATGTTTAGGACCTGTAAATTTACTCTCAGCATCAAATAAACTAGCTAACAATCAATACAGAACATCTGAAAGATTAATCTTAAATTTCAAAACTAAAACCGATTCTTATTTGTCAAAACAAAATG
Source organism: Apricaphanius iberus (assembly GCA_028564705.1). Lineage (NCBI taxonomy): Eukaryota > Metazoa > Chordata > Actinopteri > Cyprinodontiformes > Aphaniidae > Apricaphanius > Apricaphanius iberus. The sequence continues at coordinate 74,728 of JAPXFQ010002396.1, read as the reverse complement.
TGCATTCAAATATATGGTAAAAATTATTTCAATGTAGCTGGTCCAATCACATTTTGCCTCTACACGATCAGAATAAATGAATTTAGAATTTACTTCTTACTTCCAAATTAAACCATCATTTCGATCACCGTGATATTCATTACTTTCAATCCTTAGACCAATTCAAATTTATCCCCAGCCTGTGTAAAAACAAACTGATTACTTAAAGATGACTCTGTGTTTTCACGTTTTCTTTTTTTCAAACTCAAACATTCAAATCCCACTAGTTTATAAACTATCACTATGATAAGTGTTGTTTTGCATGGTAAAAACATTTAATTTGTAACGGAATTGAAATGTACTGGGTTACTTCTTGAGCCCCAGTTGAAATTTGATAACTCCAATAAGCCTTGAGTGTCCACAAAATCATTAAGAATGTTCAATTGTTTAAATAATTTAACATCAGTCTCCTTTAGATCATTTATTCAGAGACCAAGCTATATTTCTAAAGTCTATAGAGCCATCAGAAATAAGCCAAACATAATTTTAGCATAAATGATACTTATTTAAATCACAGAAAGAATTCATTCCCTGTATCATTCAACACGGTGCTTAAAAAAAAAAAATTAGACCAGTTTGTTGCTTTTCAATTAACACCGTTTGCTTTTCGTTAAATTCTTATAATTACTGCTTATAGCTTTATCTTTATTTAGGCCAACTTAATCAAATCCTGCTTAGATCAATCCAAAAAGCAAAAAAATCTACCTACTCAAAAATTCAAAAAATGCAACTTTTATTTTGACTAAACACTCTCCTCTTTTTAATTTTAAAGATGAAATCAAAAATTAAAACTTCACCAAGTCAGAATCGACTCATGAGTAACTGTTCTCAGCCATTTGCGTTTAATTATAACATGCATAATTGCTCCCCTCATGTAATCAATCGAGCCTTCTCAGGCAAAAGCAGTTAACCAAATACAGCATGTACTTCTTAATCTTAATCTCCATACCGGAACAGTGCAGTTAAACATGAAACACCTTAAATTGCCCTTCGTAGAAAATGTGCTAAAACATTGCCGAAAAAGAGTTGCAACCAAAAGTTATCTGACCAGTTATCTTAAGGCCGTTTTACCTCTTACTCAACCAGAAAAAGTTAACAAAAATCCAAATAATTTTAAGTCTTAACAAGGCAATCGTCTGCAGGAGTCTGTAATGACTTTCTATCCAAAATCAACTTTTAGCTTGCAACACATAGAACATGCAGTTAGTTTCAACCACAAAACACATTGACACACAGAAGCAACCACCGCTAGCTTAGCACAACAGCCTATAGCAATGTGCTACCGTTAGCTTTCTTTGTGAAACTAAACGTTATACAGTACAAAACGTACGGCGAAAACACTCCAGAACATCGCAACACACACTTTAGAAGATGACTTACCGCAATACCAGGACTTAATCCGCACATTTTATACCACGTCACCAAACTTTAATTCGGCATGAACAAAAAATCTCCTGTTCTTCCCACGCGGACTGAAACATATGTTCCCAATTTCAGCCGTCCCGCACAGCAAACACCGAACTCTACAACGTCCGTTACAGCCCAAAACCATTAACAAAAAACACAAAATTATAAGCGGTGACTTTTAGACCTTATCAATTATTTTCTCGCGGAGGTTTACACCGATCTGTTATAAGTTCCGTAGTCTGCTTTGAGAAATTTCCTGGCGCCGGCCTCCAGAAAACCACTCAAAAGACTCGAACAGATGGCAGAAAACCGCCTACTACCACTAATTTATTTATCAAAACATATAGTCAAAGCTGTCATATGTTAGCCGTGCTATCAAGCAAAAACTCACACAGTATTAGCTCCGCCATAGCACCTAGCTTAGGGCGGCCACCCTGATGGCCTGTCGTAAATGTTCACAACTCATTCTTATAGATTTTTAATTACAGTTATCCATCATATTCAGTTAGATATTCATTTATCTATTTTAATTTATTTATTATACTCGAGTTCATTATTTATACAATAACATTTTAACACAAAACGCAACATCACCAGCACGGCTCGCAAAGCGCCTGCGTACAAAAACATCTCACACACACATAGTAATACACCCTTGTACAAGCAGAAATCTAAACACTAACCTCCTCGGACCTTTTCCAAAAAATGCCGGACCATTTTCGCAATTCCACTTCGTGGTGCTCAGCCACGCGTATGGAAGCAAACGCAGCCCCTCTCCCAGGTCAGCCGTCCAGCAGTCAGAGGGCGCCACAGGCCCTGTGCTGCTATATCGCTCGCAGCCTGGGAGCTCCCAAATAGCGTCCTATTCTGGGCAGAGTGGCCAACTCGTCGAGTTCCGATCCGCACCGTGGGTCCGAGTTTGAGTCGTTGAAGATATCGGTCCATCTGCTCCACTGTCCGCTCCGGAGAACAAGCAGCCCGCACCGGGCGCGCAGAGTAAGAAACTCCATCTCCCAGCATGCACCGGTGTTTCTCTACGGAGCGTAAAGAAGGACTCAATCCTGCTCAGAAACAGGAAAACAGACAGCCGATCAGGTCTCAACACTCCGGGCATGCAATAGTCAATCTGCTCAAAACAAAAAACATATTTAACTTGCATGACAACATTACCCAATGGTAGATTAACCAATCAATAGAATTAAAAAACTACGCAACTCTGCGCAAATTGTCAATAGAGCAAATACATGTCCGTTAATTAACTTAAAAATATAACTGGAGCCTGGTCCAAAACCCTGCACACAGTCGAGGTCACCATTTGTTGAATTAAATAATTATCATAATTAATTCAATGCATGTTCAAGCAGAGACAAAATGGAGCCAATTTCAAGTTTAACATTTATTTTGAACAGATTAACAAATTGCAGTTTTACAGAGGAACTTGCCCCCGTGGTTCCCCTGTGGTCCAGATTTAAAGAAATCTGACAATTAAATGATCTTCATTTCACAGCTTTATAGAAAACCGGGCCTCTAGGCGTTTCTACTCCCTCCAATCAGAACATTTCCATACAGTGTCTTAGCCATTATTGACTGTCAGAAAATTATACAGTCATATGGGTGAGACGTCTTTTCTTAAAAGCTCATTCTGAGTTTTATGGTTTTATGGCAACACACTAAATCTACAGACATCCTGTTTTTTCAGCTTGCAATAAAACTCACCCCAGCGTTTTATGACTTAAAAGCTTACCCCCATAAACAATAGTGACAGACATATATTTTACAACCATGCAAACTATATAAACAGACTTTTACCTTCTGAATCATAAAAGTTTAAATATAAACAGACTTTTACCTTCTGAATAATAAAAGTTTAAACCCTATGCTGAATTACACCACATCAGCCACCAATTGTGCAAGTTCTCCCACTTAAAATGATGACAGAGGTCAGTAATTTTCATCATAGGTACACTTCAACTGTGAGAGACAAAATTTGAAAACAAAATCCAGGAATTCACATTGTAGGATTTTTAAAGAATTTATTTGTAAATTATGGTGGAAAATAAGTATTTGGTCAATAACAAAAATTCAACTCAATACTTTGTAATATAACCTTTGTTGGCAATAACAGAGGTCAAACGATTACTATAGGTCTTTACCAGGTTTGCACACACAGTAGCTGGTATTTTGGCCCATTCCTCCATGCAGATCTTCTCGAGAGCAGTGATGTTTTGGGGCTGTCGCCGAGCAACACGGACTTTCAACTCCCTCCACAGATTTTCTATGGGGTTGAGGTCTGGAGACTGGCTAGGCCACTCCAGGACTTTCAAATGCTTCTTACGGAGCCACTCCTTCGTTGCCCGGGCGGTGTGTTTGGGATCATTGTCATGTTGGAAGACCCAGCCACGTTTCATCTTCAAAGCTCTCACTGATGGAAGGAGGTTTTGGCTCAAAATCTCACGATACATGGCCCCATTCATTCTTTCCTTAACACGGATTAGTCATCCTGTCCCCTTAGCAGAAAAATAGCCCCAAAGCATGATGTTTCCACCCCCATACTTCACAGTAAGTATTGTGTTCTTGGCATGCAAATCAGTATTCTTCTTCCTCCAAACACGACAAGTTGAGTTTATACCAAAAAGTTCTACTTTGGTTTCATCTGACCACATGACATTCTCCCAATCCTCTGCTGTATCATCCATGTGCTCTCTGGCAAACTTCAGATGGGCCTGGACATGCACTGGCTTAAGCAGGGGGACACGTCTGGCACTGCAGGATTTGATTCCCTGTCGTTGTAGTGTGTTACTGATGGTAACCTTTGTTACTTTGGTCCCAGCTCTCTGTAGGTCATTCACCAGGTCCCCCCATGTGGTTCTGGGATTTTTGCTCACCGTTCTCATGATCATTTTGACCCCACGGGATGAGATCTTGCGTGGAGCCCCAGATCGAGGGAGATTATCAGTGGTCTTGTATGTCTTCCATTTTCTGATAATTGCTCCCACAGTTGCTTTTTTCACACCAAGTTGCTTGCCTATTGTAGATTCACTCTTCCCAGTAAGGTGTAGGTCTACAATTCTTTTCCTGGTGTCCTTCGAAAGCTCTTTGGTCTTGGCCATAGTGGAGTTTGGAGTCTGACTGTTTGAGGCTGTGGACAGGTGTCTTTAATACAGATAACGAGTTCAAACAGGTGCCATTAATATAGGTAACGAGTGGAGGACAGAAGAGCTTCTTAAAGAAGAAGTTACAGGTCTGTGAGAGCCAGAGATCTTCCTTGTTTGAAGTGACCAAATACTTATTTTCCACCATAATTTACAAATAAATTCTTTAAAAATCCTACAATGTGAATTCCTGGATTCTTTTTTCAAATTCTGTCTCTCACAGTTGAAGTGTACCTATGATGAAAGTTACTGACCTCTGTCATCATTTTAAGTGGGAGAACTTGCACAATCGGTGGCTGACTAAACACTTTTTTGCCCCACTGTATCTCCAATCTCATATGTTTTATAATTAGGATTTTTTTTTCTTGTAATTTTTCTAAAATAATTTACTGGATACTTCTACCACAAAAAAAAAAGAGAATGAACACCAAGACAGTTTGTAGTTTTTGCTCTGGCTGAAATTAGAACAATGTCTCCACATTACTAGCATCTGTATTGTTGCATGATCCCTTCCACAAAATTATATATCACTATGGTGGATTTTATTTGCTCTACAGAGTTTTTATTTTGTTTGTCTGTTTGCAGGACCACTTCTAAGCTTGAGTCTTCCCAGAAAAAACATCTTGATGTACGCGGGGAAACGCTTTGCATTCTCATATGGCGTCTATAAAGCCAGGAAATTCCTTGCTGCATTGGACTACAAACACCATAACCACCTTCCAGTGCATGTAAACAGCTCTCAGCTCTGCCGGGTGACACCCAAAAGAAGCATTCAGCCAGCTGACCCCAGGACCCTGGGTCCTGTCTCCAGGATCATATCTCCTCCTCCAGCTGAATTGGTGCTGACACCGCAATGCAGAGGAGAGATAATGATGATAACCAAATGTGTTCTCCATTTTGGTGGAAGAAAATGACATTATTCCAATTTCTTTATTGTATCCTTTTCCAGGACTTGATAAGTGATCCCCTAGCAAAAGGTGAACACAGCAAATTTATGTATGTAATTATGACAAATACAAATATGCAAGAATATTTTGCTACAATAACAATAAAAGTAAATAGTATTTCTGAGTTGGTCATGAGTTGTTTTTCGTCCCTGATCCTTCATACACAGCATGAAGAAAATCACAAGCTGATTGTCTGCGCCAAGACGTCCATGTTGCTAAATACTCTGTAGGCAGAGTAACGATACTCCCGGTTACCAGATCCAGATTCTTGGCTGTCACGCAGCAGAGCCACCACGTCGGCCGAGCCAAACGCAAGATTCCTTCATCCAAGAAGAACAAGTTAAAAGGAGCACGTCTGCTCAGACACCCTTCTGGATCCTGTCTACAGTACTTATTTTCCAGGTCTGAGGGCATCAGTCGGCAAATGCAGCAGGTGCACCGAGCTCGCTGACCCTGGTGTCCCTCTACCTGCTCCTCTCCCTGCTCTCCTCAGAAACTTGTGAATAATCAGTTGGACTGGATTCCTCAAAAGAAACATAAGAAGGTTTACAGGTTAATGTGATGAAATGCATGTTTTATATAAACTTAACTGAAACAAGGCATAAAGTGTTTTGGTCAGGGTTTTGCGTTTACAATGAAAAAAACAATGTTGCTAATACTTTACCTTGATGCAAAATACAAACAAATGTGGGTAGAGTACACAAAAGTTGTACTCAAGTAATAATAGCAGTACCTTTACTTGAGTAAAAGTAGCTGTCAAAAATGCTACTCAGTGAAAAAGGTTTTGGTAAAAAAGTTGCTTGCGTACTGTGTAACATCTGCTTTTAAAATATCAGACACCTAAGCACGAAATTCTTGGTAAATTCAGGTATTTCATATAGAGTAAAACAAAATAAAATGATTACAAAAAAAATAGTTTTGAGCAGAGGAAACCCTTCTCGAAGTAATTTGTTGAAATATAAAACTAATACAGTAGGTATTAATATATCTTACAAGGTAAAATGTACTTCCAGTGACCATTTACAGCGTTTACTGTATATTCACTTGACCTCAAATTGAAACAAAAAGCTCATCATTCAGATTACATTAAAAATTATATGTAGAAACAGGAGCTTTCCTGTAACAGAGTGTAGCTCCGTGTCTGGTTTATTTTGGGTTAAAATATGTTTGCTTTTCATTCTGTGAAGCATCTAAAATTTTACTCAAGTGGGATTAGCAATGCTTCATTATATTACTCAAGTAATATATAAATAAATAAAAGAATAAAAAAATACATTAACATTTGTTTTTTATTTGTAATTTTTTCTTCAAAAAATTAACTCAGGTGATTTATTAATCAACATGATTTATTAATTTATCTTTATTATTTGGCTTCGTACTTGATTCACTTTGCTACAAATTTTCCCACGTATCATATCCTAGAAATACACTAAAATTGATTTGGTCTAAATATCTTCCATCACATTTATTACCTCAGTCGAAGTTATGCGTGCAAAGCTGTAAATTGTCGAGTATAGAGCTGACTAAGTTGTTTATGATCGCTTGCGAGTGCACTTACAACATGCACGCCTCATGCACGAGCTTACCATTTAGACTGCAGTTACGCGTTTGGCCTGATGGGGCTATCGCGAGCACAATATTTCAAACTTCCTTAGAGTCCCCTTTAGTTGTGTATTTGATATTTTTGTATTTTTTCGTATTTTGCATTTACAGAAGTCCATTGCTGACGGTGGCCAACCAAGCGCTAAAAAAACAAAAATTACCAATTAAATGATCAAAGAGGCATTTTTAAGTACCTCAAAGTACAAGATTGATGCCAAAGAACGGCACATAAAAGAGGAGGCTATCGCTAAATAGATTGGTTGTACAGGATTGCCAGTCACAACAGCAAAGAACTGACAGCATAATTTCTTGGCATAAGTTGCTGTTATTTCTGTGTGGAACTACAAAAACCAGCAAACTTACTGCTTTCTCTTGAACAACTTGACCATCCACACACTGCCCAGTCCATTAAGGCTTGTGTTGATAAGTGCATGCAAGAAAGGGGGATCCCAAATGAGAAACTTTCCCCGTAATAATGGACAATGGTAGTGAAAGTGATTCTGTGGAGTTTGAATACCTACAGTGTCAAGACAGGATGCCATGAGTACTCCATACGCTGCAGCTTGTTGTCTACAGGATAAACAATGAGAAAAGCATCAACAGAATCTTAAGCAAAGCCCGATCAATCGTGAAACTTTTTTGCTAGCAAGTCATCAGTCGCATCACAGAAGATTTTGTGCGGCCTAACTGTTGTGAATGATTGTCCCACATGCTGATCAAGTACCTGCAACATGATTGCAGGTCTCATCAAATTTGAAGACTTTGTCAAGTAGCAAACGAGATGGGATGGGACTGCTTGCTCTCATCTGAGTTGCAGAAGCTGACGTCCTTGCATGAACTTATGTTGCCTTTTGACGAGCACACACAAACTCTTCAGAGTGACACAATGTGTATGTCACTGATAGTCCCTGCTCTCATAGATTTGCTCAGCCATCTGGCATATGTTAAACAAAACACGAATCATGTTGTTGCTCTAACACATAAAACGGAAGGGGATGTGAAGCAGCATTTTGCTGGGGTACTTGATCCATCAGATGAAAAGATTTCCCCACTTGTAGCAGCTGTTTTCTTTCTCAGTCCTACTGTGTGTCAGACCCTTCTTGATGTGGCTGAGGACAACATTCAAGAACTGCTCAAGCAGGCAAAAGGGTATGTTGTTCAGTGCACTCAGAAACAGAGGAACAACTCTCATCTGGAGGAACTGAATGGATCTGAACCAGCACCCTCCTCCTCCTCCTCCTCCTCTTCCACCTCCTCCAGGCAACCAGTCTTTAGGTTTCTCTCCAAATACCGAACAAAGCCTAAATCAAAGTCATCCAACTGTAGCGTTAGACAGCAGCTAAACCTGTCCACAGTCCATCATATGTGAAATGGGAATCGAGTTCAGGCTGTGACACATTTTATCGCAGCCTGAAACCATTAGAATTAGATATGTTTGCGATGCCAGCTTCTCAAGCTTTTGCAGAGAGAGTGTTCTGTATCACCGGTGACCTCACTAGAGGACAACCTAATCCAGCAAAAGTCACACTAGCACAAAGTGCTTTTCTCAGAATGAATCGTAGCAAATGAATATGTCCATCATTTGGCTGAGCCAGTGTTGTAGCAAGTGAATATCTACAGGCCCAGTGCAGTTAAGATTCAAGTTTCACATGTTAAAATTTGCTGTTCAGCTGGAAGCTTATAGGTCCTGTACCTTTCTTATTTTGGGGTTGTTAACATTTTTGTCCTTCAGTATATTGTGAACAGATGTTTCTGGAAAAATACCTGTGTCTCAGTAAAAAGCCTTCCGTTTTGATTATAACTTAGTTGCAGGTTACTGTTATTTTTCTGACTATTTCTGCATGTAAGTTTTGAAACATGCTTGTAGTCTAATCGCTGAAAAGAATTTGGATGTTAAAAACAGATGAAGAAAGTTTAAAGATAGATATTCAAACTCATTTTTGTAATTTCCAGTGTTTTTTAATTAAACACTTAAGTCTTAAAAACATCTGAAGTGTGTGTTTTTTTTAAATTAAAATATTCTTTGATCTTAGCTGTGTGCTATATCTAATCAGTGGTGGTTAACATTAATTGGACCCTGTGTATAAAATTACACTTCTAGTGTAAGTAACTAGTTTTGCCATGCGCTTTATAGAAGTAGAAAGACTGTATCTGAAAAAAATACCTATTTGTGTCGACTAAAATTGCTTATTTTCATCTACTAAAATTGGACTAAAACTAAAATTAAATTTAGACTAAGACTAAAACTACATAAAAATTTCCTGTCAAAATTAACACTTATTCGAATCTTGGAATCTTGTTTGTTCTGGACCAACAATGTAGGCATCCAAATGAAGACTCGAAGTAGGGATGGAGCTTAGAAACCGTGACGGTTCTGGAAAGGTCTTGGAAGAGGATCTGCAGAGAGACAGAATCAATAAAAACATCTAGGGAAGCTAATTGCAGTGGAATGCAACTTAATTGGCCTTGTACCAAGCTTGACAATTCTTTAGTCAGTCTCGCTTATCACCCAGTAGGCAACGCCAAAGATTACTCCCATCATTTTGTTTGTGCACAAATCTTTCATTTCCTACTCTAAATTCCATTTAATATTACGCTTCATTTGCCTGTCTCCCTCTTTGTCTCCATATCCCACTTTGTTCTGCCCATTTATCTACATCAAAATTTTAAAGATTAAGTTATTAGATTATTACAATATTTTATTTTATAGGATCTGACCCTGAATTGTCCAAAATTTAGTATTAAGGCAAATTTAAATTCAGGCCGGTATCTGTAAACAAACTCAGCTGGATCTGGACAATCTCGCTTTAGAATCCTCCCGGTCAGCCAACACTCCTTAGTTTATCTTTAAAAATACCTGTTTAGGGGCGATAATAAAAACGGGTACCTAAATAAAAATAAATAAAGCAGGTTCATTACTCTTCAGATAATTTTTATAAGATAGAAGGTGGGTGAACTTTAGGAGATATATATTTTTTAACATATGCATCTGCTCTGTGTATTTTAAAAGCGCGTCTGCTGCTTTCTAAGTTTGAGAACTATTAATGATGTGTCGGTCGTGAACAATACATAAACAGCTTGCCTTAGATACATCTCTCATAAAGAACTCTTGGAAGTGGCTGTTTTTAACCAACTTGGAATGATGCTGAATTTTGTTATTTTTAGTGAATCAAGCCGTATGAACCGGATCTTCTTAAAAGATTTGAAATTCCCATCAGAAATTTCCTCGCCAGAGTCGACCCACGCTCCAAATTCTCAAATTGTTCTTCACTATTTACTTTACTTCCCCCTGGTTATTAAGTTTATTTACATTGTTTTATTTATTTTTTAATATAAGTTTAGTGCTATATATGTCTTACTCGAGTTTCTAAATACAAGACACTCTATCAGAAAGAGGTCTTTATGTCAGGCTGGTGTATGCTGCGTGTAGGACGAAGGACCCAGGCGCAGAAGCAGAGTACAGGTAAGGCGATAATTTATTGAAGTGCAGCAAACATAAGGCGAGACGATACATACGCATACGGCAATGATCCAGCCAGGAATGAAGCGCTCGCTGGATCTTAAATAGGGGGAGACAAGGAGGAACAGGTGAAAAACATAGGAAGTGAACACAGGTGCAAACGATAGGAGGTGAGGAGGTTCAGACAGGACACTCAGGTGGAGGTGATGATGAGGGAGTGACAGGAGCTGAGTGTATTCATGACACTTTATTCATACAAACACACAAAAACATTGCATAATTCTAAAACCAACCATCTATTCTCCAATTTTTTTTGTGTATACAGTACACATACATAAAATACTTTTGAAGGGGTTCTGCAAGCAACTACATCCCAGCCACAATTTAGAGGATTCTATTGTTGTCTAGGTATTGTAACCCCTCCAAGCCACCTTTTAGAGGAGCGAAATAATTCCTCAGAGTGTTCTAAACCAGTGAGCGAGACCATGTCTAATCCCACAACCCATGCTTACAGTTGAAGGCAATATTCCTTAAATCCATAATCCTAGAGAAATTGACTCTCCCTGGATCACTGATCTCCACATACCAGCGAGCCTAAAAGACTTTCACTTCAGTTTTTCAATTCAACCCCTTTTACTTAATTCAAGTTTTCATCATTCAACATATAAATATTGAATATTCAACCCATAAAAGTAAAACACATAGATAACTTCCAAAAATTAAAATTGGATCTTCTGAATGTGCAGACATAAAGGTCTCAAAGAAAAATAAATAAAAAGCGTTGCTCTACTGAAAAGAATTGGAATGCAACAGAATCACTTGTGGTGCTATTTCATTCCTGACATATATGCCAACATAAAATCCCGGGTCTCTGTGTGAATTACTCTGGTACTTGGTCTGGTTGAAAGACAATAGCAGGACCAGCTGCAGGAGTGAGCTTTGAGGCCTTCACTGGGGTTAAAGTCCCCAGAATTTTGGATTAGAAATCCACCTGCCGACATTGTTGGTATTTCCGCCCGGTTTCTCTGGTCAGCCAGTGAGTATTGTTTGGAAAAATCCAGAGTAAATTTAGGAGAACGCAGGACGTTTGGCTGTGTGGCAGAAATGAGCCAGCTCAAAAATTAGGTAAGCAGTACCTTTAAATAAACTGCTATATTGAACATTTCCAAAATGTATCTGCCTCATGACTGATCTGACTGTGGTTCCTTGACTCTATTGTTTTTATATTTGTTCCTCACAGGTGATCTCTCCCAGGCAGCAGTTGACGAACAACTGCTAGCCTCTGTCGAACAGAAGATTGGACTGGACAGAGTCCGGGGACTGAGGATCCCCAATTTATGTCCTGAAGGCTTAGTGAAATAGAAGAAGGAGAGTCAGTATAGAATACATTGATAAAGTGTTGCGATTTTTGGAAAAAATAAGGACAATGATAGGTGTGTGAGACTGGGAGACACAGAATAACTATCTCCTTTACGGAGAAGGTTATTGCACTTCTGTGAATAAAGGTCTCTATTTAGGAACTGAATAGGGGAGTCTAAAATCCACTCAAATCTGTGTTGGGACTCCCAAAAGGATTCTGCCCTTAAAACTAGTTCTACAGTAGAAACTTTAATCCTTGGATTTGAATGAACGCCATTTAGGAATTCTCACTAAAACCAGTTCAAAACTATACTGTGGGAACATAAAATATTGTCATAATTACAGATCACCAGTCTAATAAGCACAGGTCTGTGGGACCTGGCAAATGTTGGTTGCCCTTAGAAGTGCAACTTGATAAATATTTAAAAGGACTAGTGTATGTGACTGCTTCTGCATGAGATATTCAGAGAGAGCAAAAGATGGTTAGAAAGATGCGGATAAGGCAGGGTTGTCGTGTATGGAATTATTTTTGTGCCAATAGAAACAAACAAAATTTCTTCAGTGTCAAACAAAAATAGGGAATTTGAGAGAAAATAAAAAAATAAAAAAAAAGTATAACTTGCAATTAAATTATTTGCCTAATTGCGTAAAGCATTGGTCTTTTACTCTGCTAATAATGTATTCTTCTGTTTACGGTTCCCTCTGCTTCTCTCTCTCCGGTCAGACTTTTGATCCGACTCTCAGTTTTGCATTATCTCTGCAACTCTCTCTCTTTTGCGCTCCCTGACTTTTTGTTTGCAGTTGTGGCACAATCCTCTCAGGTGGTCGGCTTTTTTCAGGAGATCGTCCCCATTGGCTAGTTAGTTTTTGATTGACACAGCTCATCAGCGCAGTATGGAAACAATCATCTTACCTTGAATGTTAACAAAACAGATAATTGCAGATTTCAGAAGAAACAGGGATAAGTTAAACACTGTTTCCATCATGAGAGAAGAAGTGGAAATGGTTCAGGAGTATACATATGTCTGAGTTCACTTGGACAACAGACTGGAGACTCAAAAGAGAAATGTGGTAGAAATCTGGGTGTCTGAGAGGCCTCGGATGAGAGAATAAAACAATGTGTCAGCCATATTCGTACATAGTTTATTTTACGTGCAGAGGAAGTGCCACTTCAGTAGTCAGCAGTAAACAATCCGGAGATAGTTTCACTGGACAATCAGAATGTAGATAACAATAAGTGACACTTTGTGTAATGCTGAGAAAGACATTCAAAGGATCTGTCATAAGTGTAACACCAGATAATAACAAGAGTTGTCATAAGTTAAGATGAGATGTTTACAAACAATTGGTTCTTGTTTTTACCTTAGAATCAGAACAGCTGTCTAAGAGCTGAGCAAGAGGATTAGAAGGAATTAATCGAAACTGGGCGCTGCATGTCTTCTAAGCTGCAGCCAATATGGTGTTACCGGAAGTAATTTTGAAACTATTGTTATAATAATCTATAATAATGTTATAAATAATTGCAAGGAACAACTGGAGACTCCCAGATCATTACATCTTCTTTGCACATTTAGCTGCAACAACAAACCATGACTATATTTATCTATTAGGGCAAAACTTTACTAAAACAAAATGAAATAATTCTAGTTTCACCCTCAGAAACTTATTTTTGTTGCATAAAAATGTGCTGAGGTACTGGTTAGTCTAATTAAATGTTTTCAGTCTAATGTATTTATAACTCACTCTGGTTGTCGATCTTTGATGATATCATGGTTCTGTCTCATTTTCTTCCTATCGTTGTCTGCTATCATTCCAGATGACTCCATCTCCCTCTGTCTGCCCTCAGGCCATAACGTAATCTGCACATACACACCCAAACCCAGGCATACTTACACAGAGTGGGGGCAGTGCTGAGGTGCACGTATACTGTATAATCTACAGGAAGTAATTAAAGGGTGCAGGATCAAAGGTTGCATATGAAGAGAAAATGTTTCTCTCTCTGTGGTGCCTTGAGATAAAAGACAGCAGCTTCTTTGTGTTTACCACTATATCTTTTATAGATTTAGTTATTTTCAGTGAAGGAAAAAATATTTAAAGGAGACATTTTTTAAATGTCTGTAGATGAGTAGAAATCAACATTAATAGTTATTTCTATTTTAATGTTTTCTTAACAATAATCGAAAAAAAAGAAGGAAAAAGAAGAAATCACAGACCTTATTTATTCTGCTATGTCTGATTTGTAATGTACAGATTCCAGATGTTAGATGTACTGTATCTCCTTTAATGCATGTAATCAGGTACTGTAGCTAAATTAAAAATAAGGAATTGGAAAAATTATTAGCTTTGACTCTGCTTCATTCTGCAATCACAACAATTGTTGGGGGATGTTAGTTCTATGGGTAGAGTTTGAAGTTTTGCTTTGATCCTAAACTCCCTTAACTCCAAATGGCCTATCTGATTGTATATTTCGGTGTATGGATCTTTGCACTATGAAGAAATAATCCTGCCAAAATTGAATACAAAAACATAATTAATGGGGAGATAAATACATACTTAAATCAGTTTGCAAATATAATTATTTAAAAAAAAAGGCATGGATGTTGGAATCACAAATATGTTCACATAATTAAATTCACATGAAAATATACTTTTACATTTTTGTTGTCAGATTTTCACAAGTGGATGGTATAAGTGAGGGAGTCTGATATATATATATAGTTTCTATAATTTATTTTATTTGTTTATATGCATTATTACTGTTAGTATTATTATTGAAATATTTGTATGGAGTGTCAAATTAGTTTTTGTAAGCACCATCATATTTTTATGGTGATGAGTGCTTTCTGAGCTTTGTGGTTTTTATCGGAGATGTTTTTTAATAGTTTAATGTTGCTGGTTCTTCCAGCAAAGGGACTAAAGATGGAAATTAGCTCTGGCTATAATCTGTTGTATTTACATATGTATTTACATGTGTGTATTTACATGTAAATGTATAGCTACATTTACATGTATTTAATGCACATTGTCCATTTTAAATAAATAAATTCAAATTCAAATAAATAATTCTTTAAAGGAGACATATTATGACTATTTTTCCACAATTTAAAATAGGTCTCTGAGTTCCAGAAAACATGATTCTGAAGTTGTTTCCTGGAAATAGCTTGTAGGAAACAATTGTTGCCAATCTCTATTACCTTCTGTTTCAGCCCCTTGCAGATTGGGCTGTTTTCTGCAGCTAATTGTATATTCATGAGCTGATGTAAATTTGTCCACACCCAAAGCTTCTAGAAGATTCTAGAATCTTTGATCACGCCCCACTAATTGACTGCTACCACAACATTGAAAGTTACAGACATGGCTGCAGCAATTGAACCAAACATGTTTGATCCTGAGTCTGATCCTGAAGCAGAGGAGTCTCCTGACGAACCCGAGACTCAGAGACTTCAACAAGACACTTCTGAACGGTTAGTGAAACAATGATTTTCTTTTAAATTTTAGCCAGTGTTAAGCCTGTAAAAGTTACACAGGTATAACTAACGTTATAGATAACATTAGTGCCCGATGTGTAATGTGGATACTGTTGAGGGTTATAAATGCATGACTCCGCATGCATTTCTTTGTTTAGGTGCACATGTAGAAACTGTGAAACAATGCCATTAGAGCCTGAGAACTTATGCTGCCAGGAGGTACCACAGGTAACATGATCTCCCTTTGCACTTCTGTTTGCAATGTATGATTTCAGACAAGACACTAATACAGATGCTTACCTTACGTTATGCATAATAGGTTACCACACGGCTGCAGCAGCTGGCTGTAAGGCCTCAACGCATGATAGGCCATCCAGGTTTAGAACCAGTCTGCCTAAATGTGTTCTCACACAGAACGCATTTAACATTTACAGGGCTGACTACGGTCCTTTACAACTACGTGGGATACATCAGTGAGTATACTCTGTAAAAACCTTCCTACATTCACTGTTCGGATAAAAAAAAAAAAAAAAAGTTGATTAGAATACAATTAACCTTTAATAGTCCAACTAGGGGAAATTTGGTTGTAACCACAGGGTCCAAGGACTACAGTATGCAGAAAATACGACAGATGTGCAAACAGTATGCAAAACAAAAAGCAAAAGTGTTTTTGAGAAACTTCTCACGGAAGAGATTATTTTACTCCCTATAGTGCAAATTATAGCAGTGGCAGGTTTTTAGATGAATGCAAAATATGCAACAAAAAATATAGTGTCAATGTGAACAACTTCATTTGTTCAAGTCATAAGTGCCAAGATTTCAGAACCTTTCATTATCTTGCTGTATGTTGTATGTAAATTTACATGAAACATTTAACAGATGTAACAAATGTTGACTAACAATGCCCATTTATCACAGTCGTTACAGGTATTTAGCCTACAGACGTTTTGTGAGCTGGTGCTGGGGCTTCCTTGGCCGGAAGAGACGGGTAATAATCCCCTCCTGTGTTATTCTTCGTACAATCTCGTCTCCATACGTTGATGGGTCAACAAAGACCTTTTCCATAATAAGATCCATCAAATCATCATCATAATAACCTGTGCAATAAACACACACACACATACACAATATAAAATAGAAGTTAAATCATTCATGTAATGTAATAGATAACAATGGTTTTTGTTGACATTGCTTTGTACAATTTCATTTATTTTCCAAGGAGTTAAGCACATACATTTTTATTATTGTGTTGTAATTACTGTTACAAAATTTTGTGTCATGTATATGGTAAATGTTTGTTATTAATAAAAAATAATTTAAAAAAAACGTACTGAATGTTGCGTCTGTTTTCACTGGTTTGGCTCTGCACTCTCCCTTTCTGGATTTGGGAAAGCTCAATCCGAATAACCGATCCCCTGAATATGTGGTGGCTTGTCCTCTATTGGCATTCTAATTGTAATGCAGTGCAGCCAGGTAGAGTCTTGTAAAGTAAAAATATGATCAATCATAAAAACAATTACAAGGAATGGGCTAATGTTATCACCAGGGCTGAACGATTTTAGAAAATACTGTAATTGCTATTATTTGTTTTCCACCTAGGGGTCATCTGATGGTTGGCATTACAGCCAAGCGCCTGTGTTGATAAAGGCTTGTAGTGTACATCGTTAGAGTTGCACCAATAGCAAGGCCAAAATACAAACCATCAGCTTTCTTAGAGCCAAAAACATTTCCCATGTTCTACTCTACTAACAAATTCTGTCCAGCGTTGGCTTCTGTCAAGCCTTGGGCCTTTTTAAAACAGATTAAATAACAGTGTTTACTTCTCTCCCTGCATTGTTTGTTTGTAATACAATTGCATATGCAATTAACTGTTCAGCCCTAGTTGTCACAGAATAAACATTTTTATTTACCTGCATAGCATTCCTAGGAATGGATTGACCATGTTTTTGGGTATGAATAGCAGGATGACACTGTGGAACGCCTCCAAATATGACGTCTGGTGGTGGGGACTGAGTTTGGCTATGTCCTTCAGTACAGTCTTTTTGGTCAGCTCCTTTTCAAGCTTGTAGAAAGCAGGAGTTCCTGCAAGAAAAAGAAAATTATAGCACAAATATTGTCGGTATAACCACACTAGTTGAATAAAACAAACCTGCTGTGAGCCATTTACTCTTGACCCTTGTTTTTCTGATTGGATGGAGGCATTTTGGGAAGATGGGATCCTAATGTGTATGGACATCCTGAACATGGTTCAGGATGGAGGTCCATTTCACCACTCTCTCTGGCCCAGTTTTGGATGATGCAGCTGTCCAATAGATGTGGTTTCTGATGGCTGGAATCCACTTCTTTAATTTTTCACAGTCCTTTTGTTTGGCAATGTTAGGTAATTTCTTAGAAAGTCCTACAAAACAGACTTTTGTTAATTCAACCCAGCAGTTGTTCCAATATGAATGTGTTGTCATGAATCTTTCATTGTAGACTCACAAGGTATAGGCATGCAATTTGTGTTCTGCGTCTACAAAAGCCTACAGATAAATTCTGCTAATATTTATGCAATTTTCACTCAGTTGCAACAAAATTAAGTATACCTTTCTCCATGTGCCAGACATCATAGAAATGAGTGATTTTTTTCCTCCCTCAGGAATTTCTGAACTTGTGGGTGGCGGTCGGTGACGATGCAATAGATGGTTACACCTTTTAAACCCAACAATGATAGACTCCTCTTCATGCCCTCTTTCTCGATGTGAGAGCTTCCACCAACCTCATTGCTCTTTAAAAAAAACATCCATAATCATTACTTATGTGTGCTACGTGCAATTATAACACAAGCTAAAATTTAAGATTGAAGTTGTCCTGCCCACCTGAACCAACTGGAGATCAACAACAGTGTTGGTTTTGAGGTCCATTATGGTATAGCTACCATATTTTGCACTGTGGCATGTGAAAACATTGTCACATCTTTTATTGAAGTCTGAGGTATGTGTTGATGATAGTCTATGAATATAAAACCCAACATATCCTAGTTGTATAACTTTCAAAAATATACCTGGAGAGTCAGCCCTCATGTCACCACCGAGTACGACTTTGTCATCTACACAATCACCTCTTGCAATTTTTTCCAGGTATGCACAATAGCTGGTTCAACAAACATA
Source organism: Apricaphanius iberus (assembly GCA_028564705.1). Lineage (NCBI taxonomy): Eukaryota > Metazoa > Chordata > Actinopteri > Cyprinodontiformes > Aphaniidae > Apricaphanius > Apricaphanius iberus. The sequence goes on along the minus strand of JAPXFQ010002396.1, from coordinate 56,146 downwards.
CTTGCGTGCCGACGGAATGTGTCATACAGGAACATCTGCAAACGAATTGCCTTGAACACCTGATTGAAGAGAATAATGACAATTTTGCTTTTTACATGGAATACATGCCATCAACAATGTAGATAGCTATTCCTTAGTCATTCTCTAAGGAATGACTAATGACTTCAAACTTCATTCACTTTGAAGTTTGAAGAACGAAGCTCTACTTATATACACTGCAGCAGACAGCTGTATGTTCCCAGCCGGTGTATTCCCAAGAAGAGGCTGGCTTTTCCAACTTCGGGAAACTCACGGTTGTTGCAAAGCTGTTCGACTGACAAAAATGTCCCAGGCTTTTTGGTTTTCACTGTGCTTGCACACTCGCACACAGGACACACCTCCAACAGCTCCAGCAGACAGGTCTCATACACTATGTACTTTGGAACTGCCTGTGCGGACGTGAATGAAGCTTCTCTGTTTCAAAAAGGAAATACATTTTTTTTAAAGGATAGCTCAAATAGACTATCAGCCTGGCTATCGTCAGACAAAGTTCATTACATGTACTTAGTCTGGGACCTCTTAGATGTATTTTTGACTGCAGAATAGGCGTTACCAACGGCCATAGTTCAAATGACTCTGTACGCAATTGGATAGAGCATTCACCAATCAGACAATCGATCCAGGTGACGTGCCTTGCAGAGCGATGTGGAACTCCAGGCAGGAAACTGTATGAATTCTTACAGTGCAAGTTTCTGCTCTGCGCTGTATAGGTGTTGAGCTTAGACAAGGCAGTGGGGCTATGAAGGGATCAGTGGACGTGCCAAACTCCTTGTAGGACACAGTCGCTTGGACAGCTGTAAGTAACAAAAGCATAGTTTGTACGATGACAACGCATTCCTAGGAGTAAACGATGACGGCATTGCCACTATATAGATTCAAGCACTAAAGAATGAAACTTATCATTGTAACACTTGATCGAACGCATGTTTGAAATATATGAAACTACACACCTTCACTTTTGTAATGTGAACGAAGAGTTCTATAAGAAAGTTGTGTGCCAACACTCTTTCTTGGAGGGGGCTCAGTCCGGCAACCAATATCTCTTGTAGGTGGTCTGTCTTCTATATGTGTTGATTTACTGGGCTATATAAAAAGAAAGAATGGGAAAAGCGATCACTAAGTACTGTACAGGAAAAAAAAATTACAGATGAAGATTGCATTTAATAAGGTAGGCTAATGCTTGAAATGCTGTATTTACAGTGAAGAGATAAATGCACCAGTGCTGTAAGATTGACAAAAAAAACTTCAATGACATGATTCCACATAGAAAAGGAAAAACAAACATATGTACAATATGTGTTAACACCATGTAGTGTAAACTACAACATTACGATAACAACAACAACATTATGTATTTTTGGGCTCCCAAAAACATATTTCCAGTGTTTAATTTCTAAGGGGACTCCAAGGTGACATTGCAGACGAACCACTAACACCTTTAAAAACATGTTTAGCTTATTTAAATTTATGGGTATGACAAATATTAAATTGGTTGGGACGTCTCGTTTAAACAACAATCAAAACACACTATGAATTGTACTGCAATGTTCACTTTCAATGTATTGTCTTTTTCTTAAACCTATAAAATTTCAACAGTCAGATTACTATCCAAACCAAGTTTTTAATCTTCATCTACCTAAAATAAAAATCAATCTGTTAGTATGATTTGAGCTTTAGATTGTAATTTATAATGTTTGGATAATAGATTATGCCTAAATAGGTTGGTTTAAAAAAAGCGAAAGTCATCAACAATTACTCCACCAACATGAAATTTCACATGCACGACATATCTAGGAAAATGGCACAATGAATGTAATTAACATGAATATTCTAGCCTACATGCTGCATAGGCCTCACAGACCTGGGTTTTTCTCTTCATGCTTGCTGTGCTGTGCAGAGAGTGCTCTCTGTGACAGACTCAGAACACTCACTGACGTAGTTTTCAATTTGCCTCGTATTTTTCTATACTGAACCGTTCGAGCCAAGTATGGGCCTCTTCCGACTCATATATCTGTAATTAACGCATGCGCAACACTACCGAGCCAGAAAAGGTTTGTGGTCCCTTTAGAGCCTCCCTGCCAGAGCTGTAGTAGGGCAAGTTGTATCTTGTTTACATATAGACTACGTAGTTAGAATTAGTTTATTGAATCCTATGTCCAACAGCGCTATTGAACATTTAAGAAAAATTTGAATGGGGTCCCTTAGTAATTCAAAACTGGACGCCACATTTAATTTTCAATTAAGGGAAGGTTGGCAACCCGATAGAAAACGTTAATAAATGCACAAATGCCAAAATTTCACGTAGCTATTTAATTGCTTTGCATGAGAAACAAAGAAGCCTGTACACCCATTCTAGAATGTAGCTCTAGCAGTTAGCCACCTCAGTGTCATTAGAAAAACACAGACAAACATGATTTCAACTACATATTAAAATAAATTGTATAGAACTACTTACATGTTCCTCGTCTGCGGGTACCATGTGCAATGTTGGAACTGCCCCCTCGTTTAAAATGAGTTTCCCACGCGGTGAAGAGTTTGTTGCTCATTTGATCAGCCCACAACAGAGCATTTTATGTTGTGCTTCGACATTGCGTTTACTAATCTGAAGTGGTGCGTTCGAGTCAGTCTTATTAATTACTGTTGCACCTGGTGGGTGGAGACAGCACTCTAAGGAGGTGGAGACAGCGCTCTGGGGAGGTGTGGATATTCCAATATTCAGGCTTGAGACGTAGAAAGCCGGACAGATTTTGAACAACTCAATCAGAGACTTAATGCAGGATCAATTAAGAAACCGCTTTCTCACTCAAAACAGCATGGATGTTTTTTTTTTTCCAGATTTGTATGCATGTATATGCACCAGAGACACACAATAACACCCGAAATCCCAGGAAAAGTGATTTTTTCATAATATGTCTCCTTTAAGGAAAATTGGAAATAAGGAAAGTGTTGCATAGTGGTTGTTGCAGGTGCTCCATATACAGAGGTCTCAGTACTTGACACGGTTGTCCACGATTCAAGTCTTGTCCTGTTGGACCCTTGCTGCATGTCTTCCCCCACATCTCTCCCCCTTCAATGTACTATCCACTGTCAAAAAAAGCCACAATGGCCACAGAAACCTTTAAAACATTAAGATAAATATATGGAAATACATATTTTCCACATTCATTTCCTTTTTTCAAAGTTTATTTTAAAAGGTATTTTGTTTTTGCATTTATTTTCACACTTATGAATTATACAGAAAAATTTCCAGGTCTAGTATTTGTATTTAAATGATCCGGACGGAGTCACAATCCACTAGTTCATATGGAAAGAACTGTGTACCATCAGAAACTGAATTTGAATAAGCTATTTTTAAATTTGCATCACTGGGATTAAATCTGAAATTCTCAACTTGAATAAATGGTTTAAAAAACAGAATCTCAATTAGCCTAATTTGTAATCCAATTTTTGTTTGGAAATTATTGTCAGTAAAAAAAAATAGAATTTTATATTTTGAAAATGAATTAATTTACTCTGAAAATTGATTTTAGTCTATTCCAAATTCAGCACTCAATTTTTCTTTCTTTTTTTCCCACGGTTTCCCCCCTCCCCCCCCATTTTTTAATCACCCAGTGTTCCTATCTAAATACAGTCCTGGGCATTGCTCTTAGTGCTGGGCGGATCTAAAATGTCGGTAGTATCGATCTAACGTTGGTATTGAGTATTTATCGATAGCTACGTGATGAGATTGATCCTTAAGTTTCAGTTTTTCTCAATATAACTTCAAGCGGCCTCTCCAGCGCTCCTCTCTCCCTTCACTCATGCTGCCTGCTGCTGCTGCTCAGATCTCACTCAGCCCCCACCCTTACACTGCCACTAAGCCCCTCCCCCTTCCACTGCAACACACAATTCTACTAAAGTGCGAGGCGAGCCGAGGCGTGCGAGCGAACGCAGATCAAAAGAGGAGCACAGTTTGGAGCTATTTTACAGTCCTTGATCAAACAACTGCAGCCTGTAATGTTTGCAGGAAACACATTCAGTACTGTAGCAACACCACAAGACTGTATAGCATATTAAACAAACCCTAAATAAAATTCTGAGCTGCAGAAGAGCCAAAAGAAGGAAGAAGAGAGGGAACCCAGCTCCCCAGCACCGGGACACCGGTCCCTTGCAGAGGCGTCTCAGCATGGGCAACAACAATATCCAGGTAGCTTATAGTGAATTGAAAATAAGATTTCATGATAGGCTAATGGCATTTTTTGTGTAATTGGTTACAATAATTTACTATGTTATTACTAAAACTATTCAGACAGTCACATAGGGAATATATTCAACCAGTCCAAATAAAAATATGTTTTTCACTGTAATTGAAAAAAACAGATATGCTGCTGGCTACAAAAAATTCATAGCTATGCCTCATTCTGCCAATGGCAGAATAAATCTTTTATATTAATGGTCAAAACAACATTAGTATTTATATGTTTATTACTATATTATTTTATTATTATTACTATTTTCATCATCATCATATACATGGTCTATTAAAGGAAAACTTACAAAATAATCATGAATATTCAAGTTTTTAGACAAATTTTCAAAGTAATGATACATTCACCTAATAAATTACACAAATCTCTATGATAGTACTAAAAGTATCTGAATAGGGAATACTAGCCCTTGGTATCGGATTGATACTAAATTTTGCAGTATCGTACAGCACTGATTGCTTTCCCTCAGCCAACTGCGGGAGGGCCCCGTACTGAACTCAGGCATCCTTCTTGCCTGAGGAGTGAGTAGGCCCTTCTTTTCACCCGATGGGGTGGGGCTTCCCCAGCTGGACGTAGGGTGTGGAAGGATCACGTTATTCCAGCCAGATCCTCCCCACCCCCTCGGGCGCCCCAGCCAGCCAGGAGGGGGCAGAACAGTAATAATTTCCTTTTTTACCATTCAGTTTCAGTTTAATAGTTAATTTTGATTTGTAAAAGGTAAGACATCCCCAAATCAACTCTTATTAGTTGAATAACTATAAATTACTATCTAATAGTGCTATTTGTGGTAATTATTTCAGTATTTTGGTGCATCTTATTTTACATATACATTTTATGCATAAAACCTGTGAGGCCCTCTTTTGGTTAAAAGTCTGCACTACATTTGTGTTAGCAGAGACGTGTCTCTCAGCATCATCTGTGTGTGTACCGAGGGTACTTATTTATACGACGGAGGAATTGAGAGTGAGGAGTCACATGCCTATTTGGGCGGGGTCTGAGTTGTTTGGGCATGATGGAAAGAGACTGTTGGTTCTCAGAGTATTATCAAGTATTAAAAAACACAGACACAGCCTTAGAGAATGGATATGCAGCCTTGGGCCAGGTTTTAATCAAATGCTACAAAATTATGACAAAAGATCATACCTTAATACAGCATCAAACGATCGTACCGGGGACTCTCACTCAAATGGGGTGTACAGATTCTTAAATACCTCTCTACGCGCAGGGACGCGTGTGCGTCTTGCATACACACAAGTGCAGTGCCTAAGTGATGGATTCCAGCTGTGCCTTCCTAGGCTGGAGCCTAGTCGACCCCTATCAGATTTTGACTAATGTTTTCTTGGAAATCGTCATTCAGTCAATATTCTGCCAGATCTTTGCACAAACAATCTATTGGCCGTATCAAACATTCCTTGCTAATGGGGGAGATCTTGCAATGTGAAAACTAGTTATAAAAACATTAATCCTAACAGTGTAATATAATATGAATCTGCCTTCTACAAGACTCTATCGGTTTCCAGGGCAACGCCTTCAGAACTTAACAGCATTGACGCGACTAACATTCCGGAGCTCTTTGCGCGTTTATCATTTCTGCGGGAACGATCTGCAAATGGACAGAAAGTAAGAAAGTAGAGCAATGGAGAGAGTCAAGGCAAAAGAAAACGGACCTTACAGGGACAAGCTTATACCTATGGCAAAACAGCGGTATTTGGAGAAGCTTTCAGACATTAAACATACGAAACCCATACGAGCTCCCTGCAGCGGAATGGCACAGTGACCTGAACCATTTGCCTCCGTGCACCATATATAGATATAGTAAATACATCCTTTGCCACAGTAGTGTCAAATACAAACATCTTGTGTTGTTGTTACAGTACCAAAGCAACGTACTGAGCTTCACAGGTTGATAAGGCTGCAGTTGGTTGTTTCTTTGTCCTCCATGACACCAACGTACCTTTTTCATTTAGACTTGCACAGTAACCTGTGGTACTACTCCTATCAGTCACATCTGCTGCCCAGTCTGAGTCACTGTGACCTTGAATCCCCAGATCTTGGTCACTTCTTCTGTAACACAAGGATTTGTTTTCTCATTGCTTCTCAGAACATTCTTAACCATAGTCCAATGTTCTATAGTTGGGTCTTTGAAATGCTGCGACAGCTTGCTTACAACAACGTTCAAATCTGGTCTTGTACATGAGGTACAAGGCCGCAAGGCAGCAGGGGACCCACAGCCGGCCAAAGGATGACACACGCCACCGCCAACAACCCAGCCACCCCCACACACACCAGGGAGCCACAGTGAAAGCAGCAGTGGATGTACGCCCTCCACAGGCCGCATCCAGCCAGCAATTGGACACCCAGATCTACCTGCCCCCTGGTCCAAATCCCACCCCACACAGAGCGTGCCGGACAGCCGCCCCAAATGAACCGACCAGGCAGTGGAACCCACATCGGCCTGAAACAGCAGCCCCCCGACACACCAGCCCACCCAGGACCAGCCAGGCATGCACAATGACCGAGCTGGATTGCTTCCGGGCCCCCAGCCCCAGGCATCGAGAACAACCATCGACCAGCAGGCAGGGGCATCAGTCACCGACAGGGAGTGACAGAGGGGAAAAAGATGCACCAGGCCAGAGGACAGTCAAACACCTGACCTGACAAGTAGACAGAGACATACAGAGACAATCATACGTACCCTCCCTCTTACCTGCACACATTCTCACCAACACAGGACACCCGAAAACGAACGCTGTACACTCATTCATATGCCCCATACATACTCTATACTCCCAGGCCCAGGGACAGATGCCCCAATAGAGCAACCTGCACCTGCACCCAGGAGACCAAACCCTTGCCCACCAGGACGGGGACAATTAGACCACCAAGACCCCCACCCCGGCAAGAGTAGCCCACCAGCCCAGGTCCCCGACCAGATGGCCTGATATGCCATCTCGGCTCCAACCCCTGATGGCCCAACGAACAGGGGTGTGGGAAGACCCCCAGCCTCTCTCCCCTCGCTCGATTGTGGTTTTGTTGCCTGTTGTTCTAATGTGTACTTAAAACTCCCCCATCTCCCACCCCAGGCCCTCGGTGCTGGATACAGTTAAGCAGAGGGCACCGGCACCACAGGTGAGGCCCCCTATAAAGTGCCTCGCATCCAGCGCCGAGGTGTATCCAGCGCCAGGTCCCTACATGTGCATGTGTCATGTAAATGTTGCAAGTGTAAGTGTCTAAGTTGTACAGTAAAATTGGGACCCAGGCCGCCACCGGGTAGCGAAGACGGAAACTACATCCCGCACCCCAGTGATGTGCCCACGTCTCAAGGCCCTTGTGAAATGTAGAATGAAGGAGCAGGTGGACAGAGGCATTCGGGGATGGGGAGGAAATGACAGGGAAGACACTATTGGAATCCCCAGGGAGCCAGCTCCCCTGCTGACTCCAATAGGCATTCCCATTCTATACGATCCACCAGGGGTGGGAGACCCCAGCACATCAAGTGCCCAACATTCAGACTATTAACAAAACACAGGACATTAGACACCCAGGCTGAGTTTATCCCACCCTCCTCCCGTACACCCTCCCCCCGTCCAAGTGCACCCCGGTTAGGGAGAGCACCTGTTTTAGATAGTAAACAACTCCCCGCCAACAAGAGAGGCCCCCAGCACCGCCAGCGCACCAAGAGCCACCGCGCTGAGGCAGGAACCCAGCGCACCACCAACTAGGATACCACGGGAATGCAGCGCCGGGCCCCTTGAGCAAACTGAAGCCCCAGGCAGTCGACCCCCCAGGCCGACATCCACCAGCCTTGCTATTACCGCCCGATGGCCGGGAAGCAACTGAACCCAGCACCTCCATCCACCAGCCCACACCCCAACACCTGGCCAGCCCACCGCAGTGGCCGACCGACACTGGTCAAAGGGCCCAACCCCAGCAAACCTCAGAGTGCTTGGACCAAGACCCAGGAGCTACGTCCAGTACCAATATGGCTGACCGGGCCCAGAGACACCGCCCACCCGCCGCGGCCACCCACTGACACCCCGACGTGCAGGCACGGCAAGTTGCCATCGGGGAGCAAGCAACAAGAACCAGCTCAGGGAGATGGAAAATGCACCCCCAGCTGGCACTGGCGGCAGTGGCGCCCCCACCAGCCAAGCCCCGGCCAGGACCACAGGCCGGGGGGCGCGGCGCTCCAGACCCCAGAGCCCCAGGTGAGAGCCATGGCACCTACTGCCCCAACCGCAGGTGGACCCACCCCTGAGGACCCCTCGCAGTCGCCACCAACCCTTGAGCTCCATATCAGCAACTGCCTCCCACAGAAAAAAATAAAAGGTCCCTGCCCCACCAGTTGATGGAGCTGATCAAGGGAGACCAGAAAAATTGATCAGAGGCAGAAGCCGTTTCTAGACCAATGTAATCCAGAAGGAGATCTCTGTATTGATTAATATTCAGAGTATTTTTATTTTTCCAGTTCGAGGATATTTTTCTTAGCGATGCATAAGGCAATGTGAACTAATTGCATAGACTTTGTATCCATGTAACATGCTGCAGACACGTCCAGTGGAAAGCCCGGGTTATATCCACTTGGTTGTGCTGCTTCCAGTGTTATATATTATGTTAAAGATTTTATACAGTCATACTTCAGTAAGCCTGTGTCTTAAGGTTGTTTGATATCGGCCCAAGGCCTTAAGGATCAACAGAAGAGGCTCCAGTGTGCTGTAACCCTACTTTCAAAAAGACATGTAAGTAGCACATGACATCTGCAAGGCATAATTTGCAGCTGATACCGGTTGTTACAGTTGATAGGTTCGTTCCCACCGAGAGTAAAGCAGCTCAAATATGACGCATCTTAGAAAAATGCCGCTGCCCTGTTTTTAAATTTATGCGAAGCATCTATTTTTTACTTTTTATAGTGCCCATTTTCTCAGCTCCTTTAAAATGCTTAAAGCTCAGCATTTTTGATATGACCAAGCAGGGAATCAGACATGGGAGCAGTTTACAGCATCTGAAATAAATTAAAAAAAACAAAAAGATATGCATGAAAAAAAAAAAAAAAAAAAAAAAAAAACATTACTACCTTTGACACCAGGGTCAGTTGGGGTGTGGGACTAATTTGTTGCTTTTTATCATCAATGGGAATTTAATCCTTAAAGTGGGTAATTGCCCACTTATTATCATACCAGATCATTTTTACAAGACAACAATATCTGCAGTTTTGGGAGTGCAAGGTGAATTTAAGATACGTATATTATTAATTTTATTTTCCTGAACACTAGCCTATAAGTTATGTGATGGCAATTCTTCCAATATTTTGTGATCTCCCATTAACAGCTATTTGGAAATTTTTTTTTAAGTGTTATCCATCTAAAATGCTCCCAATGGGAGCAAAACGCATCTATTACTTTATGAACCGTTTACACGTCTGGTGGCTTAGGCTTTGACAGCCTATTTTCAAGTATCGACTCCCTTGGGTGGGGAATTCAACATGGGACATGGATAGTTGCTTGTGAACTGTTGCCAAAAATTTAAGACAAGATGCGAAGGCGGACTGAGTGCTAGGTTGTGAGGTGCTACTTGGGGGCTTCCCGCTAGCTTAGCTAGAAGCCTGAACCGGGTTAGCCCTCAATTGTTAACCTTTGCACCCCAACATTTCACCTTCCAAGGCACCTTCATTTTTGTCTGTTGCTCGCAGGAACCCTTAATGTCAAGGGCAGACCTGGTGATAAACTAACATTACTCAGTGAGATTCTAGCTCAACTCTGTCACAGACACACAGAGTAGCTAGCTGATGCTAACACTCCTCGTCCTCAGCCACTTCCCTGTAAATACAAAGACTTGGAGCTGGCCAATCAGGCTTTAGGTCAGTGTTAGAAACAAGCCCCTCATTTTAATACACAAGAAATAGGTAATTAAATGTGATCTAAAAATGTGTAAATAAATGTGATCTATAAATGTGTAAATAAATACATAAATAAATGTGGGATTAAAGAAATTAATTAATATGAAGATAAATAAATATATGTGAAATTTGATATTTTTTTATTTATTTTCAATTGTACTTATTTATTTATTTACTACATTTATTATTTACATTATACAGGCCATCGGATTTTTAAGATGGTTTTCATGTCATCTAATACTGGCTTACAATGTATAAGATGTAAGCACAAGTAAAAGCTATCTGCAGGGCGTTTCCGCCTGACGCACCTCCAATGGTGCCAACAGGGTAGCTGCAGGGTCCTCAGCCGGGAGCCACCCTTCCTTGAAGTTTCTCTCCTTTAATCCCGGAACACCTCACGGTGGTGGAGCCTTGTCAGAAAAACATCACTAGCGCCCCCCTGCAGCTACCCCTTGTTTTCCCCATGATATGTCCTTCCATCTCAGCCAAAGCCAGAAGCTGGTTCTTTCCACCTCCTCTGCAAGATCTTTGGATGCCTTCTTCAACTTATGCCCAGTTACTCCTATGTTCCTCAGGAGTCGCTGGATGGATGTTACAATAAAGCCCCTGCAGCTTTATCATCCCTGCAAAGGATGTCTGGTCTCAGAGAGGTTGTGGTTATCTCTGGAGGCAACTTGAGCTGGAGATCAAGGTCCACCACTAAGTTTCAGTTACATCCAGGTGTTAACAGTGATCTTCTTTACCTGCCCCTTGATCAACAAAATGGATCAGCTTATGTGATGTTGCAGGATAGACTTTGGCTGCTTCCAGGCGTTGTGCCTTGTGGACTTCTGACAGCTTCCACAGGACCTGGTCGTGCCGCCATCTGTACTGACCTCAGGCCAGAGGTATCTTGCAACTGAACAGAATGTGCTGCAGGCTTGGGTTTGGGGCATTGCACAGCCAACAGTTTTCCTCTGAGCCATACCACTGACTCAGATTGTTTGGACTGGGAAGGGTGTCGTAGGTGGCCCGAATGAGGAAACTTAACCTTGCTTGAGGCATCTTCCATATATCGGACCACTTGACAGTCCTGTCGACCACTCCTTCCCATGTTGTCCAACGTCCTTGCTGACGCTGGCTGAGCGCTTTGATCTTGTACAGCTCCTCCTCGTTCTTCACCACCTCTTCAATCACCAAGTCTTTGCTTTCCTTTCTTGTGGTGCATCAACCTGCTGATGGCCTGGTCAACCGCCTCTTCCGTCTTCCTTCTTGTTCGCACTGGCCCCTTGGTGTTTCTTATGGACAGGTCTTTTGAGTCTCACACACAAGCCGGCATTCTGTCTGTAACCAAGGTTGATGGATTCAGTGGCAGCTGGAGTTTTTTTTTTTCCCAAACAGGCCTATATTGCAGAGGCTGCGAGGTAGGCCAAGCCACTTCTTAATGAAATTGTTGAACATTGTGGATTTAGTGATCTCACACAGCTTCAGGGTCCATATTAGGCGCCGGCAGAGGATGAATTGATAGCAGCATACCTTAAGCTTCCCTGAAGAATATATATATATATTAATATAATATATATATATATATATATATATATATATATATATATATATATATATATATATATTTAACTTTCTAATTCATAAAGGAGCATCAGCAGCACCTTCTCTGCCCTCACACAACTTTGCATATTTTTCTGTCAGGGAAAAAAAGTCCATCTCTGGGCTAGAGGAGCACAGCTGGGGTCAGGTGCAGAAATTATTTTTCGGTGTAAGAATCCGTACCTTCAGCTCATTAAACTGTGAGCACGGATATGGAATCCCACAGGAAAGTATTGACATATGAGTAATTTTAGCCAGGGACATGTCCCAGGCAATATTTACAAATTACTGTTTTGATGCCACCACTTAAAAACTTGATGTGGATTTTCTTTTTAAAGTAGCAACATCCACCAGCACAATTTTCATATAATCAGTATCCGAACTGACTGATATCTTATCTTTCTCTATGTGCAAATCCTACTGCGTGCTTTGCAGAGATCGATGTTACATGCAATAAAGACTCACATTCAGAAGTGGGTACAGTATCAACAGGTAACTGATTGACTTGTACTATATCTCCTTAATGCAAAGTCTTTTAATTATGCTTCGCCACATCTCAGGGGCAAGACAGACATACAGTATGTGATTTTTGGACTATGTCCACAAATTTTGCGATCGGTTTGTCTTCAAAGCTGCATAAAAATAAATATTGCATTGGACACCAGTGAGTTTAAGTATAGTTTAGTCGTCTTATTTACAAGTCATAGGATTAACGCTCATTTTTTTTGTTTAAAGTTTAGGAAAGGTCCAGCATAGTTTAATAAAACTCGTTTTGTTAAACTGTTTTTATCATTCTGTTCGTCTCGTCTGTCAAAATTGCGTTGATTGCGCTGAATCCCCTCTCTGCTGTGAAGACTGTGAACGTGTAAACTGCACCCATCAATTTTTTAAGGTGTTCGCCTATGCTGTCTTGGATCTTGTACTATCTAAAGAATATTACAGGGATTGCAGAAAAAACGGAAATATTAGTCTGTTGGTCCAGTGGGAGGAACAACGACGACATCACAAGCAGAGCAAATCGCTCCCTGCAGATATGTGATGACCTATCACAGTGTCTGAAATTTAATATCACACCTTCTCCCTCACTTTGCTTGCTAGTATATAAATGATGTCACCATAGACACTAATTCAATACAAGTAGTTCACATTGCCTTATGTATCACTAAGAAAAACTATCCTCCTGAACTGAAAATAAAAATGCTCCTAATAGTAATCAGTATAGAGATCTCCAGATGGAACAACTTGGTCTTGAGATGACCTCTTCCTCCACATCTGATCATTCTCTTTCGGCTCCATTGATTAGCTCTATCATCTAGTCGAGGTGGGGGGCCATTGATTTTGTCGTGTGGGATTTGGTGCTGATGTGGGGTTGCAGGGCTCTATGGGGGCTCCTTGTGGTTTGGGCCACTTGCGGATAGGGTGCTAGGTGCATGGCCCCCTCCTGAGGTGGGATTTTTGTGGCCTTGGGTGAGGACTCCTTACTGCTGCATGTGGTGCTTTAGGGGAGTTGCACTGGCAAATATGGGTTACTGGCTTGATGGCTGTGCTGCTCCTGGGTGGGTTTGGGGTGGGCTTGGGGGCTCTGAGCACCCCTTGGCTGCGGTCCCGGCCCGGGCTTGGCCGGTATGGGGGAAATCTGCTGTCGGCCGGTGTGGGTGGTGGATGGTGGAAGCCAGTATGTGCTACCGACTTTTTCATCTCTCTGGGCTGGTTCTAATTGCTTGCTCCTGGGTGGTCCCCTCCCGTAGTTGCATGTTGGGGTGTTGGCTGGTGGCTGCGGAGGGTGAGCGGCGTCCCTGGGTCCAATTGGTTCTTTGGCATTGGACATGGCTCCTGGGTCTTGGTCCTTGTGCTCTGCAGGGTGCTAGGGATGGGCATTTGACTGGGTCGGGCTCTACGGATGACTGGTCAGGGGATGGACGTGTGGGACGGGTAGGTGGGGGCGCTGGATTCTGTTTCTTGTTGGGCCACTGCACAGCACGGGGGTGGTAGGCCTCAGTCTGTTGGGTTGGCCTCCTGGGGCTTTGGCCTATACCTGTTCTGCATGGGTATGTTGCTGGGGTATTTGAGCCGGTGGGTGCACTGGGATCCTGCCTTGGCGCGGGGGCCCTTGATGCCCTGGTGGGGCTGGGGGCCTACCTTGTTGCCGTTGTGACTTTATTAATCTTCCAGTAAATAAATTAATACAAATAACCATGGTCATGTGTGTGTGTGATTTTTTTTAAACAGTTTTGTGAGGGTTTTTTTGTCCTGTTGTACCAGCCATAATTTTGTGGTCTCTTTAAGACAGCCATTAGTTCACTATCAGTGATGTCACAAGTATGCGCCACTATCTGTTACACAGAACTTGGGAGGAGCGTGCTGCAGACAGCTGCATGGACTGTTCTTCTAACTCTCGTCTGGTGCCTAGGTGCTCGGCCTGCCACCTGCTCTCTGTATTTTTATTTGTTTTTTCTGATCTCTAGCATTCTACTGAATGGTGTCAATTCCCTTTTGATGTATGACAGACTCACCCTCTTGAAGCTTCACTTACCTGTGGACTATGCAGTAACTCAACATGCTGAACATCAGAAACTGTTTCAACCACTGCTATCAGGTATTTCTGCATACCTGTGGAGGCTACCACGCCCATCCTGGCATCGGAAAAGATGCCGCAGTAAGCGCAGGGGTCGCAGCGTCCGGGCTCCAGCTGCCATGGCGATCTCCCAAGGGTCTAACCAGACCTGGCTGGATGCCATGCTTCATTCTGCCCTTGCTCATTCTCCTTTGGTGCATTGGAGTGTTGGCAAAAAGGAGGCAGCCCCAGCTCATCGCCCCTTCTACCCACGTCTATAGAGATGCGGGGTGAACAACGCAAAACTGTGCGCTTTCGCTGGAGATCTTTCTGCCTCCACATTGGATCATCCTCCAGTTACAAAACCGCCTCGCGGTAAGCTTGCTTTGATTAATGCTCGCTCCATTGGAAAAATAAAAATGCAATCCTGAAGGATTATTTTTCTGATAAAGACCTGGACATTTTAGGTATTACGGAGTCCTGGATTCCCCCCGGTGAGTCTGCTCTTCTAACTGAACCCTCTAACTAACCCTCCTGACTGTTTGGTGTTAAATTCTCCTAGGCTCTCGACCGCGGGGGAGGCTTGCTGAGTATTATTAAAGCACATATCCCCTGCAAGATGGTATCCTTAGACACCAACATCAATACTTTTGAACTTATTAAATTTAGGAGGGCGATAAACCAGCACAAACAAGTTTGGATGGGTGTTCCGCAGTTTTAAGGACTTAATTGAAAAATGAGTCCTGATTATGGGTGATTTTAATGTTCATGTTTGCTGTCCTGCCAAGCCTCTTGTGAAAACGTTTAATGACACACTTGATTTATTTGGTTTTAACGCAAGTTGTGTTTGTTCCTACCTACAACCAGTCTCATATTTCAGATTTAGTGATGTTCTATGGGTTACACATTATTTACATTTCATCTATTGATGAAACGGTAATTTCTGGTCTTTTTGCACCAATCCAGATGATGTTTTGTGGGTTTTCCAGTCAGCCTGCCTCACAGTAATTCATACCGTTGCTCCTTTAAAATTTAGATGCCCTAAAACAAAATCAGACCCTTGGCTAAATTCTTAGACACATGGACTCAGAAGATTATGCAGAAGGTATGACACAGATGGAAGAAGGATAAATTATCTGTTTCCCGTGAACTTTTCAGAAATGGGCTAGTTGAGTATCAGAAAAGTGTCAGAAACTCTAGAAATAAATACTTCGGCAGCCTTATTACTGCCCACTCCGGGAACGAGCGAAGTTGCAGCGCTGTTTTGGATTTAATAGGCTCATTGTCTGCCAAACCTTCTCATTGTGACATTGTTAAGGGAAGTAAATAAATATAAAAAAAGGAATCATGGATCCAGGCTACATGGACTTGAGACTGCTGCAGGTGTATCATACTTTCTGCATGTGAAGATCTGGGTGGTGCGCAACGCCTTTTGTTTCCTCTCAGCTGATCAGTTGCTGTGGATTTTGCATTACCTTCTCTGTCATTTCACTGGGAACTTTGTCACAGGACACACCTCTGGTTTGTGTCTGGGAGTTTAAAGTAAACTAAAAAGACTTTGACCGGAATCCGTGAGTATACGAGTTGAAAATAAAGAAGATATTCAATAAACCCCTGGCGACTGTGGCTCAATGGTAGAGTAGTTGGCTTGCAATCGGAGGGTTGTAGGTTCGATTCCAGCTTCCTCCAGTCACATGTCGTCCTAACAAGCTATGTTGGCTATCAGTGTATGAGTGTGAATGGGTGAATGTGGCTTCAATGTAAAGTGGTCAGTGTGACTAGAAAAGCGCTATATAAGTTCAGTCCATTCAAACTCTACTTTATTATCTTTTATCTTACATGGTAAGCTCTAGGAAGCTTTATTAAGTGCATTTGACATGAAAGGTGCCGTTCATGGAGAATTACTTATTAGTTCATATCTGTATTGGAACTGAACATTTTAGTTTTCTGGTCCACAATTTTTCTTTCACTAATTTCTAAAGGGTGAGATAAAAATAAGGTGAACAAACTAAAGTTTCACTTCTAAAAATTAAAGTGCTTTGGATAATTTTTTCAGCGACCAGATTTGAGAGGAATTTCATAATATCTGTTACATTATACGGAATTTGGTTCTTATAAGTGTGCATTATGGCTACTCATCTTGACTTGACTGATATGTGTGATGATATAGACTTTAAGTTATTCCCAGAACAAAATACTGCCAGACACAATATAGCTGACCTCGGACATAAAGTACAAAGTTTACAAGCAGAAGTTGATATGCTTCAGCAAGGCCTACATGAATCTTTGGATCTTCATAAAAATATTTTGAAGCAATGGACCCAGCAGACAAGGCCAATTCCAAAAGAGCCAGCTGCCCAGGTTACTTACTCCTTTCCTCAGGCTGCATCCACTCCATATGTGCCAAGCCAATCTATCGGAAAAAAGAACAAGCCAACTCAGTATCAGGCCCCGCTCAGACCACTGGAGCTCGGTCTCAATCCCAATCGAACTCCCTGGAAATTATTTATACAACCAGAGTCCTTGCCGCAGCATTGCACTAAGATAAATTAGAGTCCTTTGTTTTCACTAATGATGGTGGTCCTAAATCAGAAGAATGGCTACAATCAGTTAATGTTTATAAAACATCATTGGGCCTAACGGATGCTCAGATCCTCAGAGAACTACCATACTTCCTAGCTAAAGAACCAAGGTTCTGGTTTAGTGTTCTCAGTTCCCACATAACTACTTCGACAGAACTTTGTAAACTTTTCAGATCTGTGTTCCTGCAAGCTGACAACAAAGGGCATATTATGAGAGGCATTTTGGACCGTTTCCAACACCCTGATGAGCCTCTACCAACATTTGTTGCTAAGTGAATTCTAAAGCTAGAGGAACCCACCATCTGAGCAGGAGCAAATTGAGCTAATTTGATAGTATGCAGTGGAGAAGTACAGAATAGCACTGTCTGGGACATCTGTAACATCAGTAATAGATCTAGTGCTGAGCATGCATGCACTGCATTCTGTTCTTGGCACTAGTTCTCACAGCCTTCAAGAGTTCAGATAAAAAGTAGATCTGATGGAGAACCCTACTGTATTAAAGGTGCAATCCCAGGTGTTACATCTCTCACATGTCCTAACTGTTACACTGAGTTTTAAGGAGCTCAAGACTCTCCCAGACCTGCAAGAGAACCTCCTCAAACTCCGCCTGCATATGACCATCCTGTAACACAGTCTACAGAATCTGACAGTGTTGACACAGTAAGAGAAAAGAAACCAGTCGGTAACAGGCAGGGACACTTCGGGGGGAAGAGTATTTCACAGGGGCAATCATCCCCCCGACCCTTAAAGTCGATTTTGTCAGACCCAAGTGTGCCACCTTTGCTCAGTCATGTTGAGGATGGAGCTTTACAATCATCGAGGAACACCCCTTTCAGAGCTCTGGAGGCCACACTTAATACGGGTGCATCTCTTTCAGCAGTGAATACAAATATAATACCTAAAATAAACCAAAGTAACTCTTCAAAGAATTAGTGGAATTCTCCACCCATAAATTTGCCCAATGTAACAAATGATCCGTTAGGAATAACTTGCTTGACCATTGGATTTATGGGCAAGCGTGTCTATCAACGCTTTGTCATAGTGCAGGACCTGTCGTCCCCCTTTGTTCTTGGGATGGACTTTATGACCCGTTCCTCACTAACATCGCATGTCCCGACCAGAACTGTATTTATGGATGACAATCCCCCATGTTTTGATGAACATGAAAATGGCTTTGTGGAATCTCATCTTGAGTGTGAAACTATGACTCTGCAGAACACTCCACAGCTCTGTCTCAGAGACAAGGTTGATCAAGCTAACTTAGATTATGTTGAAAGAAAGGGACTGCTAAAACTTTTGGGAAGCTACAGTGATCTGTTTGATGGTCACCTTGGGCGTACTTCTCTAGCAAAAAATTAAATTGTGACAGGAGATGCAGAGCCTGTAAACTTGCCACCATACCATACCTCATCAGCTTGAACCAGCATCAGGACCATGGGCAGCCCCTGTGGTTATTGTGAATAAACCCCCTCGTGAACCACGGTTCTGTGTTGACTTCCGAGGTCTAAACCATTTACCTACGAAGGACTCTTATCTGCTCCCAAGGGTGGATGAATCATTGGAGTTTTGTCTAGAGTGAAATTTTTCACAACACTAGATCTTGCTCGAGGCAACTGGCAGGTCCACATACCTGAAGAAGCTAAACCAAAGACTGCTTGTATCATGTATTGTGGCCTGTTTCAGTTCAGAGTCCTTCCTTTTGGGCTATGTAATGCCCCTGCGACTTTTCAGCGGCTTATGAACCACGTTCTAGCTGGCCTCATTTATAAGTCGTGTGATATCTGGATGATATTGTTGCATCACCAACATTTGAATAACATAGCATGTGAGTAATGATTAATGAAATGAGAAAATAAGAGATATTATTGTGAGAAAATAGTAATGGTGTTCCTGAGTTCAACAGTGAATGGAGAGGTGACGGATTGATCGTTTGGTAACACCGGAGGGATTTTAAAGTAATCTGACCTTAATTTAGATTAATAGGTATCGATTGATCAGGAGTTCTCCATTTAATGTTGATCTGTTGATTATTTGGTTAAGGTACGGAATGGGCAACGGACGCTTTGGGTGTTGGCCGTGCCCTCAGACCCGGAAGACGTTCTGGGCTGACAGATCCAGTGAGAACGAAGGTTTGCACGACTGTGGCTCTTTAGCCCGCTGTTGAGAGTGGGATTTCTGGATCGCGGTTGAGCTCCACAAACAGACTTCAGTGGTTGGTCTGTGTCCAAAGGTTCCTGCAAAGGGTAGTGGGATTGAAAGTTGATTTTTAAAATAATTCTCTTGGATAGAATAGCAGTGAGCTTGTGGTGTTTCGGTATAAATCATGAATACTGAAGAAAAGTGTGTGGGTGTGTGTGTGACATCTCAGATTTGTGTGAAAAAAGGAAGTGGATGTGTGTTGAAGATCTAAGATCTGTGTTAAAACATATATGTATATATATATATATATATATATAAGTATTTAGTGGGGGATAAGTGAAATTAAATACCCTAGAATATATTGATATAAAAAAGAAAGAAAATAAAAAAATAAAAAATATTTTATAAGCCAGTATAAACCTGTTATAATCCCTCTAGGATTAGTCGTGATGGAGCAAAAGCACGGGTGAGAAGTTTGTTCAGGAACGGCTACGGTTGGCTCGTGGTGTATCTGCGTGCAAACAATGTTTGTTTGAGACATACATTTTGAATTTTTAACCTCAAGTTCGATTTTTGAACTTACAGTTTTAAGTTTGTCATATGCAAGGGTTCATGTTTTAAGGTAACTAAATGTATTGTTTTTGAAGGGTACTTTCTCTACATTCTTAAATGAGTTACAGAATTCATATTTTTAGTTTTAAATGTGAGATAACGCTGGAGGAGACACATTCAGAGAAAGTAGTTCATTCGTGATTAACACGGATGAAAAGAGGGAATTGAGGAATACCATATCTTTGTGAACACTTTTATATGCATTTTTTTATTACCTGCTTTACATATATTTGGGTAAACATTTTTATATGTAGTTTGATATAATCTGCCTTATTATTTCAAAAAGGATCAAGCTGGTTTCAAAGTGAAGGACAACTTGTTTTTACAGAGAAGTATTGTACCAGTACAGGATCCCTCCCTTTTGCTTGGCCGAGATTAGGGGAGATAAGGGAAACTCCTTAGGGAGGATTCAAGAATTATTGACGGTCGGGTCACTGAGTCTAAAGTGTGAAAAAATACTGGGTGTGTTCAACTGTGATTCTGTGTTGTGGTGCTGTAATAAAAGTGTGATGCCCTGTTTGGAAATTTAGTCAGTACAGTTTACTGTCACTGGCTCCATCTAAATCAGGTGCTTGCTTTAAAATAGAATTCTGTTGTGTGTTGTCTTCTCTCTGTTCTGGGTAAAGGCCCTTCAAAGATCTCGCTGAGGACAGTTGGGGTCCTTTAAAGATTAGCAGTCAGCAATCCAGATTGGGCAGCAAGGTTTATCCTGAAATACATGATATAAAGAGAGAATAAATCCCAACACTGCTTAGAGTCTCAGTTTGTGAGAAAAGAGTTTGTGTTAGTCTGGAGTGACGCTCACCACATATGCATAACTGAGGAGCTGCACAGAGGAGAGTCAGATGGTGAGAGGAGGAAGAAGAGATAAGCTGGGGGGGCTCTCAGCTATCATGGACTGTTTAGATAGAAACTGCAAAAGTGATATGCTAATAACTGTAATGTTCACTTGTCAGATAAATAAGACACATCCCACTGTGCAATCTATCTATATATGTGCTTGAGTTAGAGTTAAAGTTTTGCAGAGCTTTTGGAGCTATTAGGACTTTTACTGAGGCTTTTACAAAGACTTTTTTTTTTGTGGTAGTTGTTTTTGCTCTGTTGAGGATGTACTTGTTAGTAGTGTATCTTGTTATTCCCTTTTGAGTTAAAATACATTTTTTAAAAGTTAATTCTTCTACTTGAAGTTATTTCTTCTGAAGAGTGTTAACTTAATTCCTTGAGGGAAGTCATATAAAGACCCGATAGGGGGGTCTCTCTTGATGTTGTCAGATCCTGGGGGCTGGAAGAAAGCGACTGATGGCTGACCACAGACAGTACCATTTCAGCTGGTAATTAAGGGAAACCAAGAATTTCAGACCTCAAGAAGTGACGGACAGAGGTGCCTCTAACCTGTTCTTCGGCTGCGTGATCAAGTAATGGGAAACCAATCTTGAAAAGTGAGTAGCTTGTTTTCATAACCTTGATAACTTGTGTTCAATTCAGCCATCTTAAACTTGCATGGCTCCGGTTGGTCCTGATGCTAGAAGACTTGCAGATATCAGTTCTCACACTGTGACTGGGATCCCGGTCTTTGTGTTCTATATGCAGCTCAGGAAACCAGGAGGGTCTGGTCTCCGGTACGCTCAGGTGGCATATAATTTCTTGTTGCCTCGTGTGGATCGCTGTATGTTTACGGAAAGGTTGTTAATTAATTAATTACATCATTATCGAGGTCCAGTGACACGAATTGGACAATCTCGGAAGAGATCAATTAGATGAGCGGGCTCAGGGTAGTAGCTTAACTCTATTTATAGAATCTGCTTTATAAATATATGTATTTCTTAAAGTTATAAGACGAGGTCGAGTAAGGCTGAAAGTACCATTGCGAACTTTAGTAATCAGAACAGAGAGTTTTCTTTATATAAAAGCAGAGCGCATCGTAAGTCAAGATTGCTGAAAGATTCAGAGTTATTTACACATATCTGCTGTTTAAGTAGGCTGAGACCGAATTATTCAGATTTTTATATAGGGCATAGGGAAATTAGATTTGTTATAGAACTGAACTGATCTTTGTTTCAATTGAAGAGAACCCGAAACTAGGCATGGGCGGTATACCGGTTCATACCAAAAACAGGTGCTTATTTTCGTTATGATATGAATTTTTAATATACTCCTATACCGGTGAACAGCTCGGACAACTACCGGAACATTTAATGACGGGAAGTGTTTCAGCCAGGACCGATTTTACTGCTATATTCTCTTCAACACAGTGTAGAAAATAACGTTTTTAACTAAGTGCAGCTGCTGGCAGGAGTGAAGCACACAATTCTGATGAAGTAATTCCAAAAAAGAGGAGCCTCGTCTATAGTTTAAAAAGTTTATCGGCTTTAAAATGTTAGACGAGAACCGAACGGCATACCTTTTACAAACGCTATTGAGAGTAACTAGTAGGGGGAAGTCTTGAGCGCTATATGATCGTATATAGGTAAACGCGGTCAACGGCGGAAAAACCAGTAGAAAAGAAATCATTAATAGCGGTAAATATGTTTTACATACCATTTACGATACTTCTACCGTCATTTTTTCTGTTATCTGATTATTAACCAGCCAATAATCACCTATGGTCGCCATGTTTCCTTTACTTCTTCTTTGGCAAAATCCAATCTGAGTCTATACTCTGCCCCCTAGCAGGGTTCTTCAGTACTACATGTAAAGCAATTAGAAGATGCAATTTGTTGCTTGTTCCAACGTAAGGT
Organism: Apricaphanius iberus; assembly: GCA_028564705.1. NCBI lineage: Eukaryota > Metazoa > Chordata > Actinopteri > Cyprinodontiformes > Aphaniidae > Apricaphanius > Apricaphanius iberus. The sequence continues at coordinate 33,755 of JAPXFQ010002396.1, read as the reverse complement.
TTAAAAAATATATACTTTCAGCCTTAGAACATAAAGAAGGTTTACAAGAATCATAATCATTTAATGTATTTTAATATCATTCACCTGTGTCTGGAAAAAACAAAATGATACACTCCATATGGCAGTAAAATGAGCTATTTAAAACACATTTTTATATTCTTCATTCTTAAAGACAATGGAAAAATACTGTTAAATACCGTAACACCGATATGTTTTTTAAAAATATCGTGATATGATAATTTTGCCATACACCCCACCCCTACCCGAAATAGTTGGTTTTTGTCTATTACTGTAGTTAACTCAAAATAGTTCAACTGATAATAGCAACAACTAACGAGGTTTCAACAAACCTAAAATTTATGTATTGCAGATTTTTTTTTACCATGGGTCAAAAATTTATTTCAGTTTGAAACAAAAATGACAAATTTTCTTTGTGTGTTTGAATGCAGGCTCAATGTACAAGTACATGCAGGGAGAAATTTAAGCCAAGGACAGAAATTTAGATCGACCAGCCACCAGCAGTTTAAGTGCACAAGATCAGCTGCCAGCCATCAGGTCTGTAGCTTCTGCTAAATACTGGTGCATGTGTGAATCTGTTACATAGTTCTAAAGAATAACAGTACTTACACACTAAACGTGACAATTCAGTTTTCAATTCAGTTTATTTATATAGCGCCGTTTCACAACAGATGTCATCTCAAGGCACTTTACAAGAAGAGTTATTACAATACAATGTTTAATGTAGAAATTAGAAAACCACAGAAGATTGTGGTCGTGTAATTCTCAGCAATCCCTCACACTGAGCAAGCACGAAGCGACAGTGGAAAGGAAAAACTCCCTTTTAACAGGAAGATACCTCCGGCAGAACTAGGCTCAGCACAAGCGGTCATCTGCCGAGACGGTCTGTGGTTTGGAGAATACAGAACAGAGACACAGAACAGAGACAAACAAAGAGAAACAGAACTGATGCAGAAGTTTGTTGCAGGACGTGGAGAACTTTCCGTCACTGCAATGCCATCTCAGTCAGGGTCGTCAAGCAGGGCGGGTCAGGAGCACCTACTATAAGAAGAGACTAAGAGAAAGCAGGTTAGCGCCTGAACTGACAGCACATCATGCAGTTGGGGAGAAGTATGAGAGAAAGTAGGAACAGACCCTAATAATGTCCTCCAACAGCCTAGCCTAAAGCAGCATGGCTACTAACATTAACCTGTCTCCTAGCTACTAGGAGACCTAGCTACTAACACTTTCTACCTGGCTTACATTAATCTATCTCTACCTAGCTACTCTACCTCTTCATATCCCTTCCTAGCTTTTGACACTCTACCTGGCTACTAACATTAACCATTCTCTTCCTAACTACCTGTCTAACCTGTCTCTAACTGCCTATTAACATATCTCTAACTGTAAGCTTTGTCAAAGAGGAAAGTTTTAAGCCTAGTTTTAAAGATATACAAATTGTCTGCTTCACGAACCAACCCTGGGAGCCTGTTCCATAGGAGGGGAGCCTGATAGCTGAAAGATCTGCCACCCATTCTACTTTTAGAAATCCTAGGAACTACCAGTAAAGAGCTCTCAGTGGTAGTTCCTAGGAACTACCACTGAGAGCGAAGGGCCCTGTTAGGAACATATGGAACAATCTTATGTATGATGGAGTTAGATTATTAAGAGTTTTATATGTCAGAAGGAGGATCTTGAATTCTATTCTAGATCTCACTGGGAGCCAGTGAAGAGAAGCTAAAACAAGGGAAATGTGATCTCTTCATTTAATATTCATCAGAATCCTAGCAGCAGCATTTTGGACTAACTGTAGACTTTTAATTGTTTTCTGTGGACCACCTGATAATAAAGAGTTACAGTAATCCAGCCTTGAAGTAACAAAGGCATGGACTAGTTTTTCAGCATCATTCCTGGACAGGATGGTTCTAATTTTTGCAATATTCCTAAGGTGAAAAAATGAAATCCTAGAGACTTATTTAATGTGAGATCTAAATGACATATCTTGGTCAAAAATAACACAGAGGCTTCTGGTCCAAAGACGACAACTTCTTACCTGAACAAACTGAAATCTGTTAGACAAATAAGATTTAAACCAACCTAGTGCTGTTCCTACTATACCGACACTTTGAAGCCTTTCTATGAGAATATTGTGATCAACAGTGTCAAAGGCAGCACTGAGATCTAACAGGACCAGAATGGTCCTGTTAGATCTCAGTCTGAGGCTATGAGAAAATCATTAGTAACCTTCACCAGAGCTGTTTCAGTGCTATGATGAGCTCTAAAGCCTGACTGAAACTTCTCAAACAGCTCATTATTGTTTAAATGCTCACATATCTGGTGTGCAACTATTTTCTCAAAAATTCTAGATAAGAAGGGAAGATTAGATATCGGTCTATAGTTAGTTAAGTCGTTTTGATCAAGAGATGGTTTCTTAAGTAGAGGTTTAATTACAGCTATCTTAAACTCCTGTGGTACATATCCATTGACTAAGGATAGATTCATTATATCTAAAATTGGAGCAGCGATCAGAGGGAAAACCTCTTTTAAGAGTTTAGTTGGGATTGGGTCTAAAACGCAAGTTGAAGGTTTAGATGAAGCTAATAATTTTAGTACATCAGAAGGTTTGGCTGCATTAAAGCAGTTTAAGCATATATTAGGTTCAACCATTTTTGATGTTGCCTCATTAACTAGGGAGGAAGCAAGCATATTGGGAAGGTTCCCAATTATCTTATTTTTCATAGAGTCATAGAGATATGATGGGCATCCATCCTATTAAATGTTCTGTGAAAATGTTTGTATTAATTGTAAGTCTCCATTCTGCTCCACTAATATCTCCATCACTAATATCTCCATGAAGATCATCCATGAGGAGGAAAGCTGTCCTGGATTACTTCTATTCCGATTGTGTTTTCCCCCAGACTGTTTGCAGTCTTATAGAAGAAGAGTTTCAGTTTCATATGTTGCATGTTTGCTTCAACTCCCTGCTGCATTCAGTGTGTGACAGCGCAAGAGGCACGACACAGCTCTGCCTCACCTCACTCCACCCCGCAGGCACTGCATACATTTATTATGTTAAATCAATTTTGTTATTTTGACTATAAAATGTTGAAATAATAGAACAATTTAGACAACAGATAGGCTAACCTTTAGTTCCAATTTTATTTATGTGGGAACTGCCTGCTCTGACCACACGTCACTGGCTTACATTCAATCTGCTTATTTTAAAATTTAAGTGCAGAGTAAGCAATGAAGAAATTATAACTCAACAAAATCATGCTTCTGCGAGAGCTTTTAACTTTTTTTGGCAAATGTTTTTTCAAATATTCCTTTACAAAACTGAAACCATTAAAAAAATATATCTTCTAATGGTTGATTTATATGTATCAAATTCAAAGCAGTAATGCAACTTCAGAAACTCTTAAAAGACAGGAACCTTTTCCTTTTTGAACCTGAGCTGAACCTGCAGGACGACTTTTCCTTACACTCTGGCAGTGAGGCTTCTGGCTTTTCCTCACGGATCTGAAGCACTCAGACCTAACCTTGAACTCTCCTGACTGCATGTTTGACACTGAGATTAACATACAGGTGAAGGCATTTTGTTTCAAAAACACAAAATATGCATGACGTTAACCAATCTCTCTGGTAACACACTAAACTACTCCTCCTCACTGTTCTAACTTTCACTAGTAACGAGCTAGCATGTCTCAACATTTAGGAACTCAAAGCAGAAGTTTCTTACCTTCATAGTTGTGTATACATACAACTTAAAACCCTTGTTTTGTTGTACATTGTCCACGGTTATCCTTGGGAGATCCTGGAGTGATCGTGTAAAAAACGCCATGGCTGAACACTAACATTACAGTGAACCGGAAGCACTGCTGGTGGCTGAAAACTCCAGAAGCGTAAGACCAAACATACGTAGCATTTAGCCTATTGATATCTGGTCATAGTCTAGACATACTGCAGAGCAAAGGTAATTGAAGTTGTTAAAAAAGTTTGTGTTAGGTTTTGGTGGTCTGTATATGCTTACAAATAGGACTTTGAAATAAAAATAATACTTAGTTTGAGAAAATTGCATTACCAGATGGTTGAATACTCCAAAAACTTGATTTTGCATAAAATAGCCCATTTAAGTTTATGTTTTGGTATTTTATGTTTTTTTTTATTTTATTAAATTTATTTCAAATTCCAGTGTGTCGTACATTACAATATCAACAGATTTTTTACAACAACTCGTTTGAGGGAAAAAAAAAATATCTGTCTACATTTGAACAACATTTCAAACATTTCAAGATTATAAAATATTAACAAAATAAAGATGCATAGACAAAAATAAATAATTATATGGGATAACATCAAGACAATTCTTCAAGCATGTTTAAGGACTGAGGGAAAAAGAAGGAAGGATCAAGAGATTCTGGCATAGTTTCATATAAGTTGTTTATGGACTGATTGTTGTCCGATAACACCTTTGGAGATGTTATATAATTTTTAATTCCATTCTCAAAACAGTTTATGTTGGGTTTGCTCTTACTCCACTTATTTTTGTGTATATGATACTTTCCCATAATACAAATAATGTTTACCATTTTAAAAACCTTTTTTGGTAGACCATCGATATTTATCAATATTTTAAATTTGTTGAATGAAGTATTGTTAATCCTAATATTTAGCCATAGATAAACATATTTCCAGAATGTCATTGTGACTGAACAAGAGAAAAACAGGTGTTCAATTGTTTCGTGTTCCGTCATACAAAAGCGCAACTTCAAAATTGAACCTTTTTCTTAGGGTTTCAGCAGCAGGGTAGATATTATTTAGTAACTTGAACTGCACTTCTTTTACATTGGGTGAACTGGACCATTTGAGATAGTTACAATAAGTATTTATTAATTTTACCTCATTATCTGTAATTTTAATATTGGTCAGATTTTTTTTATATCATGATATAGCTTTTCTTTGAATGCATTACCAAGTATTCTGTTATTACATTTTCTGTCATCAAATTTCAATTCACCTATTTTTAAATCAGGAAGTTTAACAGACACGTTTGAATTTGTGAGGATATTTTTAATCATTTATTTTAAAGGAAGTTGAATAGCTCTAATGATTAAGTTAAATTCTCTTTATGAGCATTTCAAAGTAAACTTTTAAGTTTTTTTAAATGATTAAATGGTAACAAATTTCCATTTTAATCCATCAAGTCTGTTACATAAAGAATCTTTTTGTCATACCAATTCTTGTTTAAATAAGGTCTTCTTGTTAATTAATATAGTTCTGTTGTTCCACAAGGTGGAGCTATGCAGTGTGAAGTTGTCAGTGAACATCATCCTCCAGTAGAGCAGTATTTGTTTATGAAAATCAGACAGTTTGATTGGTAATTTAGTTATTTCAAAGTCACATCTTAATAAAAAAATTCTAATCCTCCAACATTTTTGAAAATATATTTTGGTATGTGAAACCATATAGAATTTGTCTTTTTCAGATAAGCTTTTATACAGTTTAACTTTAAGATACCTATAATGGACTCAAAATCAGCAGCTTTTAGTCCACAATGTTTATAGTCTTTAACCATTTTTAGTAGTGCGCCTTATTTTTCCATGTGAAATTAAAGATTATTGAGTTAACCTTTTTAATCATTTGGGGAGGAACATAAAGAGATTGACAAGGCTATATTAATTTTGATAAGCCTTCTGCTTTTGTTAATAAGATTCTGCCAATAATAGAGAGATTTGTTCTCTCTTATTTCAATCTTTTGACATTATTAAACCTAATTATTTCAATTAAATTTTAACAGGAATGGAGCCTATGTAATCTTAAAAAGATTACAGTGTCATCTGCAAATTGATTTATTGGATATTTATATTCAGAAATGGTGATTCCTTTATTTCAGGGTGGTTTAAAATTAGATACGCTAACATTTGTGTACATAAAATAAATAGTTTAGGTGAAATAGGACAGCCTTGTCTAATACCGCATGAGATCTTATTTTTTGGTGTCATCCCAGGATTGAGGGAACTATAACTGTAGATGTTATTATATAACATTTTAATTATGTTGCAGAATCCTTCTCCAAATCCAATTTTTTAAGTACCTTAAACATAAAACCATGTTCCACAGCACTGAAAAAAAGGACATGTTGGATTTACTTAATTCAATAATGGATATTGGTTGCACACAGATAATTTGCTTTGGTAGCAACTTGAACAATTGAGTTCAACTAACACAAGTTATTAATATCAAATAAAGCTGTGCATTTTGTGTTGACACAATGTGATTGACACATGTCTTGATAAAGTAATTTGAGTTCTGGGAACACTTTGATCCTTCTCAATTTTATCCCTTTATTCCAACACTTCAATAACTTTCACTCCAATACAATTAGTTCACTTAAATACTACATGTTTTTTTCATAAACATGCTATAATAGTTTAATGTAAATTACACAATTTACAAAAGGACACCTTAAAACAGATTGTATTACTGTAAGCCTGTGAATATTCTCATTCATCCAGGTCATGGTTATCTCCAGTCGGACCAGTCCCAGCCTGGTCAGCGGCGAGCATGAACTGATGAAGCCTCTTGGATAAGAGGTGAAACGTCTTCCAAGACAAATTACCAAGTCCAGTTGCGTTTGATTGAAATTTCCTTGAGATAGATTGTATTACTCTCTTCCAAGATGGTTATTGTACTACTGTACTACAAATCAACAGTGAATAAGTAATGCAAATTTTCAAGTCTTATCAATTCAGTTACAACACAGAAATTAGACCTTTTCTTGTGAAAAAGGTTAGACAACCATCTTGGAAGAGAAGAATACAATCATTCTGTTCAAGACCTCTATTGTCAAGATTACACTAAATAACAATTGTAATAGTAACAATTGAAAATAATGCAATGTAACTATAGAACTGATTTTAAATGTAACAGTTACCATTACCATTCCAGCAACAATTTATTTTAATGTCTAATACCTTTTTATCAACCCTTTTAAAACCCTGACATTACCCATTTTTACCCCAATTAATGATAAAAGTGTAAAGTTTCAGGTCAAAAGCTTTATTTAAAGATAAACAACATTACAGTAAATGCTTAAAATCTAAACACATACCTTACCATGACATATTGATTCAAAACAGTATTCAAAATTCTTTACTCCAACTCAGTTTAACTAAACATCCCGTTTCACATGGCTCTGAATGGACTATTTCAACTTATTATAGTTCTGCATCTCTTCAACTGCAGAGACAAACAAACAAAAATTGAACAATGCTGCCAATCAGCGAGCTTGTAGTATAGAGGAACAGGAAAAAAACTGGCTCTGTCGACATGGTAGTTAAGGATCAAACAACTGGTGAAGAAAAAAAAATGAACTTTGTTTTTTGTTGGTGGACTAATGGATCAGTGATTCATTGTGAGCCTTGCGGGCATAACAGTGAGATCTCCTGAAAATCCTTGACCAGTGGGCGAAATTCTCAGTTTTCAATCCAAAATAGGTTACCCACTTGTTTTGTATACGTGGTCAGGAAACCAATCAGCTCCCATTAGTGACACACGCTGCAGCAACGTTTTTAGAACGGTCTTTATGTGACTGAAAGAAGCTTTAGTTTCAATTACTTTTTAAATCTTCAGAGTTATTTAGGACTAGAACCTGTTTCAACCAACCACAACTCTAATTTCCTTTAATTTTTATTTTAGAATGATTAATAAGTGATTATTCCTAAACGTTCAGTGGTGCTGAGCAGGGGCGTATCCAGGAGGTTATTAAAGAGGGGTTAAAAGGGGCCCAGGGTGGGTCTGGGACTGTAGCAACAAAATAAAAGCAAAGTTTTCTTCTAGTGGGGACCCAATCTGAGCTGGTCACATTTTAGAGTTTTCAACTGTTAAAAGGACATTTAAAGTCATTTTGTTTTGCTAACGTTTATGTGACAATATATATATATACACACATAAATATAAAAATAGATGAAAAAGAACTTTTACTGGAAAAAGTAGACTGTATCTGCAGCCTCCAGGTGGCCCCAGGCCATCATTTGGGAAGCAAAAGACTGCTGCTGTTTAGTCAATTTCTTTTTTTTCTTTCTCACATTTGTACCACCAAATCTCTTTATCACCTTTATCCTTTTTCTCTCACACACACAGACTTTTATCATGGCATATTCATGTTTTTCCATCATACTTTCATTCTGTACACACCTGTATGGTGCATTATTTCCCTCGCTTTTTTCTCTGCTGCTGTTTTTTTCAATCTGGCAACTCCATGGACAAACCAAAATTACAGCTATATTCATCCTTGGCGATAGTAAATGTCTAAGGTTTATCTTAGCGCTATGAATCCTGTAAAATTTCTAACATGGAATATTCGTGTCTCTAGCTCCAGAGATAAAACGATTAAGATTTTCAAGCATCTTACAAGATTGAAGGCAGATGTCGTCTTACTACAGGAGACTCATAAATCAAGTTCAACAGCTAATGATTTAAAAACACCAGAGTATCCTAATATATTTTCTTCATGCTATAACTCTAGACAACGAGGAGTAGCAATATTAATAAATAGAAATACTAATTTTAAAGTAATAGACACAGCTACAGATCCAGAAGGTAGATTTATAATATTAAAACTATTTATAAATAACCAAAAGTTATGTATAGTTAGTATATATGGTCCAAATGTTGACGACCCCTCATTCTTTCATACTTTCTTCTCGGTTATGGCTAATCACATGGATTGCTCACTTGTTCTTGGGGGAGATTTCAACTTTGGACTAAATGAAGAAATAGACAGGCTCAGTACAGCAGGGACTCAGCGCAGATGGCAATCCGTAGATATAGTTAAACAGTACATGAGCGATTATGGACTCTGCGATGCATGGCGATCGCTTCATCCCAACGACAGAAAATACACTTTTTACTCAAACGTACATCATTCTTATTCTAGATTGGACTATTTGTTAGTCAGCAGCTCACTGTTGAATGACATTTCAGACACTGAGATACATCCTATAGTGATCAGCGATCACGCTCCTGTTTCTTTAAATTTAGCAAATAAAATTGCAACCCTTCAATATAAAAATTGGAGATTTAATATATCATTACTTAAGGATAAAGAATTTATTAAATATATTGAAAAAGAATGGGCTTCATACATGGAATTTAATGATCTCCCTGGTTTGTCGCCATCCACTCTATGGGAAGCAGGGAAAGCTGTGATTAGAGGTAAAATAATTTCATTCTCATCAAATAAAAAGAGATAAGAAAATAAACATGTTCAGGAATTAGAAGAAACTATTAAATCATCAGAAGCTTCCCTGGATAAAGAGAGCTTAAGTAAAATAAGGAAAGCAAAATTAGAATTAAATGAAATTATTAACAAAAGGACACAGTTTTTAATCCAAAGACTTAGAATAGAAAACTTTGAACATAGTAATAAATCAGGTAGCTTCTTAGCTAATCAGTTAAAAATAAATAAAGAAAAACAACTATTTCTGCAATCAAAGACAAAATTGGGAATATAATATATGATCCTGAAAAAATAAACAACACTTTCAAAGAATTTTATGAGACTTTATACACACCAGAGATAAACCCTTCAAATAATGAAATTGTACAATTTCTGGATAAAATAACTCTTCCTAAACTTTCAGACAGTCAAGCAAAGGCCCTGGATTCACCGCTAACAGTGTCTGAACTCCAGGAGGCCCTCCAATCCATGCCTAATAATAAAGCTCCAGGTCCAGATGGATTTCCAGTAGAGTTCTATAAAGAATTCTGGAATATTCTGGCACCAACATTTTACAAAATGTTGCAGGAAACAAAGGAAAATGGTCGAATACCACCAAACATGAATTCTGCCTACATCAATCTTCTATTAAAACCAGGAAAAGACCCTATGTCTCCTACCAGTTATCGTCCCATTTCTCTTATCAATGTGGATCTGAAAATAATTTGCAAAGCTCTTGCAAGAAGGATAGAGAAAATAACACCTCTAATAATCCACCCTGATCAAACAGGTTTTATAAAAGGTAGGCTCTCTTCAACAAATTCACGTAGATTAATAGATTTAATAGATTATTCCTACTGTAAAAACGTCCAAACCAATATATTATCTTTAGATGCAGAAAAAGCATTTGATAGAGTTAACTGGAAATTTTTATTTGCAGCCTTAAATAAATTCGGATTCAGTAATTCTTTTGTAAACTGGTTAAAAATATTATACAGCTCACCAACAGCATGTATTAGGACCAATAATCAAACATCATCAAGGTTCTTTCTTCAGAGAGGTACCAGGCAGGGATGTCCACTTTCTCCCTCCCTCTTTGCTATTTTTATTGAACCATTAGCAGCAGCAATCAGGCAAAATAATAATGTTAAAGGTATACAATGCAACAAAATAGAACATAAAATCAGTTTATACGCAGATGATGTACTACTTTTTCTACAGCATTCACAAACTTCCTTCTCGCAGGTAATTGAGTTAATAAAATCTTACTCAAGAGTTTCAGACTATTCCATAAATTGGTTAAAATCTACAGTCCTTCCAACCAACTGTTCTTACCTGAGTCCTGTTGCTTTACAGCTCCGGTCGTGAAATATTACATATCTAGGTATCCATATCTCACCAAGACTGGCAGACTTATCTAAGCTAAACTACGTCCCACTTTTAAAAAAAGTGGAAGATGATCTGGCAAGATGGAAATTCAATTCAATTCAATTCAATTCAATTCAGTTTATTTATATAGCGCCATTTCACAACAGATGTCATCTCAAGGCACTTTACAAAAAGAGTTATTACAATACAATGTTTAGTGTAGAAATTACAGAACCACAGAAGATTGCGTCGTGGAATTCTCAGCAATCCCTCATACTGAGCAAGCATGCAGCGACAGTGGGAAGGAAAAACTCCCTTTTAACAGGAAGAAACCTCCGGCAGAACCAGGCTCAGCACAAGCGGTTATCTGCCGCGACCGTCTGTGGCTTGGAGAATACATAACAGAGACACAGAAAGAGCATAGAACTGATGCAGAAGTTTGTTGCAGGACGTGGAGAATTTTCCGTCACTGCAATGCCATCTTAGTCAGGGTCGTCAAGCAGGGCTAATCCGGAGCACCTACTATAATAGAAAACAGGTTAGTGCTTGAATTGACAGCACATCATGCAGTTGGGGAGAAGTAGGAGAGAAAGTAGGAACAGACCCTAATAATGTCCTCCAACAGCCTAGCCTAAAGCAGCATAGCTACTAACATTAACCTGTCTCCTAGCTACTAGGAGACCTGGCTACCAACACTCTGTCTGAGTCCTCCTGATCGAGGCTCAGCCCGTGGACGGTGTAGGGCCGGTAACGGCCCCCGTCATGCCGGGGTCTTCTCGGAGTCGGGTTGTTTGAGAATGCAGCCCAAAGTGGGTGGTAAACTCCATCTAAGGCTAAATACCGGCACGAGACCGATAGTCGACAACTATCTTAAGGAAAAATTGACAGAACTGAGAGGACAGAGTTGAAGAGGGCGAGAAACGTTTAAGAGATAAACGGGTGGGGTCCGCACAGTCTGCCCGGGGGATTCAACCCGGCAGGTAATGGGCGGCCGCACTGTGCGGGAGGATCCCCTTGAGGGACCTCTCTCCGGCGCTGGCTGGCCCCCGTGGGGCGCATTTCTTCCCCTGTAGATGGAAATCCCTTCCAATATCACTTATTGGAAGGGTAGCTACAATAAAAATGATGGTTTTGCCTAGAATCAATTATTTATTCTCAATGATCCCAAGCAAACCATCACCTGATTGGTTTAGATCTCTGGACTCTTCTGTTTCTAAATTTCTTTGGAAAGATAAACCCCCACGTATCAGCTTAAAAACACTACAGAAGTCCAAAGATAAAGGAGGTCTAGACCTACCAAACTTTCGTCATTATTTCTTAGCCAACAGACTCCAATACACATCAAGATGGGTAAAACACAGTTATATCGATGAGTGCTGGGTAGATGTTGAACAGACACTATGCAATAAGATAAAACTTTCAGATCTACCTTTTGTTAGCTCAAATATAAAACAAAATGAATGTTTTAAAAGTATTAATATCAGCTCCTCTCTGACAGCTTGGTGGGAATTTCTTAAAATGACAAAGACCTCACTAGTCCCATGCAGGCGTACACCCATCTGGAAAAACCCGGATATCGTACAAAAAAAATGAACTCTCCAACTTTCCAGGCTGGAGTTGTAAAGGAATTGAATACCTGGAGCATATATTTGATGGAACAGACTTTATCCAATTTAATACATTGGTTACACAATTCGGAATTAACAAGAATAAATTCTTAGAATACCAACAAATTAAATCAATTATAAAAAATAAATTTAGGCTCAATACAGTTGATTTACAAATTCCAGGAAAAGTTTTAGACTTCCTTAATCTTAACCCTCCCAAACTGCTATCTAAAATATACAAAACATTAAATAGAATAGATGAATCAATAGCCCTTCCTATTTCAAAATGGGAGATGGACTTGTCCATCTCAATTGACCAAAACCTCTGGTCTCAAATTTGAGACCAGAGGTTTTGGTCTCAAATTTGAGACCAAAACCTCTGGTCTCAACCTCAAATTTGAGGCCGTGTGTTGTAAGAACCTTTAAAATTCTTAAAAATCCTAATCTACGATTAATACAATATAAAATCCTTCATAGAGTGCATTATACAGGGCAACGGATGTTCAAGATGGGTTATACGCCGTCTGGTACCTGTTTACATTGTACAAGCAATCTACCAGACAATTATATGCATGCTCTTTGGTTCTGCCCACCTGTTAAGAAATATTGGTACCAGATATGTGAGGACCTATCAAAGTGTCTGAAATGTAATATCACACCTGCTCCCATAGTTTGCTTGCTGGGAAATTTAGATGAAGTTACCATGGATACAAAGTCCATGCAATTATTTCACATCGCCTTATGAATCGCTAAGAAAAATATCCTCTTGAACTGGAAAAATAAAAATACCCGGAATATTAATCAATATAGAGATCTCCTTCTCGATTACATTGGTCTAGAAACGGCATCTGCCTCCACATCTGATCAATCTTTCTGGTCACCCTTGATCAGTTCCATCACCTAGTGGGGTCGGGCCCTTGATTCTGTTCTGTGGGACACGGTTGCCGATGTGGAGCTTAAGGGTTGGTGGTGACTGTAGGGGGGTCCTTGGGGGTGGTTCCGCTTGCGGTTGGGGCGGTAGGTGCCGTGACTCTCGCCTGGGGTGGGACTTTGGGGGCTTTGTGTGGTGACTCCTAGTGGCTGCATGCGGCGCCTTAGAGGGGTCGTGCTGGCGGACACGGGTTACTGGCCTGGTGCTGTGCTGCTCTGGGGGGGTCTGGGCTGGGCCTGGGGCTCGGGGTTCTGGGGCGACGTGCCCCCCGGCTGGGGCCCTGGCTGGGGCTTGGCCGGGGGGGGGCGCTGCCGTCGGTGCCGGCTGGGGGGGGGCTGTGGTCGGCCGGTGGTTGGCGGGCGCTGCTGCCCTTTCCATCTCCCCGGGCTGGTTCCTGTCGCTTGCTCCCCGGTGGCCGCTTGCCGCGTCCGGGCGTCGGCGAGAGGCCGTGGCGGGTGGCCGGCGTCTCCGGGCCCGATCGGCTATATTGACACTGGACATGGCTCCTGGGTCTTGATCTTAGCCCTCGCGGGGGTGCTGAGGTGGGGGCTCTGGCCGGTGTTGGTCGGCCTCCACGGTGACTGACCAGTTGGTGGGGTGTGGGCTGGTGGGTGGACGTGCTGGGTTCTGTTGCCACCCGGCCATCGGGCGGTAGTAGCAAGGCTGGAGGATGTCGGCCTGGGGATTGGCCGCCCGGGACTTCGGTCTGCTCACAGGCCTGGCGCGGCATGTCCGGGGTACCCGAGTCGGTGGTGCGCCGGGTTCCGGCCTCGGCGCGGGGGCCCTCGGACGCTGGCGGTGCCTGGGGCGTCTCTTATTGGCGGGGAGGCTTTTTACCATCTAGCACAGGCACTCTTTTTAACGGGGTGCGCTTGGGACGGGAGGGGGGAGGGCGTTGAGGGGGAGGGGGGGCTTAACTCAACCTGGGTGTCTAGTGACATGTGTTTTGTTAGCAATGTGAATGTTGGGAAGGATTTAGGTATGCCCCTGGCATGGGGGCTGGTGGATTGCCGGGGCCCCCATGGGGCTCGGGGGTCCGCTGCCGTGGGCCCCGACTTGACGTGCTGGGGCCTCCCACCCCTGGTGGATCGGCCGAACGGGGGTGCCTATTGGAGTCAGCAGGGGAGCTGGCTCCCTGGGGTTGGCAATGGTCACCCCAGTTATTTTATCCCCATCCCCATGCCTCTGTCCACCTGCTCCTTCATTCTACCATTCACAAGGCCTTGGGACGTGGGCACGTCACTGGGGTGCGGGATGGAGCTTCCGTCTTCGCTACCCGGTGGCGGCCTGGGTCCCGATTTTATTGAGCAACTTAGACACTTACACTTGCAACATTTACATGGAACGCACATGTAGGGACCTGGCGGTGGGGCGCATTGGCGCTGGGGGCGGGACCCCTTATGGGGGGCCCCTTATAGGGAGCCCGTTGTGGGGGGGCTCGCCTGTGCTGCCGGCACCCACTGTTTAAATGCATCTAGACACTGAGGGCCTGGGGGGGGGGATGGGGGTACCCGGCAGTATTCCCATGTCCCACCCCTCTGTTTTAAGTGCACATTAGAACAACACGCAACAACACCACATTGAGTGGGGGAGAGAGGCTGGGGGGTCTTTCCACACCCCTGTTCGTTGGACCATCAGGGGTCGGAGCCCGGGTAGAACATCAGGCCGTCTGGTCGGGGTCCTGGGCTGGTGGGCTGCTCTTGCCGGTGTGGGGGCCTTGGCGGTCTGCTTGTCCCCGTCCTGGTGGGCAAAGGGGTCTGTCTCCCGGGTTTAGGGGCAGGGTGCTCTATTGGGGCGTCTGTCCCTGGGCCTGGGAGTACGGAGTATAGTGTATGTATGGGGGGTATGAATGAGTCTATAGCGTCCTTTTTTCGTATGTCCTGTATTTGTAAGAATGTGTATCCATGAGAGGGAGGGTACGTATGAGTGTCTCTGTCTGTCTATGTCTATGTAGTATGAGTATACCTGTGAGGTTGGGTGTTTGGCTTCCCTCTGGTCTGATGCGCCTTCTTCCCCTCAGTTACTCCCCGATGGATGCTCCTGCCCGCTGGTTGATGATGGCTCTCGATGCCTGGGGCCGGGGGTCCCGGTCGTGGCCCGGCTCGGTCCTGGTGCATGTCTGGCGGGTCCTGGGTGGTTCGGTGTGTCGGGCGGCCGCCGTTTCGGGCCGACGTCCTCCTTGGATTGACTGGGGAACCTCTTATGGGGGTGCCGGGTTGGAGAGTAGGTTGGTGCCGTCCGGTGGATCGGTGGGGACCGTTCCTGGCGCCCAGGCCTCCTGCCAGTTCCAGGACTTCTGCTGGCTGTGTCCGGGGGGGGCTGTCCGGCATTGGCTGGGTACCTGATCTTGGCGCCCTGCGTGGGGCGGGATCTGGACCCAGGAGCTGGAAGATCTGGATGTCCAGGTGCTGGCTGGGCGCGGCCTGGGGAGGGCATACATCCGCTGTGGCTCTTGCTGTGGCTCCCTGGCGTGTGGGTGTGTGGGGGCGGGCCGGGTTGTTGGCGGTGGTTATTGGTCTGGGGTGGCGGCGGCGTGTGTTGTCCGTCGGTTGGCTGCGGATCCCCCTTGCCTGCGGCGGCGGCGGGCCCTTGTTGGCTGATCCGGGGCCGCCCTGGCGTAGCCGGTTTCCGGCGGAGCCCGTGGGCTCGTCACTGCGATCTCTCGGGCCCCAGCATTGTGGCTGGTGGGTGTTCCCCTGGGGCTTCCATCTGTTCCTCTCTTGGTGGGTGATCGACCCTGCGCTGATCCGCCTGTGGCCTCTGTACTCTGTGGGACCCTGGATGCATACATCTCTTGCCTCCTCCATGTCTGTGTCGATTCCTGTAGGACGGATTGACGGTTCCTTACACCAGCTATCAATCACTTGCATGGGGAAACCTTATTCAGACCTGCATGCTCGCACACACATAGGTGTGGGGACATTGGTGTGGACGGACATATCTTAAGCTGAGGTTATCATCATTAGTTAGTTGTTCACAGGAGCTTACCAGAAACATTTGTATTATGTTCATTAATCCATGCTTGTGTGTAGTGAATGTGTAATTCTTAGTTTATTCTACTAGATCCGAACTATTGGTTTGGTTCTGTACAGTTTGTTGTTTTTGTTTTGTATTACTGTTTCTCTGCCGTCCGGCAGAGGTGGAGGACTGGGATGTTTTCTTGTGTTCTTTGTTTGCCTCCCTGTCTTGTGTCGTCGGTTCGCGCCTCTGCTGGTCCGGTTTCTTTTCTTCACCTTCTTCCTTTCTCCCTTCTTGTCTCAGTTTAATGTCCATGACGTCAGGAAATTGAACCCACAGTAATCACTAATAAAGATTTTTCATACATATACATCAAGTGGCGTACTACAGCGAAGCTGTAATACTCTGCTTGGGAAAGTAAAACTGTTGGGCTTGTACTTGGTACTCAGACACCAATTCTGAGTAGCATACTGCTAGACAGGACAGTTAAAAAAGGAGAAAATTTTTTTTATTTAAAAAAAAAACTATTGTAAAGATGTTCTAATTTTTTCCATTAAGTTGTTTTGATTTTACTGGATGTTTTTTTATCATTAACCTGGACTTGTTATACTCCAGGTCTGCATCCAACTACCAAATAAACTATTTTCTGTGGCAGAGATCAAAATGGGTGATTTTTCACTTTCATAACTAGAGGCTATGGAGAAAAAGTTGACTGTTTGGACCATTTGTGTGACAATGTTTTCTAAAGTATTAAAAAGAACAAATTAACCTAAACAGTCAAAGTAATATAAGAAAGTTAAATAAGTAAATTCTGAACTGTACCAAAGCCACAAAACACTCGCTATGTACTCCTTCACCAAGACGTTGGGATTCTCATTCATGTAGATGCAGAGTCCTTTTATGAGGGATTCCCTTCCAGCATCAATGTCATCCTTAAGGAGAAAAGAGAGATATTTTAACCCGATTTTTCCGTACAAGAAAGTAATCGAAGACAATCATACTAAACTTTTTTAACCAGTTAGCAGGTGACACTGGCATCAACAAAACGTTAAAACTTCCTGTTTGGATTGGACTTAATATCATCTCCAGCGATGATATAAAAAAATATAAATTTCTCACAGAGGGACATTGAATAAATTATAAAAATGACCTTTCAGTGGAATCAGTACTCCTGCAGTTAAAGTCAGTTAGACTCTGCATGGATGCATAATTCTTTTACTGACCTAATGCAATGCGTATAAACGTTATAATCAAAACCATTTAAAAGTTCTTACTGTCATCGTAGCAGCTATGTCTTTCAGCTTTTTGCCCTGCTCCCCCGATTGCTTTGCAAATACTTTCAGCAGACTTGCAGAGTGAAGGTTAGGCTGCGACAGAAACCTTGATTGTAGAGGCATGGTTGTGATGCGCTCGAATTCTGCGTTTATCTGACACAACATGAAATTATTTTTAATAGCACAACCCACAGATTTTAGAAGACATTTCTAACATCAAAACAGGACAGTGCATAGTTAGTCATCCGGGCTCAGTTATGGAATATTTGGATGCACATCCGACTGAAGTCAAGCTTTACTTTTACAAATTAACAAATAATCAATTACATTACTAGTTAGGGCACCATTTTTCAAATTACCTCCGCTGTCTCAAAAAGAGCTGACCATCTCTCTTTTACATCACTGATCATGGGAGCATGATAAACAACTTCTTGGCTTCTTAATGCATATGTTCTGTCCATTTTAGCCCTAACTGTCTCCCTGTTGTTGCGCTTCTTGACATCTGAAAGGAGTTCGATTCTAATGTTCTCCAGTGACTGGGTACTGTCTCCAAGTGGAAAAGAGGGGCAGTAATCCATTTCACCCCTTTCTGGTCTCTTAACATCAATAGCAGGGGACCGTTTGTCAGCTGGTTTATGTTTCAAAGAATTCACACATACTTAAGGACATCCTACTTTCCTGAGATTGTGTGCGGTAGTTTGACAACTTGTATTTTAGGCTCATTTTGCAACCTCCATAGCCAGTGGGTGAGCCTTTCTCCTTTAAACATGGATGCTTCTGGATGAGAGCCTCTGAAACTTAATAAAACTTACTGTCTGTGAGGTAAACTGAGTGCTTGACTACCTCCTGGATCAACCCCTCTAATATGTCGGACTTCAGTTTTGGATCAGGGATCAGCAGTATCCCCTTTTCTTTGAAAGCTATGTGGGCCTTCTCAAGCTTAATTTCAGCATCATATGTGAAACGAGGAACGAAGAACAAATCTGGCCATGAAGCCTGTGATGATGTAGACTCTGGAGATGAAAGAATCACAGTGCTGTTACCAGAAAAGGATGAGACATCATCAGGAGTCCTGGTTGATGAAAAGGAGAAACTGTGTTCAACTTGGTCTTGAGGTTGGCAGGATATGTATGCAACTTTGAGTGTCGCTTTGTCTTGTATTTCTTCCACTGAAGTTAAGTTAATTAATTCATTGCCAAAAAGTGTGTCCATAAACTGCAGTCGGAAGGGTTCCATTATTTTACACTGAGTTTTTATCTCCGTCTCCAGTTCAGCCACAGTTGAAGGCAAACCAGCAGAAAGCATGACCCTCTGACTACTGTCTGGTCCAAGGACAACTCTGAGAATGGCTTGAGTCATGGCTTCACTTTAGTGTCTGTTGGGAAAGAATAAGAAAAGTTCATTAGTATCAGATTTATAATGAGGTATTTTAATTTACCAAATCTTTTTTTTTACAGTTAAAACACCCATGCTTTTGAGAATTTGACAACTTGACCTTGCAAAGAAACAGACATTGCAAAATCAATGAGTCGAAAGTGTGTAAGACATTGAGTTAAAAACCAAACTTCTTAGGTTTTCCCAGGCATATTAGTATGTGACAGCAGAGACACAAATTTGGGTTTTTTTTCTACTCCGTTTTCTACAGTTTCCCAACACAGTCCTTTCATTCCTTTCATCATTCATCAGTGCATGATGTTGCCAATCCCATCACCACTTTCCACACAAATAAAATTAAACGAACACCCCTGTGATAATAATAAGAGGCTGAGGAGAACAGAGGACAATACCAGAGGATGAAGTGTGTGCTTCAGGCTCAAAGCAGAACTGAAAATATAGTGCTCTCCTGGATTTCCATACATTAATTTTCGGAGTTTTCCACAACATTCTCATATTTATCCAATTTCCTTGATTTACTTTAGATCCTTTTGAATAATTATTTTTTTGTGATCAAAGGGAAAAGCACTGAGGATCCAAATGCGGAACCATTTCAAAATCAAGAAATACTTGTTTTTAGAAGTTAATAGCCTTTGCTGGAATTGTATGTCCATGAATGCCCTGACCTCCTTTTTAACCCACTAGGCGCCGGGGGTTTTTCTATAAAATATTCAATTTTGATATCACTATTTCAAAATGTAGCTTTAATATGATTATAGATAAAGGTACACTGTAAATTAGGAAAATCTTCAGTATGATCCAAAGTTTGTGACAGGAGCAAAATCATACATCTAATTTGCATATTATGACATCATCAGCGTTGGCACTATTGGCTTGCATGACTTTTACAAATTTTTTGCTTTTTTAAATTTTTTATTTCATCAATAATTTTGTGTTTTTATTTAGATTTTTCTATATATGTATTTTCTACATCTATATGTTTGATTTTTTGGGCTTCTTTTCAAGAACGGGTGGATATATCTGTTTATGTCCTTTATTATGTGGCTTCGTTACTCTATTAACTATATAAAATCAACATTTTATCTCCAGCTGTGGCTCGATAAAGTCAGCAATGTTGCTTGTCGCAATATTGCGACTTTGGCGCCTAGAGGGTTAAAGACTCTATACACCAATAAGCACAATGATTTTACATACTTACTTGAGCACACAGATTGATCTCTTTAAGGTCACCATCCGCACACCACCAACTAAATAGGCAGCCAGAGGATATGCATCAACCAAATCAAAGATTTCCACAAGAGGAAGTTCTCGTGCTGGAGATACAGACAGCTGAAAGGCTCCATAATGCTCAGAATACCATCCACACAGCAGTTTCAACACAAAATTTAGTCTCTGCTGCCGAATGCATATTTGATGGATTTCCGCAAATTCAGGTAAGCCAACTTCAGAACCATATGCCACTATCGTCCCTGGTCTGTGGTTTATTCCCTTGCTCCAAACATTTTTTGCAAGGTTTATTTCAGATACATCTGGATCTATCTGTTTAAAAGTTTGAGCTAGCTCTTCCTTCAAAACATCTAATGGGACAGTGGATACATCTGAGAAATCAAGTATTGGTTTATCAATATTTGGAGATGACAAGTGGTAACCAATGATAAACTGATGTTTCACAGCAAGAGACAGAGGCACGTTTTTAAAGCAACTGGTGTTTTATAACTTTTTTAAAGAAACTGTGCTTTGCCTCAAATCTGATGGTCCAAAGGCCCACCAGAGGCCCGAAAAGCTGTATTAGTTGTGGGTAATGTTCTATGTAATGGTGTTTGGGCCACAATTTTCTGTTTGGAAAAACCTCTTGATACCTTTGTCAATTATCTGAAATTTTGCTCTCAAGGTAAGCAATAGACTCATCACTATGAAATGGAGCAACCACTAGCTCAACAATCTGCTTTAGATCCAACAAAACCTGCCATACTGGTTCATGTTCAGGGATCGTGGGGCCAATTTGGAATGGGAGCAACATTAACAAGGTCCATTTTTCATGGGCATTACCCCCTATGGTTTTCTTGCTTGAAAGATTTTGTGGCAAAGTATGAGGCTTATTGGTTTTGTCTGTCCACTGTATGGAAAATGCAAAATGGAACTGTTTATATAGTCCAAGGTGATATACTTCTTTGATATTAGTCAATGAAGGCAATGAGCTAGTTCAACAGGCACAATGCCTTCAAAAAGGTTGTGAGCAATGTCAGGAGGATAGCCACTGAGAACATGAAAATGAGACAGTGCTTCAGTAAAAGGACAGGCTATTTTAACTCCAAAAAAGCTACTGCCACTATCTAGGGCTGCTCTGACATGGGTTTCATGTGTTTCCTTTGTCCTGAGGTTAAAAGTTCCTGACCTAACCTCGTGCAACGGAATGTCCGAAGCTGGTGCTGTACAAAAACGACAAAAGTACTGGCCTGTGAAGTTCTCCACAAAGCCTGCTATTCAATGAGCTCCTAAATTGTCAGCAGCAATAGTCTGCACTGTACCATTCAGTGATTTGTCGAGTTGTGGGACAAAATGCCATCAACTTCCAAAGACCTCAGGCCGCTTTTTAAGGGCTCTAATACCTTGTCATAACCAAACGACTTTACATTGTCCGTTTTTCACAAAATGGCCAGGAAGATTGAGGATAAACTAGAATGAGACCCTGGGGGAAGGTTACTCAGTACCCAATACACAGCACAAAGTTTATGGGTTTTGCGGGAGGTGCCCAAAGGGTTACAAACCTCAAAGTCATCAGCATACAAAGTTAAGGATAAACTTAGGTCTTTCCCTGACAACAAACTATTTTCCTTATCATGCAGACCATCCTTATAAGATCTGTACAATATTTATTTTCCAGTCTCTGTCTCCCTTTGTGTTTCGTGATAACCAACTATCTTGTCCACAATATCATTCCTACTCAGCAGCACCTTCAGGGTTTCTAGGATGGGGACATACTGGAATGTTTTGTTCTCCTTTGCATCCAAAATATATTCAACTGGTTCAACAACATTACATTTTGCATTGTAATATTGCTTACATTGATATGCAGAACTCAAAGGTCCACCCTTCTCTTTTGCCTTATTTAGAGGATTTAATGAGCATAGAGAAGAAGTTATTTCCTCCATGACTGCCCTGTCACCTTGGAGCTTGTGCTTCTGAAAAATTTCCAATAGAATACTATCACTATGGGATTTTGAGAGACAACCAGTTAAGTTGTGAAGTTCTACCAAAAATTCATTGATTCCTCTGCTTGGTACATGGGAAAAATGTTTTAATTTTAACAAAGCTGCTGCCAAACTGTGCCCGATTACATCTGGGAGGTCAGTTAGTGCGCCATCACAGCTAGATGGTTGGGCATCCTCACCAATGTCATCATCACATGTATCTGAAGCCGATTCTGGGGAAGCAAAGGTGTATGACACTACAATCCCTGGTTTAAAATCTTTTAGTGAATAAGACCTGTGCTTCTGACTCTTGTGAGATTTAAAAGATCCTAAGATGTTTGTTTGAAATTTGCAATCCAAAAACATGCAAGTTTTTCTTTGAGTGTGCATTAACGTGAGTCCAGTAATCCCTCTCAGACACAAGATCCGTACAAGGACACTAGTGGCAACTAAATGTACATCTCCCTGACTGATGACTAGTTTTAATAACATGACATTTATTCAAATGAATTAACAGCGCATTCCACAAAAATTTAATATGTTTGCATTACATATTACTGTCTCAAAAATGTAACTGAGTTACACTACTTTAAGTTACTTTTGGCTAAATATTTTAAATATCTAACACGACTTCTAACCACCGTAACTTATCAATTTACATTTTACACAAGTGTCACACCACAAATACTGTATTTTTTTTCCTCAGCCATCCTGATTCTCTGATGTTTTAGTTTTGAGCAACAGGAAGTGGATGGTGGATCTTGTTCTACCGTAACCAACTTGCTTTGGTCTGTTGCATTATACGGCCAGAAAAACAATTTAAAATGCATTTGTAACTTGAGTTACTGAAATTGTAACTAGTAATATATTGCGGTATATTTTACATTACTCGGTTACTGAAAAAAGTAATGTATTCCTGTAACTCATTACTTTTGTAATGCATTACTCCCAACATTGCTTTTACATCACTTTGTGGTAAAAACTTTGCTCCAAACTTGCTGGACATAGTCTGATGTACCTGATACCAGAAGGCAGAAGACTACATAACAATAAGTTTGACATATCAAACAATAATAAATGGTAAATATTCTAGAATTAGTTTAATTGACTTTCTTCATATTTGGCATGGTTCAAAAAGAATTATGCAACGCTCAGGAAAAAAAAGAATGTGGAATGCGGTTATGGTAGAAGAAAAGAGACTGTTCAGTGCTGTGTATGTCAAACACATCGTAAATTAATTTAATGGGACATCAGATTCATGGCAGGCAATGCCACAATTTAAAGAGATGAGATCATTTAAAGAGTAAGCTGATATTAACTCGACCATAGAACATCTACCGGTCATTGATTAGCAGGAGCTAATTTTGACCACTGAGTTCCCATGAGCGTTGCATGATGTACATGCTAAAGTCAGTGGCATACACAACATAAGTGAAGATGACCCATTCTATATTTGTTCAGATGCATTTAACATGTTAAGATTCATGTAACAACCTAGACGCCATTCATTTAATCCAGACAGACGCGCTTCCCAAACAGTAATCCATATCTGTACTGAATTTACCTGCAAACTTCAGACCACTCCAGGGTTAGTTTAAGGTGCTAATAAATACCTCTATCATGTGGCCGTGGTGGGCTACGCCAATCGTGTTCTGCAGGCTATACATTTAGTGTTTTTGGTGACGGTAACTTTTTAAAAATACTTTCAAACTTTAGAAAGTCGATACCCTGGTGGAGTTCGCTACCTTTATGTCTGTGATGACATTAGCAGAAGCGGCTAAATCTCACTACCGCTAATGGTGCAGTTAACACACAATAATAAGTAATAAACAGTAACTGAACCTACAGTTAGCAAACAAATTCAGAGAGAAAATCAAAGCAACACCGAGCTAAGATTCACGGCCTCCAGTCAAAAAGTAAATTCAAATTAAAAATGGTGATAAAACGGTGCAAGCTCATGGTGCTTATTTAAGATTACATTGTGACTCTCAAGACATTAAACTACAAGTTGCTGACATTTTGACGATATTAAATCAGAAAATGTAGACTTACTGACCAAATGGTGTAGTGACGCCCGCCCTTTGATGTGACTGTGATGGTTGACTTGTCTTCCAACAATGCAAAGCGCGGAAAACGAGATCGTGCGAGATATCGCAATAAATAACATCACTACATTATTGACACATTTCAGTAATATAGTCTATGGATAATTGTGTATTATTTGTTAATTAATTGATTTTGTCAAGTTATTTTTTCTGCTTTTGTGTCCTTATACGTGATCATTTGTTACCTGTCTCAATTGCTATTTGTTTGGTCTAAAACTTAAACCATTCCCATTTACTATTATCACACATATCTAAACCTTCAGTTTCCAAGATAAGAGACTTCCCTTGATCACAAAATTCAACATTTTTTAAAAGAAAATTATTAAACTTCGAAATATTTGGAGAATTTTGATTTTGTTAGGAAGTTAATACATTTAGAGTAATAATGCAATGGTCTGTGAGCGGTGAGGCTGCTATTTTACAATCTACAATATTAGTATATAAATCACATGAAATTAGCCAGTAATCTAGTCTTGAACATTGACCGTTTCCTGCAGAATTATACCATGTATACTGAGCTAATGTTGGATTTGATGTTCTCCAATAATCAATTGAATGTTTTTTTGTACACAGGGACATTATAATGTCATTATATACAGGTTGAGAATTTCTATGAGGCAGTCTGTATAGCCATGAATCTGGGGCTGTATTATGGTCTCCTCCCAGTATCACATTTTATGAATTATATATTTTCCATTCATTTATAAATTGGCTTAGGTTCACATAAATGTTTCTATTAATGGCTTGGTTGTTAAAACTAATAAACACTGTTTGGATTTATTCTCTCTTTATATCATGGATTTCAGGATAAACTTTGCTTTTGATGGGACATACAGTATAAAACATTACTTTGGGCTGTATGAAATGAATTGGTGACTTTATTTTAACCGCTTTGAAGTGTTGTTACTGTTTAAAGAGATGTTTGTCATGTGCATACAAGTTAGTTAGATAAAAACAGGAACAGGAATGTCAAACCTTTGCACCCAAACTAGTGGAGAAAAACCGGATATGGAGGATGTCTGGACTGCAAAAGATTAGAGCAATAGATTAGGAATTGTAAAGAAAATAGTATACATTGTATAATTAAATTGTTTAAGTCATTTTATTATTCCTTTAAATCATAGAAACTTATCTTGTAACATTCATTGTTTCTTTTTTAATTGATTTTAATATTGGCATCATTAACTCTACATTTGTGAACCAGAAAGTTATAAGCATTAAAAACAGAAGTAACCTTAACCTAACTACTATTTTAAAGAAATATAAAACTTTGATTGATAAATAAAATCCCAAACCACGGTTTTAAGAAGATGTTGATGATATTTTATGTCTTTATTTTTCTTATAGTATAACTCTTTTGTTAAATCAGTATTATCCAAAAGTGACTTGTTGTAAGAGTTTTTTATTAATATGGATGATATATGTCATGATTTCTTTTTATTTCAGGTCATCCTTATGTGTTTATAATATGCATTCTTTAAATTGAGTGTGGCATTTAACTTTTAATAGTGAAGTTTTTTTCTGTGAACATAACATATGACAGGAAAGCACAGGCCTAGTTTGCAGGAAGCCTCACCACACAATTGACAACGCAAGGATGCCAGATAAAAACGGTCAGCAGAAAATCTAATTAGAGCTGGTTTGTAAAGTCACATTTAAGTAGAATAACAGGAAGGTAATTAATTAGGCATGCACAACCCACCAACAATATGAATGGACCAATAAGGTTACTTTGTGTGTATGCATAAATAATGTTGTCTATTTTTGATTTGTTGAAGATGTTTAAACCACTGCTTTGTGTTCATGATTATTCAATGCTGTTTGAATAAAAGCCAAGGCACACCTCATGTTCTTTGCTCAGCTGAGGTTTTTTTTCCAACAGCTGGGCCCGCTCATGAGTGATTTTCTGGCAAACTGCAGTAATTGTGTGATGTGTTTTTATTGTACCTCTTGCAGAAATTCAACGAACACGCTGGAAGGATTTGGGGATGTGGTGGTTCTTAGTTAGTTCACTGACACCATAGTGAGTTGGTTTCCAGGAATCCTATTTTGACAGAAAATTCCTTCTGCAACACTTTCCAATCTGGACTGCTTACTGCTAATCTGTAAAGGACCCCAACTGTCCTCAGCGAGATCTTTGAAGAGTCTTTACCCAGAACAGTCTCTCTGTTCTGGGTAAAGACTCTTTAAAGATCTCGCCCACACACAACAGAATTATGTTTGAGGCAACACACCTGAGTCAGATGGAGCCAGACCAACGTCTAACTAAATTCTTGACAGGGGAGCACTCTTGCACCACAATATACTCTCAAAGCTTGTTTTGTAATAAGTAACATTTATTTATATAGTACCTTTTGCAAACATGGGTTACAAAGTGCTGCACAACATAATGTAGTCCACTACATGGTCTTTACAAAAAAAAAAATCTCCCTGTTTAAAGGGACTCTAAGGAAGTTTGAAATTTTGTGCTCGCGATTGCCCCATCAGGCCAAACGCGTAACTGCAGTCTTAACGGTAAGCTCGTGCATGGGGCGTGCATGTTGTACGTGCACTCGCAAGCGATCATAAACAACTTAGTCAGCTCTATACTCGACAATTTACAGCTTTGCACGCATAACTTCGACTGAGGTAATAAATGTGATGGAAGATATTTAGACCAAATCAATTTTAGTGTATTTCTAGGATAAGATACGTGGGAAAATTTGTAGCAAAGTGAATCAAGTACAAAGCTAAATAATAAAGATATATTATAAAGATATATAAATCATGTTGATTAATAAATCACCTGAGTTAATTTTTTGAAGAAAAAAATACAAATAAAAAACAAATGTTAATGTAATTTTTTAATTATTTTTATTTATTTATATATTACTTGAGTAATATAATGAAGCATTGCTAATCCCACTTGAGTAAAATTTTAGATGCTTCACAGAATGAAAATCAACCATATTTCAACCCAAAATAAACCAGACACGGAGCTACACTCTGTCACAGGAAAGCTCCTGTTTCTACATTTAATTTTTAATGTAATCTGAATGATGAGCTTTTTGTTTCAATTTGAGGTCAAGTGAATATACAGTAAACGCCGTAAATAGTCACTGGAAGTACATTTTACCTTGTAAGATATATTAATACCTACTGTATTAGTTTTATATTTCAACAAATTACTTCGAGAAGGGTTTCCTCTGCTCAAAACTATTTTTTGTAATCATTTTATTTTGTTTTATTTGACTCGATATGAAATACCTGAAAAGCAGATGTTACACAGTCCGCAAGCAACTTTTTTACCAAAATCTTTTTCACTGAGTAGCATTTTTGACAGCTACTTTTACTCAAGTAAAGGTACTGCTATTATTACTTGAGTACAACTTTTGTGTACCCCGATTTTTTTGTATTTTGTATCAAGGTAAAGTATTAGCAACATTGTTTTTTTCATTGTAAACGCAAAACCCTGACCAAAACACTTTATGGCTTGTTTCAGTTAAGTTTATATAAAACATGCATTTCATCACAATAACTTTAAACCTTCTTATGTTTCTTTTGAAGAATCCAGTCCAACTGATTATTCACAAGTTTCTGAGGAGAGCAAGGAGAGGAGCTGCTGCATTTGCCGACTGATGCCCTCAGACCTGGAAAATCTTCTGACAAGCCCTTCTCGCTTTTTGTACCGAGAAAAATTCCTAGTTTGTGAACTTCTTCTCCAACAATGGCAATAAAACCTATTCTGATTCTGATTCTGAAAATAAGTACTGTAGACAGGATCCAGAAGGGTGTCTGAGCAGACGTGCTCCTTTTAACTTGTTCTTCTCGGATGAAGGAATCTTGCGTTTGGCTCGGCTGACGTGGATTGACGTGGTGGCTCTGCGTGACAGCCAAGAATCTGGATCTGGTAACCGGGAGTATCGTTACTTGGCCTACAGAGTATTTAGCAACATGGACGTCTTGGCGCAGACAATCAGCTTATGATTTTCTTCATGCTGTGTATGAAGGATCAGGGATGAAACCCCCGACCCATTTGTGGTTTACGTTGGTTTTAAAGAAGTCCCGTTCCACAGAAACCAACATAAAACTCACGACCAACTAAGAAATACTATTTACTTTTATTGTTATTGTAGCAAAATATTCTTGCATATTTGTATTTGTCATAATTACATACATAAATTTGCTGTGTTCAGCTTAGAATGTTATCAGCTTTTGCTAGGGGATCACTTATCAAGTCCTGGAAAAGAATGAAATAAAGAAATTAGAAAAATGTCATTTTCTTCCACCAAAATGGAGAAGACATTTGGTTATCATTATCTCTCCTCTGCATTGCGGTGTCAGCACCAATTCAGCTGTAGGAGGAGGTATTATCCTGGAGACATCACCCAGGGCCCTGGGGTCAGCTGGCTAAATGCTTCTTTTGGGTGTCCCCCGGCAGAGCTGAGAGCTGTTCACATGCACTGGAAGGTGGTTATGGTGTTTGTAGTCCAATGCAGCAAGGAATGTCCTGGCTGTATAGACGCCATATGAGAATGTAAAGCATTTCCCCGCGTACATCAAGATGTTTTTTCTGGGAAGACTCAAGCTTAGAAGTGGTCCTGCAAAGAGACAAACAATATAAAAACTGCAATGTCTGTAAAGCAAATAAAATCCACCATAGTGATATATAATTTTGTTGAAGGGATCATGCAATGATACAGTTGCTAGTATTGGCATAAATTACAAAAACAGGGTAACTGTTCCTCAAACAAGAACCTATTTATTTATTGTGATGAGGAGAACAATAACCAGGAACAGGAGTTGCATTTTGTTTACTTTATAATTACCTATCAGACTCCCCTGCAGTGACTGAACTGTGGTATAGGTCCCTCCAAATGCTGCTGTAGATGGCTGTGGAGCCTTCATGAACTGACCTTCCAACAATTAAAACAACAGAGAAACTTTTACCGCTTCAATCGTAATGTGCGCACGTTTACAAATGACAGTGAATAGTATATACACGTTTTCAGATTAGCGACATAGTTCTACAAAGTTTAGATACTCCGGTAAAGTTAGAACTTTTTTTTCTCAAAATCCAAACAAATTAGCTAAACAATGCTCAGCTGTGAGCACGACAGACAGGCAACCTAAAACATGTTCCTACTGCAGACGAAGTACACAAACCCCCGCTTTGAACGCATCTACTCTTTTCCCCCCACGTATTTAGTAAAGATTTCTTACCTTTCAAGCAAACTTGACGCCAGCTGCAGGTCTTTTCTCATACCGAGAGATTCAGCGTTTTCCTCTCAAACGCCTCCCGCACCGATGTTTACTCTGGCTCTTTGCCTATATCGATCCGACTCGTGTTTCTCCCTCTTTGTAGCGCTGGAATAAACTCTTGGCTATCTCGGGCTGGAGTGTTGGTGGTGCTTGAAGCAGCTCTCTTCTTGTTCTCGGCAGAATCCATGCTTCCAACGCTATCCCTGCTACAGTTTTACCAGCAGGAAGCGATAGAACGTGAACCTGCATGACGTCGTCACACATTAGAAGGCGCAAAGGGAGCGCTACTTTTTCGACCCGAACAATAACAAAAAATAATTAATAAAGTTATTTTACAGGCATATAGAAGCAACCACGGTGAAAAGCCCAGGGCTCTTTTTACTGACCAGGACATTGCTGGATTATGTATGAGGAAATAAATTTTGCAGCTCTATACTTTTATTTGCTGTTAAACTTCCTTAGAGTCCCTTTAACATTTGCGTAGTTTCTCCGTAAAAAAAGTTATTAAAATTCTCAGAGCACATGCAAACTCCATGGAACAATTTAAAAGAAACAAACTTTTCCCCTTTACACAGTCATGCAAAACATTTTAAACACCTAAATAAAGCTAACACTGGAACAATACTTACACCATTATCTCTTCTAAGGATCAGAGACACACAATCCAACATATACACACAAAGACCAGCCTTCCACTCAAAACAGTACCACTCAACACACACCAGCTTTTGTTGTACATTCATTCACGTTTGTCCAAAATATGGGGACTGAACTATTCCTGAGATCATGTGATCTGAGAAATCCTCATATGTTTGATGGTTGGGCAGACTGAGAATGAGGGCACAAGTATTTGCCTCTGGATACTATCTGGCTTTATCATAAATAAAGTCCAGAGAAGGCTTGATGGAGAAGCCGAGAGGTGAAATTTTATCTGCTCCTGTGGCAAACATCGGAATGTCTTCAAGGCTGATAGTGCAAGGCTCCTCTTCCAAAAGCAGCAAGGCCTCACCACCTGAAAGGTAGCATTGTATTATAAAAACGTATCCAGAACCTAAATAGACTATTGTGGGAAAATGACTACATTACACATACATAGCAACCATTAACAGTTATGTGCTTTGGTCTTAAGAATATACATTACATCAATTAAATTTGTGTTACCAAATATGCAGTACTACTAAGCTTGAACATATGAAATTGCTAAATGATACCTTCATTTTTATGAAAGCTTTCATTTTTTTTTAAATGTCCAATTCCTTTTATTAAGTGTGTTTTATACTTTAGCCGGTAATGATTAGTGGCAAAGTATAACATTATTTAGGTTTGAGACTGGTTATATGCAAAAATGTGTATATATTCAATGTTTATTTTTTCTTTCTTTAAAAAAAATTAAATATAGATTCTTAATAGATTCTTATAAAATTCCTATGGGTTGAGTCGATCCTAATTCCAAAAATCAATGATTTGCTTTAACAGTTCTCTTTTTACAGCTAAAATAAGGAAAAGTTAACACTGCAATTTTAAGGTTTATTTCTCTAAGGAACTATTCGCGTTTTTCAACTGGCACGACTCAGCTTAGTACGATTCGGCGTGGTACCATTGTTTTTCCACTGGCAAAAGTCGGGCAAAAGCCAATACCATTTTTTTACCAGCTCTACTGCAGTTTTAAATGGCCAAGCAGGGACTGATAAGCGACGTCAGATGGCTGTTGGTCACTGATTGCTGGAGTCACTCGCTGGGCAACATGAAAAGGTCTTAAAAATGAGACCACCATTTTTAAAGCGCACTACAGTGATTGGATGTCTTTAGTGTTTGCTAAAGAACTATGAAAACATTAAAAACCAGTGCCGTGATCCAATCAAAGGTGCAACATTTCTGAGCTTGTTGGCTGAAGAGAAGATTTAGTGTGAGCGGGATGGAGCTACTCGCTGTGAGAGGGTTTTCAGTGAGGTATCGGAGTTGACCATGGTTTCGAGCTGATGGCTGCCCTTGGCTAAGCAATGGTGAGAGAAACTGAGAAAGCTGAAGTCCAAATAGAGGACAACAACGGCGAAATGGGTCAAACCGAAAACCGAGCATGTACTTAGGGCATCAACCTAGAGGCTGGAGAATTTTGACCGAAAGAGGCCTTCAACCGGCAGAGCGGAGCTGGTAAATGATGATTTTTTGTGTGACTATAATTATACGTTTATCGTCCTATACATTAAAATTTAAACACAGTGAAAAAAGAACATCTGACGCCACGGTTCTCTCGTGACAGAAAGCTAATTACCATTTATGCTAATGCTATGATCTGTGTTTATCAGTATTTGCTATGCTGCTACACTGTTAATGTGCTTAAGTTTTAAGTCCTTTCTTCTAGAATCTCTTGCAACATGTGAGGGGTAGTATTAGCTTCTTAGCTGTCGCATGCCCTCGGTGAGAGAAATTTCATGTTGCTTGTACATCGTATTCACAATATTAACCTATTCTGTTGGTTATCATCTTAAATATGACAGTATAATATCAGTTATCTAAATCTGTTCTAATACTACAGTTTTTTGTCAATATGAATGACCCACTTACATTTTCTACTGTACAGTAAGATATGCATTTTATTCTTTAATTTGAAACATTAAAGTGCATTTTTTTGCATTTTAATTTGCTATTTCCACATACTCTGGTTGATAGAATCCATTGTAAAACCATTGCATTTTCCTTTTGAACGTTGTTAGGGAAATGTTGGGTAAAATAATAATGTTGTATTATTATTTTCTTAGGGTTTATTTCTTTATCACATAGTTTAAATGTACTTTTTAAATGTCATTTGGTTTCAAACATATGTTCGTTTCTATGACACGATATGACATGTATCTTGGACAGCCTGCATAGTGTGCTGCAAAAAAGTCTACGAATCGCGCACTTAGCCACTTACACACGGATGTGACGCCAATCTACAATTCTTGCACGTTCTCGACTTAACAGGAAGAAGGAATAGATAGAACCCAGACTTCAGACTGTGGTCGAATAAATACTATTACTTATTCGTCGCTAGACATGTTGCTTGTTGTCATACAGCTGGCGATGTGCGCAATGTGCGGTGGCTGGATTTATTTACTTTTTGTGCTCACTCCCGCGGTGGTTGTAGTTACTTGCTGTGCCGGCTTCAGCAATTGCGAGTTTAATTTCTTCAATCCGGCCCCCTGCTCCTTTAAACTATTGATTAGGTATTAATTTATTTTTACAAAATTACCTTGGACCCGGGCACTTTTATTTTTTGATTGACTTCATTTTTTTTTACCTTCTAATTAAAGAGCTGGATTGTGTTTAGATGGAAACACAGACAAGGGGAAACAGTCAGCTGCTACCACTTCAACTTTAGGACAAACTACTTGCTTCCCATAAAGAAAAAATATATTTGAATTTGCATAAAACAGATTGGTGACCATAATGTCACAGGTATTTGATCTGTTGCGATGTGCATTGCAAATTAGCAGGGTGTGGCCTAGGAATTATGGTAGGGGTGAGTGATCTGTAACTTTTTATGTTGTAAAACAGATTTTTTTACAGATTTGGTATAGCAGCTTTAAGGTAACATCTCAAAAAAGGTTTTAATAAAGGCATCTATTCTAACTCTTGACAATCAAGATGGAATCTATTATTGAATATTTAATGAATACCTAACTCTAGAATTTTATTTTTCAAATTAAAAGTTCTGGAATGGGTTTTAAATTAAATGTCTATTATATTATCTCTATACAAAGTGAGATCATTTTCATATTATGTACCCTAAACATTGAGAAGCTATCTTTTGCATGCATTTGTTAAAATCTGAAGTCCCAAATGTCCAAGTATTCCAAAGTAAAAGTTTTAGGGCAATACTTATACTACTATGACCTTTTGGATATTATTACAAAAGAATCGATGCCGGTACTGCTTTATAAGATACGTTTTTCATAAGCATATGACTTTCACCTTCTTGACCTCCGTGTTGGTGAAAAACTGATTGTAAAATGATGAGTCAATTGTTCGGCCGTTAAAGGAGGAGGTGTACCTAAGAAAAATATCCTCTTGAACTGGAAAAATAAAAATACTCTGAATATTAATCAATATAGAGATCTCCTTCTGGATTACATTGGTCTAGAAATGGCATCTGCCTCCACATCTGATCAATCTTTCTGGTCACCCTTGATCAGTTCCATCACCTAGTGGGGTCGGGCCCTTGATTCCGTTCTGTGGGACACGGTTGCCGATGTGGAGCTTAAGGGTTGGTGGTGACTGCGGGGAGGTCCTTGGGGGTGGGTCCGCTTGCGGTTCGGCGGTAGGTGCCGTGACCCTCGCCTGGGGTGGGACTTTGGGGGCTTTGTGTGGTGACTCCTAGTGGCTGCATGCGGCGCCTTAGAGGGGTCGTGCTGGCGGACATGGGTTACTGGCCTGGTGCTGTGCTGCTCTGGGGGGGTCTGGGCTGGGCCTGGGGCTCGGGGTTCTG
>JAPXFQ010002395.1:0-162556 GCA_028564705.1 Apricaphanius iberus | reverse complement strand
TGGGCCGTCCCTTAATAAATAAGAGTCCGTTTAGAGGTGAATAGTAATAAGGGACTGCCCATGCAGTTGCATGGAGGCAGTGCAATACATTGCTTTGCAATGGATTTGCACTGCCTCCATGCATTGCATTGGGCCGTCCCTTAATAAGAGTCCGTTTAGGAGTGTAATAGTACTAAGGACGTGTTGGCCGCAGCAAAAATGCATGGAGGCAGTGCAATACATTGCTTGCAATGATTTGCACTGCCTGCCATGCATCTGCAGGATGGTTGGGCCGGTCCACTTAATCTAAGGAGTCCAGTTTTAGGAAGTGAAGAATAATAAGGAACTCGTGCCCATAGAATAGGATGGGCAATTGCATGGAGAGCAGTGCGAATACTAATAGGCTTTTGCAATGGATTTGCACTGCCTCCATGCATTGCATTGGGCCGTCCCTTAATAATAAGAGTCCGTTTAGAAGTGAATAGTAATAAGGGACTGCCCATGCAATTGCATGGAGGCAGTGCAATACATTGCTTTGCAATGGATTTGCACTGCCTCCATGCATTGCATTGGGCCGTCCCTTAATAAGAGTCCGTTTAGAAGTGAATAGTAATAAGGGACTGCCCATGCAATTGCATGGAGGCAGTGCAATACATTGCTTTGCAATGGATTTGCACTGCCTCCATGCATTGCATTGGGCCGTCCCTTAATAAGAGTCCAGTTTAGGAGTGAAGAATAATAAGGACTGCCCCATGCAATTCATGAAGGCGCAGTGGCACTACATTGCTTTGCACTGGATTTGCACTGCCTCCATGCATTGCATTGGGCCGTCCCTTAATAAGAGTCCAGTTTAGGAGTGAAGAATAATAAGGGACTGCCCATGCAATTGCATGGAGGCAGTGCAATACATTGCTTTGCAATGGATTTGCACTGCCTCCATGCATTGCATTGGGCCGTCCCTTAATAAGAAGAATAATAATAAGAGTCCGTTTAGGAGTGAATAGTAATAAGGGACTGCCCATGCAATTGCATGGAGGCAGTGCAATACATTGCTTTGCAATGGATTTGCACTGCCTCCATGCATTGCATTGGGCCGTCCCTTAAAAAGAGTCCAGTTTAGGAGTGAATAGTAATAAGGGACTGCCCATGCAATTGCATGGAGTGCATGCAATACATTGCTTTGCAATGGATTTGCACTGCACCTCCATGCATTGCATTGGGCCGTCCTTTAATAAGAATAAGAGTTAGAGTGAATAGTAATAAGGGATGCCCAATGCAATTGCATGGAGGCAGTGCAATACATTGCTTTGCAATGGATTTGCACTGCCTCCATGCATTGCATTGGGCCGTCCCTTAAATAAACATACAAAAGAAAATAGCAAACTAAAGTAAGCTGTTTTCATTTGCTCCCCTGATTATTGAACCACTGAGTTTCTTCCAGCAGCAAAACTAAGTGCTTCAAGAATTATTAAATATTCCTTTCGAGAAAACACACAACATACATTTTTGTTTGCTTGTTTTCAAGAAACCCAGTGGAGTAACAAAACAGCATACATTGACCAACCAAGAACAGCAAGCATCAGGGTCAGACAAAATCTTAGGGCAAATAAGCATGACATCCATATTAATTAAATAGAATAAACAGAAATGGTAGCATCCTTTTATCACAAGAAACCCAAATACCAACTAAAGAAACAAGTCTCATATGGCAATTCAAGGTGTTTTACATGATTTGGGTAGCACATGTACTAACCCCTAACCCTGAAAAATACTATTTTTATCAGTGAAATCAAACCAGTGTAACAATCCTAAATAACATCATTGTGAAAAGATTCCGTATTATTTAATTTAAGCACTCATCAAATATGGGGCCAGACATTTATTAGTATTTTAATAGTTCGTTAAAGTAGTTTTAGCCCTCTAAGGACCTTTACAATTTTGATGTGTAATATATTTTTACTCCTTCTTTTCAGGAAATAGGGAACGTGTATGGTAACTTTTCATTAGCAACCACGTATCCTCGGCGAGAATTTACCAGTGATGACCTAAACCAGACCCTGTTGGAGCTGGAATTGGTTCCAAGCGCTTCCATTGTTGTCCTGCCTGTAAGTAGTCCGGAGTTCACTATACACATCTTCTGTAATTATTGTGCATTGTAACTCTTATGTGGAAAACAGGTTGTATAAATAGTTATATAAGTAGTAATATATGTTTTCAAATCCCATATTTGCCTTCTACGAGATTGCGTTCAAATTAGTTTAATCTTTCTTTCTTTTAGATTTAAATGAATAGAACATGATCTCTAGTCTAAAACTAAAAATGGAGATCATATGAATTGTTGATTAAATAAAGTTGACACATACCATCCCCATAATAAAAACAACCCCAGCAGAAATTAAATCAAATTATACAGTGGAAACAAATACATGGTGCTGGAGAGAAATATTACATTTTGATTTTGTTTAAAAGCAAGACTCCATTCTGAGAGATTTAAACATATCATACTAACCATAAGAAGATTAAATCCCGGAAATGATCCGAATCTTGGTCGGCTCATGAATAAATGCTATCTGGATTTCATGTGGCAAATATCCCAAAATGAAGTGCAACTTTTGAATGCATACATGCATGTGTTTCTGCATGAGTACATGTTGAGTTAGTATTAGCTATGGCATCAAAATGTCATATTTTCCTGACCATTTTAAGATGAAAACTCCATGTTTTACAGGACTGGTAATGCTTACCACAAGTGGTAAAGTAACCATAAGCTAAATAATTAAGAAATAAAATAATACTAAAAAAATAATAAGACAGACCTTTTCAAAGGGTGTACAGTTGCCTTTAAAATAGATGGTTTTTCTGAAAAAATGGAGACCAGGATGACTTATTTCACAGCTGTTTAAATAAATAAATAAATAAATAAGGATGACAATGAGGACTTACCCTGCTTTGCAGTTGCTTTGAGGATTTCGCCATTCTCCTTGGCAATCACCCACAGGTGATGCGCAAAACCATGCGTTTCTACTTAACTAGATCTGTCCTCTGCTTTTAGTACAAACACAGCTTTTTTTTTTTCCAGAGATCGGTCTAAACTTTCCTTGAAAGAACATAATCTCAGCCCTCCAGACTTTTGAAAGCGGTAAACTTTTTTATGAGTGAAGGATCGGCTTTAGGAATAGGAATAAATGTCTCCCCAGCAGATTTGTGGCCAGGTCATCGGTGATTCAAACTAACATTTTCATAAATCTCAAAGGGGGTTCAAATAACTTTGATTTCGCAGCAAATAAAAATTTTAAGTTTCTCTCTGAAGCTCTCCCGGTCTTCAGATGTTAAGTGGTTATATGTTAGGGATTTCGCCCACTAACTCTCTTGTGTTTGTTGCGTCTCTATAACCCTTTATTTTGTTTCATTTCTTACCGCCCAACCACTTGCGCATGCGCACAAAGATGTCATCTCCATAAATAGGAGGATCTTTGTTGTCATTGAAAACTTTATGGGCAGTTTCGGTGCTGTGGTAAGCACAGATACCAGACTGAAATATGTCAAAACAGTTGGTCATTGTGAGGAAGCTGTTTAACCATTGAAACACAGCTTTTTTAATAAGCTTACTTATGAATGGAAGATTAGAGATTGACCTGTAGTTCTGTGTTACCATGTTGTCCATATTCTTCTTTAGCAGTCGTTTGATAACTGCTGTTTTTTAAAGCCTGACAGAAGACGCTTGATAACAGGGATGAGTTAACTATTTGAATCAGATCAGACTTAATGACAGGAAGAACTTTCTTTGGAAAAGCTGTGGGTAGGGTATCGAGACATCAAGAAGTGAAGCTTAATTGGGTTCATCAAGGTTCTTGTTGGTTTTATTAATAGAATTCAGACATTTTCACTGGTGTTGATTGGGGATGACATTGGTATTGGGTATGGTACTGGAATATATAGACTGACTGGTTGTTATTTATATTTATATATTTTCAGTAAAAAAAAAACTGGTATATTTGTTGCAAGCCCTGGTGAAATTTAGTTCACGGGCTACAGTCACTGGAGGAGTAGTTAATCTTTCCACTGTTGCAAATAAATTCTATGGATTCTCTTAATGATTTTATAAAAGAATGATTCTCTTGCATCTTTTAAAGTCAATTCAGATCTGTTCAGTATATCTTTGTAGATCTCACAGTGAACCTGGAGTCGAGTTTACCATAATTTTCTCTCTGCTTGTCGACACTCCCTTATTTCACTACATTCCAGTGGATTGCTTGTCCACAGACACTTCTTTCTACACATGACTACTTTACCTTGAGTGATGACATCTATGATGCCAGAAATTTTTGCAAGGAAGTTATCTATTTGCTTGTATATTGAGTTGGGAGATGAGGGGAATGTGGTGGGCAAGTGGGTTTGTTTAAAGGTTTCAACTAAACAGTCCCAGGAAAAGGCTTTTTTACAGTGATCTCTCTTTTCAGAAGAATCAAACATGCCAGGAATACCTTTTTAAAGTTAGGTGAGTTATGAAAAATGGTGGCTACACCTCCACCTTGTCTGTTTCATGGTATTGCTAAAAAAATATATAATTTGGAGTAGTTTCTGTCGGAGCAGATGTTTCATTAGTCAAAAAATTAGCTTTGTTAAAGTGATAGTCTGGATCTCTAAATGAATTACAAATTTTAAGAATTGTATTAAATTGACCTCCTGGCCTTAAATGTTGATATAAAATAAGTAGTTTCATGTATTGTAACATTACGGGTAAGTCCCGCCTTCCCGTATCTCAGCTATGGCTCCAAAAACCATGGTGCCGTCCACCTGAACCAATCAAGTGATGCCAAGGGCTGCGCGCATGGTCGGTTTTCTGTTTTCACGGAGCCTACAAATCAAGCCTCCCCCATTAGTCCTGAGCACAGGGTTAAAAAAAAAAAGCATCTCCACCTCCGATAACTCCATTGTTGACACTCTGGGGTTTTTTTCTCTCTCCTCCGCACGTCTTGGCCCATTGACCTTGACGGAAAAGTAGGCGCGGCTTTAAGACCAATCAGAAAGGGAGGGAGCTTGGGTCGGTTTTTTTTTTGTTTTGTTTTTCAAATCATGTCCCTTTCTCTCTTTATTTCTTACAAAGTCCAGACTATGACTTTAAGGTCTGTTATTTGGGGAACTGGATACTTAAAAGTGTCAAATGTGCCCAGAAATACTCTTTTAAAGATTACTGTGTTTGGAAAAATTGTGGCTGAAGAATGCTGCCAAGGCACTGCTTCACAAAGTAATTCTAAAAACTCTACTTGCTTACCCAAAAGGGTACTGCATACTTTGGTGTAGGGGTGGGCGTTTGGTGTTTGGTGTAGGGGTGGGCGATATGGCAAAAATAGAATATCACGGTTTTTCAAGTATATTATCACGATTTTGATTTTATCACAATTTTTTTAAATGATGACCAACCAAACGTAAATCACACTTAAAAGAAAAGAAGCATTAAATAAATAAATTCATTCCAATTAGGGATAACCAGCACAGGGATAAAATACTTATATGGCTATCTCACACCAGAGATGATAAAAATGCACTGAAAGTTCTGAATGAAACATATATATATAAAGTATTTTTCATTTTTCAAAAACCTCATTGAAAATTACATCAAAATAATAAAGTGTTTGAAGTATTAAACGTTTAATCTTGACTTATCTACTAAAACAGAAAGCAAAAATGAACTTACTTTAGTTTAAAAATATGTAATTGAGCAAATAGAATAAAATATAAACTCTTAAAATAAAAGACTAACATGCAGCTGCAAATATAGTGCAAGATGTATTGGTCAATCTATAATACTACAATCAATAATCCTCATACAACGGGGTAAATGCAGCTTTAACTGGTTCAAATGTTTTTTGCAGAATCCTGATGTTTTTAACAGGCACACATAAAGTTTCGTAATACAAACGAAGGTCGAGTGTAGTGTAAGTAGTTCTGATTATTCTTCCATCCATCCAAACATATTCTTCATATTCCCTGCAACTCTCTGTGCATTCATCTTACATGTATGTTATGGTGGTGTTTGGAATAAAAGGGAGCTGGACAACTAGAGCAGCAGTCGGGCTTAGTAGCTTTAGATGCCTGCTGGCTCTCACTGTGCCTTTTGCAGTGTTTTCTCTTCAAGTGATTTAACAAGTTTATGGTGTTGCGATCACTTGCCTTGATGCTTTCCGTGCAAAATTTTAAAATTATTTTTGTTTGCTCTTTATCGTCTGGTAAAAAACCAAACCAGTTCCATACAATGAATCAGGGCTTTCTGTTCGGAATGAAACCCTCATTTATGTTCTCAGTCGTGGCAATGGCATGTTTGTTTACAGGTTGTACATACGCAAAGGGGGAGGGGCGGGGCGGGGGGTGATTCGCTTAGAGCAGGGAGAGAGAGCAGAGGCATTTCTTTGCACACAGAGGGAGAAAAACAGCAATAGAACTGTGAATCGGGATAAAGCAATCTCTCAACAATGAGATCGTCAGACATGTAGATCGCTTCACGGTCTTAGGCCATGTCTACATGTAGCCGGGTTTTTTTTTTTAAATGAAGATTTTCCTCTGCTCCTTAAAAAAAAATCTCCATCCACATGTAATCCACATGTAACCGGATAAATGCGTTCTGTCATGGCAGCAGCCCAATACCACGTTGGTCTCATGGATGCTGAAACTATGAAAAGTAAATGGAAAATATTATTAATTACTTATATTGATATCTGTAACATTAACAGTAGTGATTGTGATCTTATTTCCCTTTGCACGTCATGTGTCTGCTGTAACATGGTTTTTTATAATTAGTTAATAAATGTTAAATAAGTGATCATTTAAACTGTCACTATTTTAGATGGCACACAATACTTTGACAAAACACTTTCAGCTAGAAGCTTATGATGTATATATTTGAGCATCTTTTGCGATAAGATGCAATTTATGGGTGATCCGATTAGTGGACTAATCGGCAAAATAAAAGATGATTAATCGATTATCAAAATAATCGTTTGTGGCAGCCCTTTATAGCTTACACAAGGTTTCGTCACTTCTTGGTGTCCTCATGGATCACTGTGTTCTGCCACAACTAACTGTCAAGAGTCTTGTCTGTCACTAAACAGTAGACTGCTAGCCACAGCTGACCTGCTGCATTAGCTGCTAGCCTGACAGTTAGCCACCACGCTGCACACTTCATCTCTGCTGTGAATGGATAAATGACTGGATATTTAACAAATAGTAGTTACAAGCACCAGCAGCTAACCCATTCCTTTTGCTCACTACTCTTAAAATTATTCATAATGCAAAATCTGGCTAATCTAAACCTTACAGACAGTAACTGTTTACCCAGTCTGTACGTTTTCAGTTGGTTTGTTCCCAAACATCGACCAGTACTTCATTGTTAGTAAGCTATGATTAGATTGGTCAGCCTAGTGTCCCTACTCATTACCTCCCAGTCAATCAGCATTGGAGTTATCCCATCGCCAAATCTGTGCGTCTTTTGATGCAAAAGCTCAGCTGGGGCTATACATGTTTGCCTTGCCTGTCTGGGACAGGATCATGCCTATGTAGCACTTACTTTATAACCAGTCATGGCTGGTGTAATGGAATAGGAGCTTCTGATGGCCACGCAGGGACCCATAGCGAGAAACGTTACTTATTTTATCAGAGAGCCAGGATTAAATTTGTGACCTTTATTTTTCCAGTGCTCTCCTTTTTCAAGATGAATGTAAGCTGCATCAGACCTGAGCAGAAAGTTTGGATAGTAAGACAGAGCAATTTTAGCCAAGAAAGAGAACTGACTGTTACATGAGGCAGTAGTTTAGATTGTACAACTTTACAAGGGAGGCTTGTTGAAGATTTTGCACTCACCAAG
The DNA here is from genome assembly GCA_028564705.1 of Apricaphanius iberus. Classification (NCBI taxonomy): domain Eukaryota; kingdom Metazoa; phylum Chordata; class Actinopteri; order Cyprinodontiformes; family Aphaniidae; genus Apricaphanius; species Apricaphanius iberus. The sequence continues at coordinate 154,716 of JAPXFQ010002395.1, read as the reverse complement.
AGGAGAGAGAAAGTAAAGGCAGAGTCCATTTCTCCTGGAGCTACTTCTTAGTAAGTTAGTAAACATTTAGCTGGATTGTCTGGTTGACACTAGTGTCTATGCCATCTCTTTATGGTATAATTACTGCAACCTTTAACACATGGAACTTCAGTCTAGTATGACTCTAATTAAACCTACTTCCTCTGTGCACAGAAAGCCACCGCTGTCTTAACACTGGCTGTATTGTGTTTTCAGGCTATAATTAACTCCTAACAGATATTCCAATTCAAAAAAATAGTACCTTAAGCCCTGCATTCTCTGCCCATTTTGAAGCTCAAATATTTCTATGTGGTCTATTTCGCACTTTCTGTGCATATTTCTAAATATTTTTAATTATTTAAACATCTTTAAGTATCCTACTCTGTTGTCCATTTCAACCTGGGTATGCCACTTTATCGGTATTTTTTACTTAATAAACTGCAAAAACAATTGTCAAAAATAGCTCATGTTGTGTAGATTCTTTAACACATGTCCCGAGTGTGATCAGTGATAACACACCCACCCCGAAACTATATTAAAAAGGAGAAAAAGACAGCTTAAAAATATATATTACTTCATTTTTCCAATGCTAACATGGCATGTAAAAGCATAACATGAAAGCAGATTCATTTATCTTTTTATCAGCTTGGCATATGCCTTTGCAGTAATAAAAAAAGGACGTAAAAACAATAACGCAGAGGATTTTAAAATACACAAACCTCACATAAAAAAAAAAAAAAACATTCTCCAAATAACAAATACGTGATTACAATTTAAAATAAATGGTGCATACTGTAGGTATTGGTTGTATAGCATAATGAGACTACGGATACTACAGCCATACCAAGACAGGTCAGTAGGTAGCAATTATAATACCCAAAAATAACTAGGAATTAATTAGTAGCCTAACCATTGACTAAAGGGAGACATTAATTTTTCTGCAAAAATACAGTGGGGCAAAAAGGTATTTAGTCAGCCACCGATTGTGCAAGTTCTCCCACTTAAAATAATGATAGAGGTCTTCTTTAAGAAGCTCTTCTGTCCTCCAGCACGGCATGACTGCTGTCGACACTAATCAAAGCTTACGTCAATAACCCAAACTGAGCCGTTAGCAATGCAGGATTCCAATTCTAGTGAATTACAGTGCAGTGTAATTGTTTAACCACTCGGGGAACTCAACTTACGGTTTTTGGTAAAACATTTATATTTTCACAAAATGTACTAAAATACATAAAATAATGACCAGGCATGTAGATAGTGGTATTATAGACTCATTTATACAGTTTATAAACAAAAAAAGTTAATTTTGGGGTGAGTTGCACTTAAACATGTGCTTGGAGCACTTGGTGCCAAGATGCAGCAAAACTTTTCTACAAATGCATGTGTGGCTGGCATTTATTATTATATCCTTTATTTAACCAGGAAAAGCCTGCAGACAGGGGAATTTAATAAAAAAGCAAACATAGACTTTACAGCTGCAGGCTTATCTTTTTTTGCGCCTCCATGTTCAGGGGTGATACTAAAAAAAAATCCTGAGCCCAAACTTTTTTCCCTCGGAAGCCCCCAAGCCAAGATGCCCTGATCAATGTAATGTTAAGCAAGATCCAGCGGTGTGCTCCCCTGGGAGAACATTTTGATAAATAGTCCATTGCATTAAATGATTCTGATGACTTTTGTGGATAAAAATGGACATTATTCAGACATGAGATGAACAAACCCAATACAACCCTATATTACAGAAGCATATCTGTGCAGAGCAGCAGAGCTCTTGGGACCCTGGGTCTGGCAGGCCTGTTCAGGAATACATCCCTGCTTCTAACTAGTCACTTACCTACATACAGTGGGGCAAAAAAGTATTTAGTCAGCCACCGATTGTGGAAGTTCTCCCACTTAAAATGATGACAGAGGTCAGTAATTTTCATCATAGGTACACTTCAACTGTGAGAGAAAGAATGTGAAAAAAAATCCAGGAATTCACATTGTAGGATTTTTAAAGAATTTATTTGTAAATTATGGTGGAAAATAAGTATTTGGTCAATAACAAAAATTCCACTCAATACTTTGTAATATAACCTTTGTTGGCAATAACAGAGGTCAAACGATTACTATTATTCTTTACCAGGTTTGCACACACAGTAGCTGGTATTTTGGCCCATTCCTCCATGCAGATCTTCTCGAGAGCGGTGATGTTTTGGGACTGTCGCCGAGCAACACGGACTTTAAACTCCCTCCACAGATTTTCTATGGGGTTGAGGCAATGGCCGCTGGCTGCTCTGCTTTTTGACCGCATGCCATGGAGGCCGCCATTGCTCCTCCCTTGCTGTAGTACCTCCATTTGGCCGCTAGGCCCCCATTGAAAAGCATTGGACTTTAGACACGTTAAAAACAACTTTAATGCCTGGTGCCCATTTTTTTAAAACTTTCTATGGCTACATATTCTTCCTGAGATAACGCTGGGCTCATAAAAAGCCTGGGCACCAGGCTGGTTTTCGTAAGATAATTTTTTGAAATCTTGCATAATTAATGAGGGGGCCGAGCCAAGTTTAGCATCAGAGCTAACGACGCGGGAGCAGAATGGGCGTGATTACGACCGAACTACACGCCCATACACGCCCCGCGAGGACAGAGTCTACAGTGAAGATCCCGCCCCTATGCCCTTTTTAGGAACATGCTTCGTCAGAGCTGGGGAGGAGGAGTCTGTGAATCCGCCATGAATTCCCCCATGAAAGTGTGTCATTCTGGTAAACGGGGAGGAGTGAGGAGGCGCTGTTTATTATTTTTTACAGTCTATGGGTTGAGGTCTGGAGACTGGCTAGGCCACTCCAGGACTTTCAAATTCTTCTTACGGAGCCAGTCTCTCGTTGCCCGGGCGGTGTGTTTGGGATCATTGTCATGTGGGAAGACCCAGCCACGTTTCATCTTCAAAGCTCTCACTGATGGAAGGAAGTTTTTGCTCAAAATCTCACGATACATGGCCCCATTCATTCTTTCCTTAACACGGATCAGTCGTCCTGTCCCCTTAGCAGAAAAACAGCCCCAAAGCATGATGTTTCCACCCCCATGCTTCACAGTAGGTATGGTGTTCTTGGGATGCAACTCAGTATTCTTCTTCCTCCAAACACGACGAGTTGAGTTTATACCAAAAAGTTCTACTTTGGTTTCATCTGACCACATGAGATTCTCCCAATCCTCTGCTGTATCATCCATGTGCTCTCTGGCAAACTTCAGACGGGCCTGGACATGCACTGGCTTAACCAGGGGGACACGTCTGGCACTGCAGGATTTGATTCCCTGTCATTGTAGTGTGTTACTGATGGTAACCTTTGTTACTTTGGTCCCAGCTCTCTGCATGTCATTCACCAGGTCCCCCCGTGTGGTTCTGGGATTTTGCTCACCGTTCTCATGATCATTTTGACCCCACGGGATGAGATCTTGCGTGGAGCCCCAGATCGAGGGAGATTATCAGTGGTCTTGTATGTCTTCCATTTTCTGATAATTGCTCCCACAGTTGATTTTTTCACACCAAGCTGCTTGCCTATTGTAGATTCACTCTTCCCAGTCAGGTGCAGGTCTACAATTCTTTTCCTGGTGTCCTTCGAAAGCTCTTTGGTCTTGGCCATAGTGGAGTTTGGAGTCTGACTGTTTGAGGCTGTGGACAGGTGTCTTTTATACAGATAACGAGTTCAAACAGGTGCCATTAATACAGGTAACGAGTGGAGGACAGAAGAGCTTCTTAAAGAAGAAGTTACAGTTCTGTGAGAGACAGAGATCTTCCTTGTTTGAAGTGACCAAATACTTATTTTCCATCATAATTTACAAATAAATTCTTTAAAAATTCCTACAATGTGAATTCCTGGATTTTTTTTCAAATTCTGTCTCTCACAGTTAAAGTGTACCTATGATGAAAATTACTGACCTCTATCATTATTTTGAGTGGTAGAACTTGCACAATCGGTGGCTGACTAAATACTTTTTTGCCCCACTGTATCTACACACTATTTCTGGCTGTGTGTGTGTCTCGACAACAAATGAATTAAAAACATGTACAAAGATCCTGGTCACAGAACCATGGCGTAATGATTTTATGAGGTTATTTACATACCCATGATGAAAAAAATAGCTCTGAATAAAAAACAGCTGTGTAGAAGCGCTTGACGACCACCGCAGAGAAATATGCATCTGGTGTGAACAGGTGTAGCAGTGGATAGAGCATGATTTTCCTGACTGCGGCCGCCGGTGTGAACAAAATGTTTGGGCTCTACGGCACGTGCTACTCCCGCTGAAGCCTCTGGAGTCAGTGTTCTGTTACGTGGAGCAGTGTTCAATGTAATTGGAAAAAGGAGCTTCAAGTACTTAACATCCGTTTTTTGTTTCTCTTTTGCCTTATAAGAGGTGGGGGGGTAGATCAGGGTCGATCTGTATCTGTGGGGGACATATCCACCCCTGTCCCCCACCATATCTGTGCCGTGTTTTAAACTGATAGGGTGATTACACATTTTGTGCTAAAATCCACTCAATATGTGTCATATTGCTGTTAACACAGTCAACCGTTTTGTTTTTTGACATATCTCTTTTTGGAGTGTAACTCCACAGTACTCTGTTTTTGTAACTATGTACATAATGTAAATGTTTTGTTTTTTTCTGGACTCTTAAATTTGTTAACAAGAACGATGGCTGCCGCTGGAGAACTGAGACGTGTAGATTCTGCCATCAACTCAAACAGTCTCAATAACGCACTGGGGATTCCAAATAATGCAAATACAATTTATTTAGCAATGATTTTCAAAAACAACACAGAACACACAACGTTCAAAGTTTCACAGAAAGTAGCTAAGGGTGATCAGAATTGTTGGCAGGTTTGTCTCTAGGTAATTTTTAGAAGAAGAAAAATTGCGACATCAAAACAGCGCATGACGACCACCATCTCTGCATTTGTCTGGAGTAACTGCAGTTAAATCCCGACCATTGAGAGCATAGACCCGACAGACAGCGCTAACAGTATCTATTTATTTATTTCCCTGTTATGATCCAGTGGCAGCAATAAATTAGACAGTGGCGCACGAAGCTGAGCTTCCTATGGAGGAAAAACCCTGGTAAAGTAAAAAGCACACAGCCACCAACTTCTAAATACTCTTAAGAGTCTACACTGGGCTCTGTGCTCCTTGTTACAAACACCATGTAGAGCGCTCTGAGTTTTTTCTTCTCAAGCTTGCAACCTGTTGTCACTCATTCTTCTCGAAACCAACACAGATAATTTTAACATTTGATAGCCTGCTTCTGTATCATTGTTACTTTACTGCAGATATAGGGAGTCGTTAAAGTGTGCAGTCTGTACACTGCAGCTATGGCGTTTTTTTGTTGTTTTTTTCAAGGCAAAGAAACATTTGATACATTATTTAATCAGCCAGTTAAGATATAAAACTCCTACTTGCTGACATTTGCACATTACCTATGACAAAAGGGATAACTGATATCAGTAAATGGAAAACAAAATCTACGCTAGGAGTTCATTTTTAATGCAATAATTGTGATTGTGTGTAAAGTTTGTTTTGCACAGTACTGAATTATTTTATCGTCATGCTTGGATACTTTTTACCTTGGGCACCTCTATGGAACACATATTTTTTGTAGGGCTGGGTATCGGTTCCAATTTCAAGAATCGATTCGATTCCGGTTCTCAAGAGTTGGAATCGATTTGATTCAATCTTATCCAGTTCAATATTGAAATATTAAAAGCTTCTTTTTTTTTACTGTTATCTTAATTATATGCCAGAATTTCAATGACTTAACAGTGGGTGAGTAACAGTTCACCATGGAAAACTGTATTAACCCTGTCAAACACAAAACTTAAAATGGCCGTGTGGACTGTTCCTTCCCATTTCAGCTTTAAAAGGGTAAACTATTCTAAAAAATAAAATCGATTTTTGAACTTGTGAATCGATTCGATTTGATTTCTATAAGAATTGATTCAGAATCGATTTTTCTATTATTGCAACACAGCTCTAATTTTTTGTTTATGACAATAATGTACAATGGCCGCAGGTGCCCCTTTCAAGGCAGACTCAAAGGAAATCACTCGGGCTAATCTATATTTAGCATTAGATTTGGCCAACAACAATGTACCACTCAGAGACGGCGCTTATGCTGCGATGCCACTACAGGCTTGGCATCTGCTGCTGCTCTGGGCAGAGAACGAGACGAATGCTCGAGACGAAATGGCTCAGGGCCGCTAACCTCCTCCACAGAATCTCCCTGTACTCCGTTCCCTCTGGTGTGTAGAAAAATCTTCAAACTCAAGATGATTTCCCTCTGAGGCAATGGAGCTCGCTTAAATATTGCTCTCCATCTGACCACGCTCTACTAAAGTAAAATCTGCTGCTGTTTGATTATGTGAATGAAGCTCGAAAAGCAGGAACTGAACCACAGCCCAGGGCATTCTGGGCAAACACAACCAAAACAATGTTACAAACTTCTATCCTTTTTGTGGAGCAAATCTGCCCTGGGACATATGTAGGTGACAGTCTTCTTTAGAAGCTACGCCTGAAATACCAATACAGGACTCATGGAAAAAAAAAAACTTTTCTTTTGGATTGTTTAAGTAGTTTTGAACTGAAAAATAACCCTGGGATGTATCATTTCAAGCATCTGTATATTGGAGAAAATCAACAGTGCATCAAAACTTGTTCAGTCAGTGTTTATTTTGAAATCCTTCTGTTTTACATTTTCCTTCTCCTTGCAAAAATACCAAATCAACTTAAGCATAAAAGCGAGAAGTTGATATCATATTCATGTCTGTTATGTCTGCAAAATTGTCTGAAAGTTTAGATTATTATTATTTAATTTTTTTAAGAGAACAGTCTATTTTGACCTTCTATGCATAATGGAAAAAGATGAATTTCTTTGTATGTGCAATAATTGGACTCTGTCTTTCCCTTTAGTCTCGAAGGCCTGCTAACACAGTAACCAGGTCTTCTGGATTTGGCATTTGGGCGGCTCTTGGTTCACTCCTTTACCCTCTGCTTGCTGTATGGAGGTTTCTCAGCTCCTTTCTCTTTGCCACACCTTATTCAGCATCAGCATCCAGAAGCCACACAGAGCAAAGCAGCCCTCACGCCAGCACCAAATCCTCCTCAAACCAAGCTAAGAGGTAAGAAAAACCAAGGAGTTCTCAGCTTTGCCCTATTCTCAGCCCCTACAGTATCAATACTTGGGTAGAGATTTGGTTGCAGAGTTCAGTGCAAGGGGAGGGGGTGGAATCAACTGATTAGGTTTACAGGTAGTCATTTAAAATATTTAGCAAAAGTACAAAACTGATACTGACAGTAAAACTTGTTTTTATTTGTTAAACAATAAACTGTGAAAAATGGCGCTGGGGAAAAAGAGAATAATGTGATACTTAAACTAGTTTCCTGTGAGGAAAGTTTTTCATAAATCACAAAATGCGTTGGTCTCTTAGCATTCTAACACATAAATGAGTTTTATACATCGTTACTCCAGGGCCAACCTATAAAAGCTACATGACAACAGAATTAGCTAATTATATCCTTTTCTGTAAGGATTACATTTAGATTTGCAATATTATTACAAAGTAATGGCCATCTATGGATACAGAGCCTAACAAAAGTATTCGTACCCCTCTGATATAGGATATTTCCATAGAGATGTAGATGAGGATAAGGGTGATTCAGTCCCCGTTGGTTTTTTAACATATTTATTTCAACTGTAAAGAGCAAACGGTTATCCACTCCAAAATAGCATATCAGCCTTTCTCCTGCCTGCTACTGCCTGTATGAGTGTGTGTTATATCAGTCTTGTAGCCAAAACAAAGATTAGAGGGGTGTCCCCGTGCTACATCAGTGTAGGTCAAAGGTGCATCATTCTCCAGAATTCTGCAATATTACTGTGCTGCGTTTACTAATTATTACTAATCCCTAAGAAGGACTAATTTTGAAATAATTCTTCCACTACACTCTCAAATTTATGATTTATAAAATCTGAAAAAGGTGATAAAGAAGGGTTTAGTTAGAGGTTTCCTCAGTACCGCTGTAACACTGACTGATACAGGGGATTCTTCCTGTCCACAGTTATCAGCATTCGTAGAAACTTAAATAATGAGTTACAACCACATTTATTTTAGATTCAGGGTCAATAAAGTATTTTTGAATTAAACCGAAACTTTCTCGCATTACAGCCACTATCTTGAATGTGTGGTAAACTTTCATTGATAAGCCGCACAAAGTAACTTTTAATTCTGAAATAGATTGATGGATAGGGTGTTTTTTAAAGCTTTTCACAAGTTGAAATGTTTATGAACGTAGTTTGCCTTGATGTGAGCCCTCTTTATTCTGGTACCCCTATATAAAATCCAGTGCAACCACTTGCCTCAGATATGACCTTGTTGGTAAGTAATGTTCACATATGTGTAGTTTAATCTCAGTATAAAGCCATCTGAACTGTTCCCTACATGGTTTGTGCCAGACCAAACTTTGTTTTCTTCTTCTAATATGAAGGCCACATTCTTGGAGTGATTGAGTAATAGTTTTCCTTTTATCATATTCTTCCTGAGTAGCGGATCTCTGTTGCTCCTTCACAGCTACTGTGGGCTTCAGTTGTGCTACACCCTTTCCATTATCTAGATGATGGATTAAATCCTCTCCTTAATACAGTGCAGTCGTCCTGTCCACTTAGCAGAAAATCCCCCCAAAGCATCATGTTTCCACCCACATGCTTCACAGTAGGGATGGTGTTCTTGGGATGTAACTCATCCTTCTTTTTTCTCCAAAAACGGCAGGTTTAGGGTTAGAAAATGTTGATCTCATCTGGCCACATAACTTTCTCCCATGTCCCCTCTGGTTCATCCAGATGGTCACCGGCAAACTTCACACGAACCTTGACATGTGATGACTTGAGCAAAGGAACCTTCCATGCAGTGCATGATTTTAAACCGTGACGGCATAGAGTTCTACCTACAGTAACCTTTGAAACTGTGGTCCCAGCTCTCTTTTCATGTCATGATCTGTTTTCACCAAGCTGCTTGGCAGTTGTCCCTTAACCCTTTCCAGCCTTGTGGAGATCTACAATTTTGTCTCTGGTGTCTTCTGAAAATTCTTTGGTCTTGACCATGGTAGTAGTTGGAGTCTGACTGACTGTGGGTAGACAGGTGTCTTTAACAACCTCAGAAAAATGCTACTCATGTAGATTAATAAGTGGAGTAGAGGTAGGTTTTTTTAAAGGAAGAGTAAGAGTTCAATAATTGTTGCTGATTGTTAGGTGTTCAAATACTTATGTGCAGCAATAAAATACAAATAAACTCTTTAAAAATCATATAATGCGATTTCCAATTTTCTAAATAAATGCGGTCTCTCGTAGTATAAATGAACCGACAATGTGAATTCCAGACCCATCCTAATTTTTAAGTGGGAGAACTTTCAGAGTTGAAATACTTATGTTACTCATTGTACAGACCCAACAAACACACTGTTAGGGTGGACTTCAGGCATAATGGATCTTTGAGATGAGAAGATTCACTATGAATCTGACCTACTCTAGGCAGAAATTCTGGTTAAATTGAGAAGTGTTTTTTGTTTTCTTATCTTAAACCAGAGTTTGGTAAAACACTTTTTGATTCTATAAGTCAGTTTATATAGTAATCCTGGTTAATCAAAACTATTTTGTTTTATTAAATAAAGAAGTCATATTTTTATTTGGTACTTTTCCCCCAAAACCTCTGATTCTGTTTTCAGGGAAATTCCCACTAAGCAAAATTTGGAGATCCGGCCTCAGGACTTCAAGAAAGACGGTAAAGTCTGCCGACTTCGGACAGAAGAGGATAACGATGACGAGGATAACAATACCTGGAATGGAAACTCTACTCAACAAATGTAGTACTCTGGATGGCATAAAGGTGCTACTGCTCATGCCCCTTTCTATTTTCGGTATTTTTGGTATTATTCTTTCTCCATTTTCAGGGCACTTTCTCCGCATGTTAACGTTAAAATTGTACACCTACTCCCATTTGACGTTGACCGGAGTAAAAAAAGTCCCAAATATAATACGGTTGAATGGTTCATAATTATATTTTTGTTTTTCTGTGATTGTTTCATTGCTGATTTGGTAAATCGAATAAACAAGCTTTTTACCCAACTATCGGCCAAAAAGTCAGCGAGCCCGGATTTACATCATCTCAAGGGATTTGGAAATTATACCTACCTCTGATTGTTACCTTAGATGATACTAAAATGATTAATTTGACTGTAACAAATGTGAGTATTAGCTAACTGCTAAAAAGTTTAAAAATCTGTTGTATTCTACTTGGTTTGGTATGGCAGCGTTTTTTTAATCTAAAAGATGAACAGCTGTAGTTTTCCTCATTGAAAGTACCACAATAAAGCATTTAAAAAAGAAACTGACTTGAGTAATCATTTGATAGGAATGTGATATGCTTTTTTCAGTATGAGGAATTGCATTGGTTGGAATCTGCATGTATGGGCCACAACCTCACGCCACTGACTTGAGGCAATCGGCTGGGATTCCTTAAATAGAAAACTTTTTAACATTTTACAACTCACATTCAAGTGACTAGTGAAGTGCTTTTAGATTACATATGTTGTGAATTGGCGCTATATAAATAAACATGGAAAAAGACACAGACATTTTTGCTTATGTAACATTCAGCATCCTCATTGAACTGCACACACAACTGCTTCACTTATTTACATGCATTTACAATTCTGTGTGTTTATCAGGGGCGACTGGTCCATGATGGGCGATGGGGAGTCTCCTCCCCTTCCGGTCGGCCCATTGGTCCCCAAACTGAAAATATAATGAATGGAAGTCAATGGAGCGATAAGTTATTTTCTGGTCCGCTTTGTCTTACGTCCTGAATCACACATATGTTGTACTTCGATCTAAATGTTAATTAATGATGTGCATTTTGAATGTGTTTGTCCAGTGATTGGGAATGTATTTCATTGTAATAATTCGCATTTAAAATGCCTACAAATCAGAATTCACATATATGACGCCATTTGGCTAATGGGAACTAGCACTAGCTGTAGCACGTAAAACACTCACCTAGAGCTTGTAGAGCTTCTCCTCCATGCTGGCTCTCACTCTACCGACTGCTTTAGCCCCAACATAGCTGACACTTTCCATATGGTCAGGTTTATAGTGGTTTTCTCCGTGTTTAATGCTCCTTTCTTCGTCCTGGAGGTTATGACACTCGCTCTCCTCCTTCTTCTGCAGTTGTAGTCCGCTAAACGTTTTCACTCAAAACGAAAAAAAGTAAGTTTTACCTCTGGTCCAAAAACTGTTTTCTCTGCATCAAAATTTGTTTTTAAAATTCAGGGACATCATATGTTCGATCCACGGCGCATTTTAAAATGGATCAGAAAATAACTTTTATCGCTCCATTGAGTCTGATTCATCTTTTTGGCAGTCGGGGACCCATGGACCGGAAGTAGGAGGGCGTGACTTGGGCTCCCACCTACTGAAACTGAGGGATCTTTGGCTGCTGTTTTAAATGCAATTAAAAATCTTGACGCCAAAGTGGATGATTTCGGAAAGCAGCTGAGAGAAAGCTCAGAAATGTTTGCCTGCATCACGCAAAAAAATTCACTTGGCGTTGCTGAATGCAAATCTAAAATGGATAACTTGGAGCAGGAATTTATCGCTGTGAAAAACGAAAACTGTGACCTGAAAGGGAGGCTTCTGGAAGCAGAAAGATATAAGCGCAGATGGAACCTACGGCTGTCGGGCCTCAAGAGAATGGATATAGGAAAGGATAAATCTTAGAGAGGAAGTTGAAACACTTCTTTCAAAGATCCTATCGCAATTGGGAAATCATATCGAAGATGTTGTTGACACAATCCACCGCGTGGGAAGTAAGGAAGAAGGAAAAGCGCCATGTCATCTTGCAGTTCACCAGGAGACGCCATCGGGACACGGTCTGGAAGGTGACGAAGAAGTCGGTGGTCTGCAAAGATCGAGGGCTTCTTTTTGTTCAAGACTTAATCAAAGAAGACCGACAGGCAAGAGAGGAACTGTGGCCCAAAATTAAACACGCCAGATCCCAGGGTAAGGTGGCCTTTTATAGAGGCCACATCGCAGTGATTCATGGCCGTGTGGTAAAAGTTCATCCCCCTTCTGAGACATTGATATCCATAACTATGCATTATTCCTCCGTGTTAGAGTTCTCATGAAAAGTGTTTACCTTAAAATACCCATTTATAACTTCAAGTTGCAACAGGTAAAGTACACTCTTGACGTTTTATTCGAATAAGAGATGTTGATGATGTAACATAGACAGTGAATTAAAACAAAAACTGTTGTTGCCGGGTTATCTCCATGTTACTACTGTATGTTAAAGGGAAATTTCAAAATTCAATTTAAGGGGCTTGCCTTAAGTTTATTCCAGTTTAACAAAACCAGTAATTAATGTTCCTGTGTTTAAAGTTTATCTACCTTTATTTCCTTTTTTTTTGTCATTTTCTTTTTTATTGATTTTTCATTTTATAAACAGACACAAACAGACAATGAACATATGAGCATATTATTAAAAGTAATGGGACAACTGGCTTCTCAGCTGTTCCATGGCCAGGTGTGTGTTATTCCCTCATTATGGAACTTTCTCAAAAAGAAGGAATGAGCTCAGCAACACCAAAAGACCCGGAAGACCACGGAAAACAACTGTGGTGGATGACCGAAGAATCCTTTCCCTGGTGAAGAAAACACTCTTCACAACAGTTGGCCAGATCAAGAACACTCTCCAGGAGGTAGGTGTATCTGTGTCAAAGTCAACAATCAAGAGAAGACTCCACCAGTGTGAATACAGAGGGTTCACCACAAGATGTAAACCATTGGTGAGCCCCAAAAACAGGAAGGCCAGATTAGAGTTTGCCAAACAACATCTAAAGAAGCGTTCACAGTTCTGAAACAACATCCTATGGACAGATGAGACCAAGATCAACTTGTACCAGAGTGATGGGAAGAGTATGGAGACGGAAAGGAACTGCTCATGATCCTAAGCATACCACCTCATCAGTGAAGCATGGTGCTGGAAGTGTCATGGCGTGGGCATGTATGGCTGCCAGTGGAACTGGTTCTCTTGTATTTATTAATGATGTGACTGCTGACAAAAGCAGCACAATGAATTCTGAAGTGTTTCGGGCAATATTATCTGCTCATATTCAGCCAAATGCCTCAGAACTCATTGGACGGCGCTTCACAGTGCAGATGGACAATGACCCAAAGCATACTGCAAAAGCAACCAAAGAGTTTTTGAAGGGAAAGAAGTGGACTGTTTTGCAATGGCCAAGTCAATCACCTGACCTGAATCCGATTGAGCATGCATTTCACTTGCTGAAGACAAAACTGAAGGGAAAATGCCCCAGGAACAAGCAGGAACTGAAGACTGTTGCAGTAGAGGCCTGGCAGAGCATCACCAGGGATGAAACCCAACGTCTGGTGATGTCTATGTGTTCCAGACTTCAGGCTGTAATTGACTGCAAAGGATTTGCAACCAAGTATTGAAATGTATAAGTTTGATTTATGGTTCGTATTCTGTCCCATTACTTTTGGTCCCTTAACAAGTGGGAGCCACATATGCAAACTGATGTAATTCCTACACCGTTCACCTGATTTGGATGTAAATATCCTCAAATAAAACAGAAGTTGTCGTATTTGGACCAGAATCTTTGAAAAAGAAACTACTTAGTCAACCCCTTCACCTGGACGGCATTAAATTAGCCTCCAGTAATAAAGCAAAGAACCTCAGTGTTATTTTTGACCAAGATATGTCATTTAGATCTCACATTAAAGAAGTCTCTAGGATTTCCTTTTTTCACCTTAGGAATATTGCAAAAATTAGAACCATCCTGTCCAGGAGTGATGCTGAAAAACTAGTCCATGCCTTTGTTACTTCAAGGCTGGATTACTGTAACTCTTTATTATCAGGTAGTCCACAGAATACAATTAAAAGTCTTCAGTTAGTCCAAAATGCTGCTGCAAGGGTTCTAATGAATAAAAGAAAAAGAGATCACATTTCCCCTGTTTTAGCTTCTCTTCACTGGCTCCCAGTAAAATCTAGAATAGAATTCAAGATCCTCCTTCTGACATATAAAGCTCTTAATAATCTAGCTCCATCATACATAAGAGACCTGATTGTTCCATATGTTCCTAACAGAGACCTTCGCTCTCAGACTGCAGGTTTACTGGTAGTTCCTAGGATTTCTAAAAGTAGAATGGGTGGCAGATCTTTCAGCTATCAGGCTCCCCTCCTATGGAACCGGCTCCCAGGGTTGGTTCGTGAAGCAGACAATTTGTCTATCTTTAAAACTAGGCTTAAAACTTTCCTCTTTGACAAAGTTTACAGTTAGAGATATGTTAATAGGCAGTTAGAGACAGGTTAGACAGGTAGCTAGGAAAAGACAGGTTAATGTTAGTAGTCATGTAGAGTGTCAAAAGCTAGGAAGAGATAGAAGAGGTAGAGTAGCTAGGTAGAGATAGATTAATGTAAGCCAGGTAGAGAGTGTTAGTAGCTAGGTCTCCTAGTAGCTAGGAGACAGGTTAATGTTAGTAGCTATGCTGCTTTAGGCTAGGCTGTTGGAGGACATTATTAGTCTGTTCCTACTTTCTCTCCTACTTCTCCCCAACTGCATGATGTGCTGTCAGTTCAAGCGCTAACCTGTTTTCTCTTAGTCTCTTCCTACAGTAGGTGCTCCTGACCCGCCCTGCTTGACGACCCTGACTAAGATGGCATTCCAGTTGAGAAACGTTTCTCCACGTCCTGCTACCAACTTCTGCATCAGTTCTGTTGGTCTTTCTGTGTCTCTGTTCTGTATTCTCGAAACCACAGATGGTCTCGGCAGATGACCGCTTGTGCTGAGCCTGGTTCTGTCGGAGGTTTCTTCCTGTTAAAAGGGAGTTTTTCCTCTCCACTGTCGCTTCATGCTTGCTCAGTGTGAGGGATTGCTGAGAATTACACGACACAATCTTCTGTGGTTCTCTAATTTCTACATTAAACATTGTATTGTAATAACTCTTCTTGTAAAGTGCCTTGAGATGACATCTGTTGTGAAACGGCGCTATATAAATAAACTGAATTGAATTCAAAATTGAATTGAATTGAAATAAAAGCTGACAGTCTGCAGTTAAAGCACATCTTGTTTGTTTCATTTGATATCCATTGTGGTGGTGTATAGAGCCAAAAATGTTAGCATTGTGTCGATGTCCCAATATTTATGGACCTGACTGTATATATAAAACCTCAGGAAATGTAGAGATTTTCAGTTGTAGCGGGAGCGAGAGTAGGAGAGAGAGAGAGAGAGAAACGGTACCGAGAGTGACAATATTGTTAATGGCAATGTTAATTACCTGAACTTTATTTTAAGTCTGGTCTCACAGTAGAAATGTATACAATCCATTTATGCCAATTTTCAACAAATACATGTTTTTTAACTCTCAAGTTGAATCTAAGTCTTTCCATCACAAATATATGGTATATTTGTGATAGATTACCTGATTCTAGAAATTCTTCCATTTTGTCATCATTATCCGCCTTTGGTTGCATATATAATTTTTCATAAAAATTTCTGAATCATTTTTTAATATCGTCCATTTCACTGTATGTTTGTTTAGTTACCGGATCCGGTAACTACCGGATTATAGAATAGGTTGTATTGAGGGCCCTTTGTTTTCTTAGTTTGAAGGCTAAGAGTCTAGCATGTTTACTACCTCCCTCGTAGTATTTTTGTTTAGTATACATTATTTTTTTCTGAATTTCCTGAGTGTATATTTCATCAATCTCATTTCATTTCTTTCTCATCTCTATTTATTATATTTGGGTCTTGTGATTTTTTTATGCTGAAGGTCTAGTATTTTACTAGTATTTTATCTTTGTTAAGAATACTTGAGTTCAGCTTCCAAAGTGTTTCTTTGGATCTGGTTCCTATTTTCATTGTAATATAAACAGGGCAGTGGTCTGAAACATCCATAGATCCCCCAGTGTTTATTCTTCCTAAACCTCATGAAAAAAATCGATTCTTGAATTTGTTACATGCAGAGAGGAGAAGAAAGTGTAGTCTTTAGATGTTGGGTTAATTTATCTCCAAACATCAATTATGCCTAGTTCTGTCATTAAGTTGCGTGTTTTTCTAGTTGTATTTTTGGGTTGGGATATTCTTGGGCCGGAAGAATCCATCTTAGGGTTTAAGGTTTGGTTGAAGTCTCCTCCACAGATCATTATACCTTGTGACTCCATTACTATTTTGTCAAATATCTGTTGATAAAATTTCCCTCCTAACCCCGGAGGGACATTTACATTATACAAGGTCATCACAACACCCTCAATCTTCCCCTTGATCAAAATAAATGTGCCATCCTTGTTTGTTATTTTTGTGAGATGTTCATAAATAATAGAGATCAAGATAGCTACCCCCCTATTGTGCCTTATGTCATTTGAAGATGAGAATACATGTTTAAACCCCTTCCTTTTAAGTTTGCTATGCTCTATTTCTGTGAGGTGGGTCTCTTGCAGGAAAGCTATGTCTATCTTCTCTCTGTGTAGTTTAGTTAGGATTTTATTCCTGTTCGTTCCTCGAGTTCTGGATTCCATTAACATTCAGCGTCACTATTTCTACCATATTCCTATTGTAGTAAGACAACCTGAATTCTCCCTGTATCTCACATTACCTGCATTAAACGTAACTATATTTAGGTCTTCCCTTTTCCCTGAACATAACCATTTTTTAACACACACAAGAACAGTATCTTCCGAAGATAGGGAAAACATTATTCCCTTAAAGTCCCTGTTGGTGGGTGGGGGGATATTCCTCCTCCAAGGGCTGGCCACCTCCCTCTAGAGTTGGAGTAATTTCCTTCAGTCCTATTAGGTAAGTCCAACATTAATCGAGAGTGGCATCCAACCAGGTGGCTGTTGATAGTTCTCAAATCTTTGCATTTCTTAATGAACATTTAGTAGTGCCCATGGCCAGAAAGTTTTACACTATTATAAAAGGGCTACGTTAGAAACAACAATACTTAAAATAATAATTATACTCCCAAAGATAATAAAAGAGAATACAAGAAAATTAACCAAATATAATTAGGATTTAGTATCAACATTGTCTCTTCTTTGTAGATAAGTATCTGCCTTAAAGCAGCCCTCCATTTTGACTTACTGTCCAGGATGGTCACCAATCTCTCTTCAGTGCTGTGTTTCTCTCCTGAATACCTTTAACTTCTCTCTCACATGCGTTGCTGTTTGTTTTCCGTCGTCCTTGGATGGCACCCGTTGCCATGGACACGCCGTCTGGATACATTCCTCTATACCTGTTTCCGGCGCATCTCTCTTAATTTCCACCTGGATCCCATGAGCCCTCAGATCGAGTGCAGCTCCTGTGCATTCTCGTGGAACCGGGTACCGTTGCTCCAGTGAAGGCGAATTCTTGTGAGAGGGGTCTGAAAACATATTCCCTTCTCTTTTAAGGCTTTCTTTATTCCTTTGTAGGATCGGCGTTTAAGCATGACCTCACTTACATAATCTTGATCAAAAAAGATCTGTTTGTCTCCCACAAACGCCTTATTTTTCCAAGCAGACTTTAACACCATCTCTTTAGTTTCATATTGTTGGAAATTCACAATAACAGATCTGGGTGGCGAGTTCAGATCGGTTGTTGTCACTAATGCTCTGTGCGGTCTTTGGATCTCTAGGTTTGTTCTCTCTGGCAGGGCGAGTTTGGTGGTTAGCAGGTTGTTGACAAAGTCCGCCACTGACGGGCCTTCTGTATTTTCAGGTATTCCGAAGTTCCGTATATAGTTTCTCCTGGATCTATTCTCCAAGTCCGTCAACTTTTCTTGTAACTTATCTTGTTTTTTTAGGAGGAGCAGGAGGCCCTCTTTAGTTACCCTGCCATTAGCTTCCAGCTCTGCAATACGCGTTTCAGCTACGTTAATAGCCTGTCCTTGAGCTTGTATTGCGGTGGTAGTTTCAGCTAGCTTCTGGCTGATCTCTTGTTTGAAAGATATTAATTCTTCTCTTACGTCCTTTCTGAGATTGGATTGGAAGTCTTTGAAAGTGCCCAGCATCTCTCGTTTAAATTCCTGTAGGTCTTTAGTGACAGACGTGATCTCTTTGAGTAGTTCACCTGTTTGAGTCGTCTCCAGTCGCATCTCGTCGGCATTTTCTTCCTCCATGGAGGCCACTGATTCGGGCTTCATGGTTGACTTTGTTGCGTTCCCGAGTTTTTCTACAAGTTTTTGTCCCTTGTTTGTCTTTGCTCCTTTCATTGTGATAAAACCCAGCCTCTGAGTGTCGATATTTCGAGTATTATTTAGTTATACGGCCGACTGGCGTGGAGCTGTTACTTACTGCTGCATTCCACCTCGTAGCCTCACCCGGAAGTCCCTTTCTTATGTTTTTTAAAACCAATCTTAAGTTTCTGTCGCTGAATGTAAGGGGCCTAAAGGACAAAATCAAAAGAAAAGCAATTTTTCTATATGGCAGAAACAAAAATTATCACTGTATTCCTCTCCAAGAAACCCATTCAAATGAATCTGATGGAAAATTCTGGTCCAACCAATGGGGGGACAGGACCATTTACTCACATGGTACATCCAAATCAGCAGGTGTGGCAATCTAGTAATGATGACCATTGGATTCTTGTTGTGCTACATGTTGATGACTCATTAATGATTTTAGGAAACATTTATGGATACTGTAATGTGTCAAAAAATACAGACCTAGTCACTGCCATAGAAGAAAATATCAAAGAACTTAAAACAAAGATACTCTACTGATCACATTTTAATCGGTGGTGACTGGAACATGGTTATGGATGAGGGCCTAGACAGATACCCCAACAGAGCAACAAACCCCCGCCCAAATCGTATTTTATCGTACTTCAGCAATAACCTTGGACTTTTAGACCTGTGGAGAGAAAAACACCTAAATGAGACACAGTTTTCCTGGCACAAATCAGACGCATCGAGCAAATCAAGAATAGATTTCTGGTTAGGTACAGATGAAATTCTCAGAAAAATATACTGTAATATTTCTCCAACGCCTCTTACTGATCACTGTAGCATTGATTTGTCAGTTCTATCACTTCCCGAATACACTAGACACAGAGGTTACTGGAAATTTAATGCCAACCTTGTAAAACATGACCTATACTGCTGCGAAATAAAATAACTGATTAGAAAAACCTTACAAGATAATACATTATTAACTTACACAACAAAGTGGAACTCTTACAATACAAAATACGACTTCATTCTATATCTTTTAGCAAGAACATTACATTTTTTACATGTTTGGTTTCGGGCCAAAATTCTGTAAAATAATTAAATGTTTATACAACAGCACAACAAGCTCAGTAGAACTAACTGTGTGTCCAGACCAAACGCGATAGGAGCGACTAGAGCTTCAGGTTTACATGTAAAATCAATGGAGGAACATGATGAAGCGCGACTTGGGGTCCCGCGACACTTCAGAAGCAGATTTGCGTCGCGAAAAAGCTTTTCTGCCTGATTTGCGCAAACAATTTGCGCTACAGATGCGATGGAAAATTCGCGTTGCATTTTATGTGGTATATTTTGTGCATTCGCGCTAATGGCGTCTATCGCTCGAGTTGGAAAAATCTGAACTCCAGAGTCAAATCGCGCTGCGACAACCAATTCCGGGGACAGAGTTTCAGTGATTCTGTGACTGTCATGGAGTCACAGCCTCAGCAGGACATGGAGGAAATACTGATAAACACCGTGGCTAATCACCCCGAGCTACATGACACAAGCAGTTTGCTATACAGAGACAGAAATAAAAAAATAAACTATTTAGACAGGAATGCTCTTAAGAGGTTTGTGAGTAGCTCTTAAAAGAGCCGTTGTTGCTGTAAAATCACCTCTTGGCCTAGAAGTGAGCCTTGAAACAGACTCCTCACCCGTCAGCTCGGTCCATAATCCACCGCAGATGCACTCTGGCCCAAGCTCCACTGAAGGCCAGTTTGCGCTTGAAAATACCATATTTTAAGCGCGACCAGTTCGTGTTGTACACGCTTCCAGGTGTGAATGTGCACGCGAAGAGCTAGGCGTGTGCGTGCTTTATATTCGCTCCTATCGCGTTCAGTGTTGACACACCGTTACACATGGTACCTCTCTGCGCTTTACAATTAATAGAGGAGTAAAACAGGGATGTAATTTCTCCCCCTTTCTCTAAATATTAACAGCTGAAATCAATCTGCCATCAGACAAGAGTGCGCCGCTGTACATGGCTTGCTGTCAGTCACTCTGGCTGTTCTCTACTCTTTTCCTGGTTTTTGATTGCTGCTCAAGGAGTGCTTGCGTTTGCGCTCGCCTGATATATGATAGAGGAACTCTTTTGGAGCTGACCACGGGTCATACATTATTCGCCCCCGACATTAGTTATGATTACCATTTCCCCGCATCACATCCCCTTTTCTTCTGGATTGCCTTAGCCTCTGTCTCAGCGGATAATCAGGCCTCGCGGGCGACGATGCCGGAGATGCCTGGTGAAGTTGCGGGCACAGCTGCGGTTGGAGGGGCGTTTCCGTTTCCCCAGAGGTACGCGGATGATGCGGTGGCCGGGTCGCTGCCTGGTGGTTCCGCAGCAATCGCTGGATGGGCTGGAGTCGGCACCTGGCTGGGGGACCTGCCCTCTGCGGGTTGTGCTGCCTGCCGCGCTATTACGCACGGTCCCTGCTTCGACCCCAAGGAGTTAACAGCAGGAACCTACGACAGGTGTTTTGCCTTTCACATGCTGATCTTTCTTCAGACCTTATCAGGCCGGTGCCGCCTCCAACTGGGTTGATCAGGTTCGGCCTGCTAAACGCCAGGTCAGTGACTAATGAAACATTTGCTCTGAAGGAATTCTTCATCTCTCAGAACCTGGATCTCCTCTGCATCGTAGAGAGTTGGATCCCAGATGGAATGCCTGGCGTTCTCAACGAGATCCTCCCTGCTGACTGCTCCTTTCTTAATGTTTTTTTTTTGGGTGTGAGAACTCGGCTCCTCCCCTGTTTTGCTTGTTGTACTAATCTAACGTCCCTCGAAATATAACTCGTCCTTTATTATGGATTGGTGGGGGGGTTTAATGGCGAAATATGAACATGTACTTCTGATTGGTGATTTTAATGTACATATCTGCTGCCCATCTAAGCCCTTGGCTGAAGATTTTCTTAAATTTTATTGACTCTTAACATTTGCCAGCATGTCAAGAACCCTACTCATGCTGGAGGACACATCTTGGACCTAGTGCTCACCTTTGGCCTACCTATTGTAACCTTAAAAATTGGCGATGATATTCTTTCTGATCATAAGCCTGTTTTATTTGAGTTTAATAAATTGTCTACTCCTAGGGTGCGGTTTGAACCAGCTAGAAGGCAGCAGTTTATCAACCAATCTTCAGCCGCTGAATTTTCATTACTTTTTAAATCTTTTGTATGTCTTAATGCCTGTTCAAATTTGGATGAGTTTCTTCTGCAATTTAACTCCCTCTGTGAGTCTCTCCTGGAACTTGTTGCTCCGGCTCATCTTAGACCGCCTAGACGGCGTGCCGAGCCATTGAAGAATTCCACTATAAGGGCTCTTAGACAAGAATGCAGGAGAGCGGAACGCAAGTGGAAAAAAGACAGGGTACAGGTCTCTTACCAAATCTTAAAGGACTGTTGGGCGCGCTATCAGCATGGCTCAATGCTGGCTAGGTCTAACTACCTAGCCAACATTATAGACTTCAATCTTCAGAATCCTCATACCCTGTTCAGAACTTTGAACTCTGTGCTGTACGTCTTGGACCCTCGGGCACCTGTGGCCTCTACTGATAATTGTAATGACTTTCTCAATTTCTTTGTTGGCGAAGTGGCAAGAGCTAGATCATTGATTACGGCTCCAGCCTATGACTCTCCTACCTGTACGCCACCATCTGTTTTTTTTACCACCTTTTATCCAGTATCTGCCCTGGAAAAGGTTATTTCCAGCATGTGGTCATCTAGCTCCCCAGATGATGTGCTACCTGCACACTTTTTCAAGGATGTTTTCCCTTCAATTGGTCCCTGTGTTTTAACTGTAATTAATAGTAGTTTAGAGTCTGGCTGTGTCCCACTCCCTCTCAAGCATGCCACAGTTACCCCACTTCTTAAAAAACCTGGGCTGGATCCGTCGTACCCGGTAAATTTTAGGCCCATTTCTCAATTACCCTTTCTTGGTAAAGCCCTTGAGAAGGTGGTGTACAACCAACTGATGGATTTTTTAAATGAACAAGGCTGTTTTGGGCCTTTCCAATCTGGATTCAGGGCTGGTCATAGTACTGAGTCTGCGCTGTTAAAAATTTTAAATGATGTCTTCATAGCTAACGATTGAGGGGACGCTGTTTTGCTTTTACTACTGGACTCGATACAGTCGACCATGCCATCCTGCTAACCCGCCTCGTTGTCAGGCGTGCGTCAACGCTGTCGCTTTTCAAGAATTAGCTAAAGACACACTTTTATACTCTTGCTTTTTGGGTTACCCAATAATAATTTTAGTTTTTTATATTCTTCTGGTTTTATCTTGGATTTTTAGTAGTTTTGCTTGGTTCTTTTGTGTTTGTTTATATATATCTGTATGTTTTTGCTGTGTTCAGCGCTTTAGGTGCTATTTGGCCACTAAAGGCGCTATACAAATGAAGAATGATAATGATGATGATGAAATCATGGACATTCTTATAAAACAGTCAGATATACAGCAATTGAAAGTATTTGATGAGCAAATTATAATCATCCAACTAGCTGACGACACCACCATTTTGCTAAAACATATATCCCACATATTCAATGGCCATACCAAACAAGAATATAAAAGCCATAAATCAGATCAACTTTAACTTCATCTGCAAAAAATCAGGTCCACTACATAAAAAAAAGCATAAATGGTAAAGGACTTTAAAGATGGAGGTCTGCAAGCTATTGACTTCGAATGCCTAAATGCAGTTTTAAAAATAAATTGGTTGAAATCCTTTATGATGAATCAAAATAGCATTTGGTACTGTCTTCCCAAGGGATTGTTTAGAAAAATGGGAAACATAGAATTTGTCCTTAGATGTGACTTTAGTATTAACAGACTCCCTGTTGAATTATCCTTGTTTCACCAACAGGCACTGTCATGCTGGAAACTTATGTACACACACAATTTCACTCCTCACCATACTCCTATCTGGAATAACACATATGTACTGTACAGAAATAAGTCTCTGTATTTAGATCACGGGATGGAAAAAGATGTTTGATCCATAAAACACTTAATAAATGACCAAGGACGATGGCTGTTATACAAAAGCTTTTGCATTAAGTTCAATGTGAACTGCACACATACTCAATTTAACAAGGTAATAAAATCTATCCCTCCTTTGGTCAAACTTCTTGTGCAAAATATAAACATACCAATTTCCGAACTTCAACTACCTGCACTCTGAATATATGGAACAGACTTCCTGGATAGATGCGTTCCTAATAAACTGATGTGTATGCACCTTATTTATTAAATTTTCCCAATCCAGTCAAATAGAAATTCCATTATTCAACTGTTTTCTGATTCAGAGGTTAAGAAGAGGAGAACAACTTACCTTACCTATCCCTTAAGTCCCAAAGCTACAGAAGTTCACTTCAAAGTCCATAGTAATATTTTTTCATCCAGAGACCTATTAAGACAAAGATTCAATGTGGACAATAACAGCTGTACATTCTGTGGCAATGATATTGAAACATCCATCCATCCATCCATCATCTTCTGCTTATCCGGGGTCGGGTCGCGGGGGCAGTAGCCTAAGCAGAGAGACCTAGACTTCCCTCTCCCCAGCCGCTTGGGCCAGCTCCTTGGGAGGGATCTCGAGACGTTCCCAGGCCAGCCGGGAGACATAGTCCCTCCAGTGAGTCCTTGGTCTTCCCCTGGGCCTCCTCCCGGTGGGACGTGCCCGGAACACCTCGCCAGGGAGGCGTCCAGGAGGCATCCTGACCAGATGCCTGAGCCACCTCAACTGGCTCCTCTTGATGTAGAGGAGCAGCGACTCTACCCCTCCGGATGACCGAGCTCCTCACCCTATCTCTAAGGGAGAGGCCAGCCACTCTGCGGAGGAAACTCATTTCAGCCGCCTGTATCCGTGATCTTGTTCTTTCGGTCACCACCCAAAGTTCGTGACCATAGATGAGGGTAGGAACGTAGATCGACCGGTAAATCGAGAGCTTTGTCTTTTGGCTCAGCTCTCTCTTTACCACGACAGACCGGTACAGCCCCCGCATAAGTGCGTATAACTGAAGGTTATACACACTTATGCACTCTGCTGCGAACCGCTCCAGCGAAAGCCGTAAGATCACGTTCAGATGAAGCCAACAGGAACACATCATCTGAAAAAAGCAGCGACCCAATCCTGAGGTCACTAAAACTGCCCCCCTCAACACCTTGGCTGCGCCTAGAAATCCTGTCCATAAATGTTATGAACAGGATCGGTGACAAAGGGCAATCTTGGCGGAGTCCAACTCTCACCGGAAACGAGTCCGACTTACTGCCGGTAATGCGAACCAAACACTGACATACAGGGACCTAACAGCCCTTATCAAAGGGCCTGGTACCCCATACTCCCGGAGTACCCCCCCACAGGATTCCCCGAGGGACACGGTCAAACGCCTTCTTCAAGTCCACAAAACCGCATTGTTCCTCCTGGATCCGAAGTTCGACTATCCGTCGGACCCTCCTCTCCAGAACCCCTGAATAGCTGTGATAGGCTTGTGATCCCGCTACAGTTGGAACACACATTCCAACTATAGGAATTAATAGAAATAACTTTTGCCTCTGGGAAGGGAGGGATTTTTCCCCATGGGGAGCCTAAGTCACGCCCTTCAATTTCCGGTCCATGGGTCCCCAAATGGCAAAAAAAATGAATGAGAGTGAATGGAGCGATAAAAGTTATTTTCTGAACCAGTTTGAAATGCACCGTGGATCCAACATATGATGTCTGTGAATAAAAAAAAAAAATATTGATGCAGACAAAACGCTGATTTTCGACCGGAGGCAAAAGTTTCTTTAGGTTTTGTGTAAAAACGTTTAACGGACTACAACTTCAGAAGAAGAAGGAGAGTGATGGCTGTAGCCCTGCAGGATGAAGAAAGGAGTATTAAACATGGAGAAAACTTTTATAAATCTAACCATGTGGAAAGTAGCGGCTATGTCAGGGGTAAAGCAGTCGGTGGAGTGAGAGCCAGCATGGAGGAGAAGCTCTGCAAGCTCTAGGTGAGTGTTTTACGTGCTATAGCTAGTGCTAACTCCCGTTAGCAAAATTAAGTCATATATGCGACTTCTGATTTGTAGGCATTTTTTTGGTTTGGGGACCCATGGGCCAACCGGTGTTATTTTTTGATTGCGGCTTTTCTAAATTAAAAAAGTATGCAGTTCTGCTCGCCCTCTTCAAGCCATTTACGGCGAGATTTAACAAAAGCACCTTGCGCTTTTTGTTTATATATCTCGTCCAACCTATGCTGCTGATTAGTAAGCTCCAATTGTTCTGACTCAGTAAGTCCATCTAAAGTTAAGTATAGCGTCGTTTTCCTCGGTTCTTGTTTTTTTTAGCAAAATCACTACTGTATTTCCTGAGAAATTTTGCAATTTTGTACTTTAAATACTCCCAGGTAACGCTAAAAAGATTTTCACTTTGAGCTTTGTCCCAGTAAAGCTGTATTAAACTCTCGATCTTAGAAGTCACTTCATTGTGTTTAAGAATTGTATTATTAAGTTTCCAGTAAGAGGTTTTAGGAGAACTAGGAGAGAGCGAAGGAATAAGAATTTTAATAGTCTTATGGTCAGTTAGTGGGACTATCTAAATCCAGCCCTGATGTAGAGGTCTGTAATTTGTACTCTTCAACTGTGAGGGACAGAATCTAAAACAAAAACAAAATTATTTTAAAATTTTAATTAATTTCCATTTTATTGCATGACATAAGTTTTTGATGGCCTATCAACCAATAAACATTTATGCTCCAAAAGACTTGTTAGTTCTTCTTTAAGAAGCCCTCATGTTCTCCACATATTACCTGTATTAACTGCACCTGTTTGAACTTGCTTCCTGTGTAAAAGACACCTGTCTACACACTCAAACAAAATACAGTACAATAGGCAAGCAGCTCGATGAGAAGGCAACAACTGTTGATGCAATAATTAAGAAATGGAAGAAGTTCAAGACGAGGTCAATCTCCCTCGGTCTGGAGCGCCATGCAAGATCTCTCCTCGTGGGGCATCAATGATCATGAGGACAGTGAGGTATAAGCCCAGAACTACACGGCAGGACCTAGTCAATAGCTGTGTTTACATGTGCAAAATGTATTTAATCTGATCATTAATCAGATTAGAATTTGACTGTGTACATGGTCCTGAAAACATCTATTCGATTAGGACAAGCATTTACAACAACCACACATTCAATTGGATTAAATGATTTTGACATGCGCAGAACTATTTGAAATACCATAAATGGCCGTAGAATAATAATCAGCAGACGTTCGTTTTAAACAAACATGGCTGCGTTCATTTAAATTAGAATGGTACAATCTTTTTCTTAGCTTGAGTTTTTATGCACCACGATCGGATTAACTATCAGCAAAATCCAGCTATCTCAATCGGAATAAATGTTTGATCCGAATGAGTCAGAGAAATCCGATTGGCATGTTTACGTGAAGCATTTTTATTCTGATCAGGCTTTTAATCCAATTACTTGTGTTCATGTTAACGCAGCTAACGACCTGAATAGAGCTGGGACTACATCTCGAAGAAAACCATCAGTAACACACTCTGGGATCATGGATTAAAATCCTGCAGTGCACGCAAGGTCCCCTGCTCAAGCCAGCGCATGTCAATGCCCGTCTGAAGTTTGCCAATGACCATCTGGATGATCCAGAGGGAGGAATGGGAGAAGGTCATATGGGCTGATGAGACAAAAGAAACTTTTCGGTCTAAACTCCACTTGACCCCAAGAACACCATCCCAACTGTAAAGCCTGGAGGTGGAAACATCATTCTTTGGGGATGCTTTTCTGCAAAGGGGACAGGACGACTGCACCTTATTGAGGGGGAGGATGGATGGGGCCATGTATCGTGAGATCTTGGCCAAAAATCTCTTTCCGTCAGTAAGAGCATTTAAGATGGGTCGTGGCTGGGCCTTCCAGCATGAGAACCCGAAACACACAGCCAACTGAGCAACTAAGGAGTGGCTCTGTAGAAAGCATCTCAAGGTCGTGGAGTGGCCTAGCCAGTCTCCAGACCTGAATCCAATAGAAAATCTTTGGAGAGAGCTGAAAGTCTGTGTTGCCCAGCGACAGCCCTGAAACCTGAACGCTATCTGTATGGAGGAGTGGGCCAAAATCCCTGCTGCAGTGTGTGCAACCCTGGTAAAGAAATACAGAAAACGTCAGATCTCTGTAATTGCAAACAACGGTTTGTGTACCAAATATTGAATTCTGTTTGTCTGATGTATCTAATACTTATGTCATGCAATTAAATGGAAATTAATTATTTAAAAGTTATCCACTGTGATTTTCTGCATTTTTGTTTTAGATTATGTCCCTCACAGTTGAAGATTACCTTTGATACAAATTACAGACTTCGACATGCTTTGTAAGTGGGAAACCATATGCGTTTGATAGACATGTCAAAAGTGCATGTAAATTAAACTTTCGCAGGCTTATTGTGCGCATTTTGTGCTAGAATTAATGGCACGGTGGAGTGAAGTAAATGCTTGAAACATGATTTTATAGTATTCTGTACAGAGATATATTTTATTTTCTTGAGATAATTATTTTAAAGGAGAAATTATTAATAGAATGTGTATTTTTGCTTTAAAAGAATAAGATGTAAAATTGTTGTGAATACATTAGACCAGAGCTGCCGGCTGACAGATCCACATCGCATGCTCTTCTTGTATTTTTTCTGGAAAATTGCAGACCCCTGGGGGCCTGAAATTCATTCCCAAATCAACACAGTTGCCATGTTCCTCATCTTCACTTATTTTCTATCTGGTTTTTGAGAATAATTCTGGATAAGATGCAATAGCAGGGGGGTGTCACCCCTTCCTGGCCAAAAACAAATAAGATTATTAAAAATAAAACAAAATAATTGAAAACTACTTTATGTAAATATGTAACAGTGCAGTTAATATATAATTTATGACTGATCACATCAATTAAATATATATTTTCTAAAGGTTTTTGTGTTGCTGTTTTTTGTAAACTGCTTTTTGATTTATTGTTTAGGACATGAAGCAGCAGGTGGAGGCTGAGAGGAGAGCATGGACTGGATGCATAGACTGTTGTCAGTTTGTTTTTGTCACATTGGTTGTTCGATGGTTGTTATGAATAAATTGATTTAAACAAATTGTAAATATTGTCATTTTATTAACGCCATTATTTAAAAGTTTTTAAAAATATATTAACTTCGAGTTTACTTTAAACAATTTAAAATGACTTAAAAATGACATAACAAATACTGACATTATGGATAGATCATTGTGTAGTTATTTATAGTTCATGTTTGATTATTCTGAATGACCTCTGCCTGGACTATTGTCTAAGTCTTTTTTTAAATAAACAGACAGTTTTGCTGGATCAACTTAATAAAGAACAGAGATGTGGATTGTGTGCTGCAGCTGAAACCTCTGGCTGGTCAATTTTGTTTTTCTGAGTGTAAAAACAAAAAAGTCACACAAGTTCTTTTGGAGCCTTTCTTGTCGCAGACAGGGACATTGTGACACCTAAAAGTCTGGTTACATCTGTCCACAAGCAAATGCTTAAAATGGACAAAATGCAGATCTTCACCTTGGTCAGACAAATAATCTTTTTCAGTGCATTTTTGTGTGTATGATAGACTAAACTGTAGAAAAATATCTCAGTTTTGTGTCGACAGGGCATGAGTGGGGCCCACCAGGGGCAGTGCTTTGAGTCCATCTGCAGGTGCTGTTGCAAACTCTCAAAGCCAATCCTTACCTGTCCTGTGTTGCTATTCATCTTGAAGAAAAAAAATCAAGTCAACAACTGATTTTGTTTCTAGGCAGTTACAAAAAATAAAAATGAAAACAGCTAAAAAACCCAAATACATAGGTATTAAAACTTGTTTTTATTTATTTTACAGTAAGTTGTGAATAATACAGCTGAAAAAAGTATAGTAATGCATTGTACCCAAAACACAGCCAGGGCAACTAAGGAGCGTTTCCATAAGAAGCATTTATGAGAAGTCCTATATGGGCCTAGCCAGTTTCTGGAGCTGAAACCCACTATAAAATCTTTGGAGGGAGCTAAAACCACATGTTGACTTTTCTTGTAAATTGACATGAAGCATCTGTTGTGAACTGGCGCTTTATAAATAAGCTGAACTGCATGTTGTCCAGAGACAGCTCCGACACATGAAAGATCTGAGAACATCTGTATGGAGGAGCGGGCCATTGTTCCTGCTGCATTGTCAGCAAACTTGATCAAGAGCTGCAGGAAATGTACGACCTCTGGAATTATATAAAAAAGGATTCTAAACCAAATAAGTTCTATATTTTATTGTATCAAATACTTATTTCATGTGTTAAAATGCAAATCAACAATTTACAAATCATACAATGTGATTTTCTAGATTTTGTCTCTGAGGTGTGCCTAAAACGAATTACAAACAAATGTTTTTCAAGTGGATAAACTTGAAAAATCTGCAGTGTAGCAAACCTTATTTTCAACTATATATGTGTGGATTGTGCCATGGTGATTCACTATTTTGACTGAATGATCTTCATAAAGACCCCTGCAACACTTCCCTTCAGCCTGTCCTTCCTCCACCTACATCCTCTGTGGCCTGTTTCATGTGTCACAGCTCCTTGCACAAAAGGAAGATTTTAATTTTCGAAAGTGACTGGGTGAAAGTGGACTTCATGTTAAAAGGTTGAGTGGCCAGTATGGCTAGAAAATGCTTCAGGCTCAGTCAATTTAGCAATTAGGTATCAAATTAATTCTAAACAGTGGTTAATTCATTCCTCAAGCTTGACTGCTGTTGCCAGAGGGCAAATGTGTTTTTATTTAATTTGTCACAACATATCACACATCATATGTGGTAGTAATACTATTCCAGAAATGTAGTACTAATACTTGTTTTATTTGTAGTCAGTTCTGCCAAAACTACAAAGGCTCAAAGCACATAAAAAAAGCTGAGATCTCTATATTACCTCCAATACATGATTTTAAAAGCATAATCAGTTAATTAACTATATAATTAACTATTACTATACATTTTCAGGGACACAATCAGTGACATTAACAAGACGTACAGCTAATTTTATCGCTAATATTCCATTTTTTACCTATGAAAATATCAGAAAAGTTTTTTGTTGATACCTTGACTGATACGACAAAAGTGGGATCAACTCAGTTTAAGGCAAGGGGAAATATTCCTCATGGCTGATGAACATATTTGTACCAATATTTTATTGTTTAATCAAAATAAATATATATATATATATATATTTTCCCCACTTTTCCCCACTACAGACTTCCATTGTAGACATTTAAAGGGCTTATATAATGCAAACTCAAGTTTTTGGAATTTTCTGGTAGTGCACTTTTCTAAAACAAATCCCCACCACAATGATTTTTGGCTTAATTAATGCATGTCTGAGTAATCCTCCCGAATCCTGGTCTCTGAGCAGCTCCACCTCCATCTCCTAGAAAACGAGTGTTCAAACTGTGACGTCACTAAAGCCTAGTTTATGCTTCTCCGACCGCAAATTTGCACTGAGATGCAGACGTAAAGACGGAGACATTTTTAATTTATAGTAGTACGTTTTTTTTCTCTTTGCTATTGTTTCTTTCAGCATTGCTTGATCAGGACAGCAGGGGGTGCTAACTTTTCATGGCGTCTCTGCCTACTATCACAGCATCTTTTCTGTTTTTTTCTAGGCTTTGTGAACACATTTCTTTTTCAAGTAGCAGTGGACAACAGAAAGTAAGTTTTGATTAAGTTATAAAGCTTTTTCCTAGAAGTGCAGCTCATGGAATACTCTAAAAACACATGGAACAAACACCATCCTTTTTTGTTTTTTTCCTACACCTTGTATCGGCAAAAGAACAGATTAGATAAATTATCCTTTCAATATAAAGCACGTAGTGGCCAAACGCTGCATTAACTACTGATTACAGGAACTATAGAGCCCCGTTCTGGTGAAGTGATCTCCAGCTGTTACTGAAATTTACCAATCCCATGCATATGCTCTCCATTGACAGAGTCGGATACTTAAAGATTGTGCCTCTATTCCGTGCGTCCTTGTGTGATTGACGGTAGGCCCTTGCGTCGATGGATAATGGCGTTGTGTCAATCCGTCTCCATAAAAACGGAGAAGCATAAACCAGGCTTTAGTGAAAACAAGGGAGTGCCAGAGGTGTCTGCGCCACCCCTGCAGAGAGAGCTGCCCACCTCTGGTAGATTTTCAAACACACCTTCCCCTTCTCAAAGCTGTTTCGGTTTTACCAGCTGAAAGACTTTTTTGTTGGAATTTTACTTTCTCTGTGAGAATGTCTGTTTGGCTGCATGGATTACAGGACTTTATTCTACATTCCTAAAGAACAGCAGCTGGATAACTTCCAACAACAAAGACGCCTGATGGACAGAGAAGTAACTAAACATGCTAATGCATGTTATCCATTTATCAAGCAGCTTATGTGATCTTATAACATCATTGTGTGGTTAATTAACCTATCTGTAGCATCTCAGAATGTTCAGTAAACGGGTGCAAACAACACCCATAACTTTTTTATATACTGGGTGGGAAATATTGCTTGCTGGACTCAGCTATGTTGGCTTGGGCTCTTTCTAAAGCCTGGAGATTTAGCAGCGGAAATAAGCTTTCTTGACTCAGATTTAAAAAAATAAAATAAACCAAACCTCTAACCCCTTTATATAACAGTTTAATTGTGGTATTTGGTGCAATTCAAATTATCTGCAGCTCTGCAAGGGAGAGGAGTAGAGTGGGTGGGTGGGGTGGGGATACAAGTAAAATTTTAGGACAAATTAATACTATATAACACCAACGGTACGATTTTATCATACATATGTCTATCCCAGAAATTGAAAGCTGTAAAATAGACTGAGATAGTCCCTTTAAACTTTACAGTGTCTTTAAACAGGAATGAACTGCCATTTTAAACTTACGGAACTGACAAAAGAAAAAAAGTTTCGTTTGAGTTAAAAGGACCAATTTTACTCATCCTCATTAATATACAGTTTGCAAACAAAGTTAAGGGAATTTCAGTACTATGGGGAGCCTAAGTCTCCTCCCCTTCCGGTCGGCCTGTGGTTCCCCGAACCGAAAAAATAATGAATGGAAGTCAATGAAGCAATAAAAGTTATTTTCTGATCCGCTTTGTCTTACGTCCTGAATCACACATATGTTGTACTTCGATTTAAATGATAACTAATTATGTACATTTAGACTGTGTTTGTCAAGTGATTTGGAATTTATTTGATTGTAAAAATTTGCATTTAAAATCCCTACAAGTCAGAAGTCGCATATATGACATAATTTGGCTAACGGGAGCTAATACTAGCTATAGCACGTAAAACACTCACCTTGAGTTTGTAGAGCTTCTCCTCCATGCTGGCTCCCGCTCCACTGACTGCTTTACCCTCAACATAGCTGCTACTTTCCACATGGTCAGATTTGTAGAGGTTTTTTCTGTATTTAATGCTCCTTTCTTCGGCCTGGAGGTTAAGACCCTCGTTCTCCTTCTTCTTCTGCAGTTGTAGTCTGCTAAACGTTTTTACTCAAAACCTAAAGTAACTTTTGCCGCCGGTCGAAAATCAGCGCTTTCTCTGCATCAAAATTAGTTTCTAAAATGCACGGACATCATATGTTCGATCCACGGCGAGTTTCAAGCTAGATTAGAAAATAACTTTTATCGCTCAATTGACTCTCATTAATTTTTTTTGGCAGTAGGTGACCCATGGACCAGAAGTAGAAGGGCGTGACTTAGGCTCCCTATAGAACCATGAAATCACAGAAATGTGAGCATTGCAAGTATCTTTTTTACCAATAAAAGCTTTGAATAATTGTCGATATAAGCTCTATAGCAGGGATGTCTTCACTCTCCAGTGAACAGAGGGTTGGCCACAGTGGTGGTGGGATTCTGGAACAATGGATTGTCACCCTGTTAATAGAGAAAGTTTACTATTAGTCACATTTATATATACTGATGATCTCTGTTTTAGGCCCAGTCTACAGGGACATGAAACCAGGTGTAGCACCAAAGATATTTAATCAAAAAGTTGTTTCATCCAACAGGAGCCGGCACTAACTTACATTTGCCCACTTGGATTTCTTCTTTTCATTTTCAAATTTCTTGAACTCCTTCAGGTCCTTCATGTGAATCATTAGCTTGACCAGCATCAGCAGTAGGATCCCAATTAAAGCAACAGCTGCAAGGGAACCTGCTATGATAGCTATGACACTGGGTGGTTCCGGGCACTCTGTAAAAATATAATAAAACTATGAATAATATGATACACTTCATATGATTTTGACCACAACATGGTCCAGGAGTCCACAAACATTGACAGCTTAACCAGTGTATGCTTTGTGAAAAAAGTAGGGGGGCGTATATAAAAACCTTATTATTTCTTTTTAAACAGTGTATCCACCAGCACAATTTTCATATGATCAGTGTCCTATCTGAACTGATATGGGGTTGTGCCAAAAATGTTTGTCTATTTTTTATACGCTCACTGCACATGACCACTTAACATTCAAATAGGATTTGGTTGCGTCTATGTATCTGGCAGCAGTTCTTCTGTGTTTACAAACTTGCATTTGACTACTGCATTACCCATGTAAATGACTAACCTGACCAAACTTTTAGCCTTTTCAGTTTTATTAATTCTTTAACTTGTCATCTCCCCCTGTGCTTTCAACCTGTCCTCTCCTCTGCCGTTAGAAACTGCCGTTTTCCCCTAGTGCTGTCATGAAATAAAAAAAAACTTTGATATAATTAATTATGATCTGTAATTAATTAATCTAATTAATCTTATTTTAAAAACCCTCATCCTTAGGTATTTTCATTTCAATTCATTACTTTAGTAGGGTTGAACAAGGTCTGATATATAATTTAAAAAGTGGTTTCATGAAGTAATCTATTGAATTTAAGAAACTTGAAGAGATGCCGTCCTAGCATTTACATTCGGTTGTTTTTGTGACTAGTCCCAAGTGGAGACGGCAACCTTCTGCTTCGAGTATGCCCAGTTAATAAGTGTTCTGAACTTAGCGGGGTAAATATCTACTCTGAGTCCAGCTGTATTACTTGTTAAAACAACATGTAATATATACCTTATTCTTTATAACAATGGCTTGCTAGCTAAGTTGTGTAGACTGTCTGCAACTGCCTGCTCATTCTCACCTCGCCCTCCACCCCTTCTACGATAGAAGACAGTCAACTTATAAGTTTACAGCCAATTACCCCTAACAACTGAAGCACAAGAATCCCAAAGCATAACAACTGATTTAATTTAAAGGCAACTAGCATACAGAAAGAATCAAATTAAAAAATAAAAAATAGAGTAGCACAATTAAAAAACACAGTGCACTAAAAATGGTTGTAATTGATTAATCGCAATTAATACAATAATTTGACATCCCTAGTTTTCCCTGCTGTTGTAACCTGTCATCGCCCCTGCTGTTGTAACCTGGTGTCTACCCTGCTGTTACAACTCGTTGTCTACTCTGCCAGTAGAAACAGTAGTTTTCCCTGCTGTTGTAACCTATCATCTCCCCTGCTATTGTAACCTATCGTCTCCCCTGTTGTTGTAACCTGTTGTCTGTCCTATTGTTACAACACGAATGTTCGCTGCATGTAAACGTAGTCACTGTCACTGCAAAGGGTCTAAATACTAATGACCATGTGATATTTCAGTTGTTTTTTTTTAACTAAATTTGCAGACATTTCTACATTTTATTCCTGACAAGTTGCTGTGCTAAGTGTAGATTAATTAGAAATAAAATTAACAGTTTTTTATTTTAGGTCTGAATACTTTCCATAATTACTGTTAGAAAAACAATACTGGTTTTAAAAAAAATCCCTTGAAAAATTATTGATACTAGTAATTTTCAGAAATTGTGTATTGGTTATAATGCATTTATGTAAGAAAAAAATACCTAGAACTTTTGCTGCCTTGATGTAGACAAGCCTTGAGGACTACAGGATCGATTGGCAGAGAACAATGAGCTGGGAACAATGATGGGACACTGGATGTACCAGAGACACCCAAGTCATGGTCAGAGAGTTTTGACAATGATAGTCCATATCCTGTGTTACCATGGAGATGGTTCTTCGACCGGGCATCCTTAAAGATTTACAAAGTTTAAAGCTTCCTAACCAAAGAGAAAGGTGCCACTAAGTCTTTGATATTTTAAATTTACTGTGATGTGATACTGTCCTCTTGTATGATCAATTCAAATCATATTAAAACCTCCAAAACGTTTAAAGGAATCTCTCTCATTTTATTAAGAGTCTAAATTCCCACTACACCAGGTATAGGAATAATGCCCTTTTTTTCAGTTTAAAGCTCTGAAAAGGTCCAGAACAGTTTTTTATTTTAGCAAATGGCTCCTAGGAAAAGAGTAAACATTTTTATGAGGTCTGAATACTTTCCATAATTACTGTTAGAAAAACAATACTGGTTTTAAAAAAAATCCCTTGAAAAATTATTGATACTAGTAATTTTCAGAAATTGTGTATTGGTTATAATGCATTTATGTAAGAAAAAAATACCTAGAACTTTTGCTGCCTTGATGTAGACAAGCCTTGAGGACTACAGGATCGATTGGCAGAGAACAATGAGCTGGGAACAATGATGGGACACTGGATGTACCAGAGACACCCAAGCATCTGAGAAATTAGATCTTCTCACATCTGCATGGAAGAATTTATCCTCTTCGCCCCAGTGTATGCTTCGGAAAATACATTTTGTTGAAAGTTTTGGATGCTGAACGACAAATATTTTTTGAGTTTTTTAACTTAAAGTGGACCTGGCATGAAATGTGCATTTTTTGATCATATCTTTTCGTTACCCCAGCCTGCCAACCCGAAGAGGTTAAAATTATTGATTAGTCTTTCCTTTGTTCTGGGGTACGTCTGCCTACAGAGTGAAATTAGCACTCAGAAACAGGCTGTTTGGCAGATCGGCATATGACGACATGTTTCGGCATATTACGTGTTGAGTTTCAGCCAATTACCCCCTTCCCCGAACTACAACGTCCAAGTTCCTCCCTACGCGGCGCGGAGAGCTACGGTAACAGGCAAACAAAAAAAACCAACAGCATGGAGTTCAGACCTCATCCAAACTGCACTGTACCTGGGTGTACAAAAGAGAACATAAATCTTTTTGTCCTCGCCACATCTGCTGAAAAGCTTGTGGATAGATTTTATTTATGCAGGGTATGTGCCCGACTGACTGCCGAAGCATGTGGTAGTTTGTGGCAAACATTTCTAGGACGACTGTTTTTCCAACTTGGGACAATACAGCAGTGGATTTTCAGATCGTCTTAAACTTCTGCCAGGATTAATACCAACTCTCTGTGAACCAGCAAATATCCCTGTACAAGTAAGCATATTTCCTCAATGTCCTTCAGCTGTTACTTGGCATTGTTTGAGTTGTTCGCTTTTCAATTAGCTGCATAGCTAACATTCAGAATTAGCTTCACAGCTAATACCCCAGTTTGTTTATGTAGCATTAGTGCTAGTATGCTTTTATTTAGGGGAAAAAATATTATATATTATAGTTGAACATTCGAAACATCGTTAGAGACTCATTGAACACAGAAGTGCATAGCCTAGGCCCCTCACTCCGAAACCCGGAGTCAACTGTGACACATTTTTACTTAATGTTGTAGTGTTAGTTTGAATGTTTAGTCTTATTGAGTGACACCTTTACCCAAGTCATGGTCAGAGAGTTTTGACAATGATAGTCCATATCCTGTGTTACCATGGAGATGGTTCTTCGACCGGGCATCCTTAAAGATTTACAAAGTTCAAAGCTTCCTAACCAAAGAGAAAGGTGCCACTAAGTCTTTGATATTTTAAATTTACTGTGATGTGATACTGTCCTCTTGTATGATCAATTCAAATCATATTAAAACCTCCAAAACGTTTAAAGGAATCTCTCTCATTTTATTAAGAGTCTAAATTCCCACTACACCAGGTATAGGAATAATGCCCTTTTTTTCAGTTTAAAGCTCTGAAAAGGTCCAGAACCCTTTTTTTAATCTCTTTCTATCCCTTTTTGGATAAAAAGAGCTATCTGGAATTTACTTGAACTGATGTGTGATTCTTTAACTAAGCAAAATCACACGAGAGGGAGTGGTGTTGTGCCGAATATCAGCACTGGTGTGATTCACTCATAGGCACGAGCCAGCAGGCCAAGTGATATTGCTTTTATACAGCAGTTCTACAAACACATTTTATTACTTAAAAATAGCAATAACATATTATGATTTGATTGTTTGTTTAATCATTAATTTAGCTCCGCGAACACAAATAGTTCCAACTGGAAGGGAGAAAAGGCTGTTGCCAGGCAACACAAACATTTCCTACACACAAACCTTTCAAATATCAACATTAGAATCTTCGTATGGTGGAGTTATACTATTTGTAAAAAGTTCTAGTGCTGCCCTACTCCAATATAAGCACTCTTGGAAAGTCTCTTGTCCAATCAAATTAGCCTACTTAGTCGGAAGTAACTGTTGTATAACTTTCAGTAATTTCAGTTTATCTGGCACAATGTCAGAAATATCCTCACAAATCACCTTACGAACAAAAGTATAGTCAACCTTATCATACAGCCAGAGTCAAATTCCGGGTCAGCATAGTCAGTAAACAATTTCAGTTAATTAGTCAAACTGGTAAAAAACTGACTATTAGTAACATACCTTTCTCTTTCAGTATTTCAGCAAAGTAGTTATCTGGTCCAGTTAACTGTTCAAGCCTGAATCTAATCCAGCATCCATCACTGTCTTTCTGCCGGCATTCTTTGCTCTGTGAACGGTCAACCCTAATGTATTTCTCAACTGTCCCATTGGTAATGGTTCCATTACAAACAATTGTACAATTGTCTTTCCAAGGACCTGACTGGAAGCCAAGGCACTCAATGCAATTTCTGAGGAAAAAAAGTCAGAAGAACAGGTTAAAATACACTGTATAAAAAAAGTTAGGCAAAGACTTTATATAGGCATCAGTAACATTCTGAAAGTAGCAGAACTTCAATCTTCTTACAGTTTAGTCTGGCATGGGTCAGGGCAGCCAAGGCATTTCTGGCAGTCTGGACGCTGATATCCCTCGTTGCATTCACAGAGGTTACATTTGCAGGTCCCTCTGCCATAGCAAACAGTGTTGTTTACTGTTTGACAGCCCTCCTCTGAAACTTCGCACTGACAAGCGGAGCCCTCATATCCAGGATCACAAATGCACTTTCCACAGTTGCATTTACCATGTCCTTAAAGTAATAAGGATTGGAGAGTGTTAAAATGTCTTATTTTTTCACTTATTTTTCACATTGATTATTAATTACTACTCAACTTGAGGCAGTTTAATTACTTTTAAATTCCATTTCAAAGTAGTTTTTATAAACAGTACAGCCAGCCATAGTTTTCTGTTATTTGCAATGGTGGGAAGGTTACTTTTAAAATGTATTCAATTACAGAATACATGCCCCAAATGGTGGCTTGTAATGTTTTTTATTAAGCTTCTCGATGTGAGTAAGATATTCTAAATACTGTATTGGAGTATTGGACAAACATAAACTATGTAATTGAAAACCATTTACTGGTAATATAACTAACATGTTCAATCACTTAGTTTAAAATAAAAACTAGCTGAGTACCAAAAGAAAAAAAAAACACTTCTAGATGTTTCTTAAGGTTGGAGGTTGAGTCTTTCAACACAGAGCAGCTTGGTTGCTCACAAACATAGTTTGCATTTCACAGACACATTGCACCTATCCCTTTCTTCTTAATATATGAAGTGGTGTCTAAATTTCTCAGAAATAAATGCATTCCTGCCCGGCCACTGCTGGTTGTGTTCTGTTCGCTCCATGTCTATCGTTGGAACACAACTCCACAAACATTAAATGCAACTCACCCTCAAATCCACTTTTTTTTTGGTGATAGACTGTATAAATGAATGTATATTAGTACAGTCTACAGTCATGGCCAAGAGTTTTGAGAATTAAATAAATATTGGAAATAGGAAAAGTTTCTGCTTAAGTTTTTATAATAGCAATTTACATATACTCCAGAATGTTATGAACAGTGATCAGATGAATTGCATAGTCCTTCTTTGCCATGAAAATCCCACTGCATTTCATTGCTGTCATTAAAGGACCTGCTGTGATCATTTCAATAATAATCTTGTTAATTCAGGTGAGAATGTTGATGAGCATAAGGCAGGAGATCATTATGTCAGGCTGATTGGGTTAGAATGGCAGACTTGACATGTTAAAAGGAGAGTGATGCTTGAAATCATTGTTCTTCCATTGTTAACCATGGTGACCTGCAAAAAAACGTGTCCAGCCATCATTGCGTTGCATAAAAATGGCTTCACAGGCAAGGATATTGTGGCTACTAAGATTGCACCTAAATCAACAATTTATATGATTATCAAAAACTTAAAGGAAAGAGGTTCAATTCTTGTTAAGGCTTCAGGGCGTCCAAGAAAGTCCAGCAAGCTCCATGATTGTCTCCTAAAGAGGATTCAGCTGCGGGATCTGAGTGCTACCAGTGCAGAGCTTACTCAGGAATGGCAGCAGGCAGGTGTGAGCGCATCTGCATGCACAGTGAGGCAAAGACTTTTGGAAGATGACCTGGTGTCAAGAAGTGCAGCAAAGAAGCCACTTCTCTAAAAAAAAACCATCAGGGACAGATTGATCTTCTGCAGAAAGTATGGTGAATGGACTGCTGAGGATTGGGGCAAAGTCAGATTCGTCACTGAAGCCTCTTTCCGATTGTTTGGGGCATCTGGAAAAAGGCTTGTCTGGAGAAGAAAAGGTGGGTGCTACCATCAGTCCTGTGTCATGCCAAGAGTAAAGCATCCTGAGACCATTCATGTGTGGGGTTGCTTCTCATCCAAGGGAATGGGCTCACTAACAATTTTGCCCCAAAACACAGCCATGAATAAAAAAAATGGTACCAAAACACCCTCCAACAGCAACTTCTTCCAACAATCCAACAACAGTTTGGTGAAGAACTATCCATTTTCCAGCATGATGGAGCACTGTGCCGTAAGAAAAAGTGATAACTAAGAAATTTTGGGTCCATGGCCTGGAAACTCCCCAGATCTTAATCCCATTGAGAACTTGTGGTCAATCGTCAAGAGGCGGATGGAAAAAACAAAAACTCACTAATTCTGACAACTCCAAGAAGTGATTATGAAAGAATGGGTTGCTATCAGTCAGGATTTGGCCCAGAAGTTGATAGAGAGCATGCCCAGTCAAATTGCAGAGGTCCTGAAAAAGAAGGGCCAACACTGCAAATACTGACTCTTTGCATAAATATAATGTAACTGTTGATAAAAGCCTTTGAAACGTATGAAGTGCTTGTAATTGTAGTTAAATACATCACAGAAACAACTGAAACAAAGATCTAAAAGCAGTTAAATAGCAAACTTTGTGAAAACTAATATTCGTGTCATTCTCAAAACTTTCTAACCAGAAATGTAGTTGGAAATGTAATACTCCTGAAGGGGCTGAGTAGCTCTTTAAGGCCAAGAATATACTTGTATTAACCATGCGTAACCTCTCGTTAACTCAAGCAGAAGGCTGATATTTGAACAAAATTTCAATGAACAAACCATTGATGCAGAGCTCATTTTGAACATTTATTTCTCGCCTCCAGGGCGATGCAAAGCTGTAGTGAAGCACAGATCAATTGAGAGAAGCAGATGGAGGTAATGTGTTTTCATAGCAATTAGTAAGGTTGGAGGAGAAGCATGTCAGGCAACATGTAGGATGAGTTTTTAGTCGGACAATTTTTATTTATATCGGTAACGTCCGACTGTCCACCGTGTTTTATACTGTCACTTGTCTACTAATTAATCACTGCAATGAAGTGATCAGAATCTGATATGCTTACCTTTGTTGACATTCAAATGCTGTCCTCCTCTATAGGAAATTAAATTGGCTGTCCTGTTTTTCCACATATCTTCTTAGTTTTGTGGGGTTTTCTGGGCAGGAATGACTTTTAATTTCAGGTCCATTCATCTCTTTGTTATACCTACTTTCTGCGTTGCTACTGCAGGTGGCAGTTCTTACAAGGCTTGTGACAATTCATTTAGGCGAAGCACCCAATTTTATCAATTAGTAAAATATGGGAGATTTAAGGGATAATTATAATATGGGATGATGGCGGGAAACAGAGGTAAAATACGAGAGTTTCCCGGCCAAAACAAGATACTTGGCAGGTATGCCACAGGCACGGGCTGAACTGATTGCAACAGCAAGGAGCGAGGAAGTGCGCTGCTGGTGGGGTAGAGGGCTGGCTACGATCGGCGGTCTGGAGCGGCTTACCTGCCTGTCTGGGTGGGGGATGCAGGAGGTGGGATTATAGAGGAACGAGACCTTTTACTTCGTGGTCCAACATTAACTACAGAATACAAGTTCAATTTAGGACAAATTAATGCTACTTAAATGCGGATTGAGCATTGGTGGGGACACTTATTACATATTTATATAGCCTTTAAGTATTCATCTGTTTCATGTCTCATACAGTAACAATATGCACTGCAGAGTAGGCTACAAATGTAGTGAAAATAGCATCTTTCGTAAATCAATACAAGTTCAAATAGGTTTAACTGTTTTCCTTTTTAAACGTCACCAACATTATGCTGTCGGTTGGGAAGAATTATTCAAATCCACATCGTAGCACAGACAACAATGTTGGATATCATATATACTCGCACCAGAAGAATGCTCAACAATAAAACCTGCTCCTTTTGCAATCCCAACACCGCTCTGTGTGGAGAAACTTCAAATGAACTTACAGCTGACAGTCCTGCAATTGGGCAGCTACCTGTAGGTGATCCGCATAAAGTTGTTTCAGGTGGGAAAAAACGAAATTGAATTTCACGGCTCCCGGAGGAAGTTTATTCAATGCGAGCGGACATAACTTATGTTTTGTTTAAGAGTCCCAAAGAGGAAAATGTTGATATGGTAAGAATTTTTCCAGAAGTTGCGCTGATGACGCAATGCTGTCGCTATCCATGCAGCGCTTCCAGCGATTCAGGAATGAAAAATCTAGGTAAAGCCAGACTGGAGACAGTGTTTGGTTTCTGCACAGTGATTTCTGAATATACATTTCAGATACAGTATAATGAAAGACTAATAATTCATTGCACTATAGTCTACTTTAAATAATGGATCAAGTTATTTTTCTTTTAGATTTTTTAACTGTGATTGAAATGTTGTCCACTCCCTGGTTCTCCGTTGCTGCGTCGCAGAAGTGTCTCCCTCTGGATTCTGGATGCAGAGATAGGGAGAATTTTTCGCCTTGAGCGCAAAGTAGGCTAGTATTCTGGCATGCTCTCTACACAAATCCAGTATGTCAACATATCATCATTGGGAGTCTTAAACGAGCAAAAATTTTGCATGAATATTATGTTCCTTGCTACTCATCCGCAGAAAATAAACCAGACCCATTACATTTAATTTACAATGGTCCCACAGTTATTGTGGGGGTTCTAAATATAACCCACAAATCTGCAATGTAATCTTTTTTTTTTTTTTTTTTACATTTATTGTGTTTTAAGGCTGTAAAACACCTCGCCACACACCTTTTTAAAATTTTCCCAGACATACATGAACATTTAATCACATTTCTCACTAGTTTTAACACTCAAACCTTCGTAGAATTAAAACATAAAAGTATTAGTACGCAGTAGGCTACCGTCTCTGCTGTTGAGCCGCTCGCTGCGTCTTTCTCCACTGAAAGTTTCTGAGCAGCCAGGTGTCGTTTTCATGTGTAGAACATAATTATATGCAGTTTTTTTGTGTATATTTTTTTCTTCTGGATGAGAGGATTATTAAAACCAGACATGATAAATTTGGTGCGGGAGATATGACAGGAGGAGATTAATGCATGCCTCCAATCATTTAGGACGCAGAACACAATGCGCGTTAGTGCGCTGTAAAGAAAGCATTTAAATTGTGCCATTAAAAAATCCACCAAACAGCGAAGCAGCAAAGGATAGACGTGCGTTATAGCAAAGGAACTGTAGAACTGTATTTTTTCCATCTTGAAACGGGTACCAGTGACATTGCAGGACTCTTTTAAAACATGACATATCATAAATAGGCCGTTTATCTGAAGCTTAAAAATATAAAAGAATACAAATAACTGCAACGCATGTTGATTTATAATCTTTTTAAAGTCTGGAGCTATATGAAGCTGTAACCGCTTCTGTTGCGTAAAAGTCTGTCTCGCCTGCTTGCGTTTCTGTCTGCGCTCTTGACCGCTTGCTGTAGATTTAAGGAGATTTTATCTGACTTGTGAGCATCAGAGAGCTGCTATGTAAATGCAGGAGACTTCTGCAATTTGAGACTTGGGATAATAGTGCATTTATACTGCAGAAGTTTTTGTTAGAGCTTGTTAATCTTTTCTTGTTTAGATCTGAGAGGAGTGGGTCTTTCACATCATGACACATGCGGTGTGCCGGGAGCATCTTGACAGGTAGAATAATGTTAGTGGCCAACTGCAGCGCTTTATTATAAACTATTGTGCTAATGAGATGATCAGGTGACCGTTAAAGCCTGAGCTCGATCTGAGACCGTAGACAATAATAGAAATTAAGCCCGGTCGGGTTTGGGCAAAGATCTTTAGGTCTACTGTATATGAGTAGAAAGAAACATGATTGCATAAGAAACTGGAATTGAGTGAAAATATTATAAACATTCTGCTTAGATACTGATGGAGAAACTTTGCTGGGAGCAGAAGTGGCTGTTGGGTCAGTAAAAATGTCCACATCAGGCTTGGTGGGGACAAACCTGTCAATCATAAATATTGCTGGGGACATGTCGCCGGTGTCCCCGGTTAAAATGACGCCTATGACCAACGGTAACATTTTATCATATATATGTCTATCCCAGAAGTTGAAAGCTGTAAAATAGCATGATATAGTCCCTTTTATCAAAGACATTTTTAAAATGTAGTTCTGTAAAATCTCAGGTTAACCATAACATTTTGAAAAGGGGAGGAGAACATTCAATGAGCTTCAGCATATTTAATGTTCTAGGACCATGATTCTCAAACTGTGGTACGTGTACCACCAGTGGTACTCAAGCTCTCTCTAGTGGTACTAGGAGGAAAGTTTAAAACGTATACATATATACATATATATATATATATATAAATAATTAAAAATGTATATTTCACACACAGTGTGGCTGTGGCTGACAACAATTATCAATAATAATCGTTATTAGAAGTAAATAAGTCTACTTTGTAAATATCTATAGTTAGTAAAACTTAGTTTATTTTTGTCAATTTTGATGGATTGATGCAGCTCCATTATCAGTCAACGCAAGGCATTTCCGTCACCTACGCAAGGACACACGGAGTAGAGGCACAATTTTCTGTCTCCTTCAACAGAGAGTGTATGCATCTGATTGGTCAGTTTCGGTAACACCCAGAGATCGTTTCACCAGAACGGGGCTCTAAAGTTGGTGTAATCAGTAGTTAATGCAGCGTTTGGCCACTACATACGCTGTTGAAAGGACAATTTATCTTTAATTAATTTATCTGTTCTATTGCCGATTTTGAACACAAGTAGGTGTAGGAAAACAAAC
Source organism: Apricaphanius iberus (assembly GCA_028564705.1). Lineage (NCBI taxonomy): Eukaryota > Metazoa > Chordata > Actinopteri > Cyprinodontiformes > Aphaniidae > Apricaphanius > Apricaphanius iberus. The sequence goes on along the minus strand of JAPXFQ010002395.1, from coordinate 109,831 downwards.
AAAGGCTGCTGTGTTTTGTTTCCATGTGTTTCTAGAGTATTCAATGAACTGCACCTCTAGTAAAAAGCTTTACAGCTTAATCAAAACTTACTGTCTGTCGTTCATTGCTCTTTGAGGAAGAAATGCGTTTACAAGCCCAGAAAAAAAAAAATTAAACGACACTTTGATAGTAGGCAGAGACGCCATGAAAAGTTGGCACCCCCTGCTGCCCTGGTCGAGCAACGCTGAAAAAAGAGAATGGAGAAGATAAAACAGACTAAAATAAACGAAAAACGTCTCCGTCAATACGTCTGTGTCTGAGTGCTAATTTGCGGTCAGAGAAGCATAAACTGGGCTTTAGTCTTCTCAACTGTATGTTTAGGTTGGTCATGATGGTGGTATTTGGAGAGCTCAGCATTTTCTCGGGTGGGACCCACTGTAAAAAGTTTGAGAAATACGTTCAAGGAGGTGTTTGTTAATTAATGGAGCAAAGAAATAAATAGAGAACTTTGATCAATCACTCTGCTATAGAGAAAAAGAAGAGATAAATTCCTAAAACAAAGGAACCTTCCTCTGATACCAACACTGAAACTGCAGAACAGTCTAAGAACTAACAGAGACTTAAGAGGAAGAGAATAAAACCAATTCTAACTCAATCTGGTTTGTACATCTATTAATGGGAAGGATGGAATAAATGGAGTTATGATAACAAGAAGCTGAAAGGATTAACTAAAAAATGGAATTCTATTGGGAAATAAAATACAGGACTCTTTAGAGATCAAATACTTGAAAATGGGGGGCATTTTAAATCTGGATTAAGTAAGGTAAATAAACTACACTCAGTTCAGAAACTAATGGAACGGTGAGGTCAGGTTGAAACAAACATAATCTTTCGGTCCGAGTTAAGTCAATTGTTACCTGAGAACGAATCAATGATAAATTAATGGTTGAGGTTGTAGTTAAAAAGCAATAACGTGCTAAAGTATAAGATACAAATACAAGAGTTCTACTCAATTTATTCGTTCACCGGCATACCACACTGCACTCTATTATGTAAACAGCCCGTCAGAAAACTAAATAAATGACTACCTGGAGTCACCACAGTGAGGAGCAGTCAGAATGACCCCCAACCTTGCAGGCAGCCAGGACCATCAACAAGCTCCCCAAAGACAACCTCCCTTTCAGACTAAGGCTACGTACACACTAAGCCGATAAGGTTATACGGGGAGTTAGACGCCTAATGTTATTCACTCAACACGAGCATTTATGCCCCGTTTAAGGTCCCATGATTGCGCAATCCCACACCGACCTGGGCAAGTACTGGGCATGCGCGAAAAGACGCACGAAACACGCGTACAATCTATGTGAAGCCAGCGCCTACATAATATATACAAGAAGCTCTACAGCACAGTACATATTTGCTTGTCCCGTTAACCGAAGAGAACAATAGCTACTCAGAAGAAGAGAGAGTTTTTGGTGTGGACAGACGACGAGATCGATTTATTACTCTTCGCTATTGTCTTTGTCTGTAGTGTCATATTCTTATTGACGCAGCATTCATTGACGCCACTTCCTTTCATTATCCGGGGAAGCTGTTCACACTTGCTTGTTTACCCGTTGAATTAAGATTTACACGGCTCTCTTACCCGGCTAATAGTTATCCGGCCACAGACCTTAAACGACGCCGGGTTAGTGTGGACGATAGGGGGGTGTAGACTAAATAATAATACGTTTAAGGCATTATCCAGCTTAGTGTGGACGTGACCTAAGAAGGTATGCAAAATAGTAATTTAGACTATTGGATTCTATCATCAGAAATGTATGATATGTCTTGAAAATAATATAAAATCTTTATAAAAATCTTGGTGTGAAACGTATAATGAATTTACACCATCAGCTTTGCAAGGAAAACCAAGATGAAGCCGTGAAATAGGTACCGCTACATGCTTTGTGATGATGAACAGTAACTTCTTGATGTAAATATTTGTAAATATTTTCAACCAATAATTTATTCATTTTGCATTGTGTATATTCACTCTCTGTATAATATATAGAAGATCTTTGTATATACTTGGCTTTTATATGTTTAAAATTTGTTATAAATAAATCTGGTCTATTTGGATTTTACCTGCATATAGACCAACATTATTGAAACAGTACTAAATTGCAATATAAAATGGAGATCCGTTTGAAAAAATACAGGAATCCAAAGAATGATAAGTGTTGTATTTTTATGTACAGTATTTAGGCCTTTTTTTTGTCAGACACGTTACCTGCCTAGTAACCACTACCCACTACAACCATCTTGAATTTTATTGTCTCGTGTTGCTAGGGGAAGCCGCAGTAGACCTATTGAAGAAGCTAAAGTTAAATCCGCCATGAATTCCCCCATGAAAGTGTGTCATTCTGGTAAACGGGGAGGATTGAGGAGGCGCTGTCTATTCTTTTTTACAGTCTATGGTAGAGACAGACAGGGGGACTGAGACACACTGAGAAAGATAGACAGACAAGGAGAAAGAGAGAGACATGGTCAGAAGAACAAAGACAGATGGACTGACACATGGACCTTTTTGCAGTACTTCTCCATCAGACTGTGTAGTAGTGCCTGTGTGTAAGTGGGCTTTAATAGGCCTTCAATGTATATAGACTGTGGGATGAACTTTAGTGACCTCTGATCAAAGGTGCTCCGTTTCCCCAGCAACAAGGGTGAGTGAAAGCTGCAGCAGGTGCAGGCACTTTGATGATCAACAGCTTTGATTTCCAGGATTTCATCAAAAAAGTGCTCCGAACAAATCGTTCCCATTCGAAAACCGTACAAGGTTTCGGAAAAATTCTTGAAGTGTGAGCGAGATTTATAATCTTTCTTCGTTCATGTCAAAGCACAACTCTCTACCTTGTTCACAGTCCGAGAACCAATGAGAGAAAAATGACTAAGAACATCTCTCGGTTTCAGAAAATCCTGAGCAGGCTCAATGTTATAGTATAGGAAAAAGATGGTCAGATGGGCTTCCACCCTGAGCGCTTCTAGAGCTTGCTGAGAGAAAACCGTGAGAATCACAAAGGGGAGCTCTATTTCATGACCGAAAATCATGTCACTAGTACGAAACATGTGACCGTGACGTCGAGTTAAATTTTTATAAGGACCTTCCAAAAGTACATCACTCCACACTCTGCTTAACGAGCTGCTCCACTCTAAAAATGGTGATTTGGGGCAAACTTTGGGTCGAACAAAGTCAAATTGTGAAAAAACCGTAACAGCTATCGACATGCGGTCTTCAGTGAACACAGCATGGACGTGGCTACAATCTGGATTTCAAATGGGGTTGCTAGGTTATTGTATGGTGACACAGTAAATCCTCAAAAATAGTGGATTTTCATGATTTTTGACTAATTTTTCCATTCATTTCCTATGGGGGCTTTTTGGGCGTGGTTTTTCGCTAATTACGTCGCCAAGGTAACTCCAATCGCAAATAAATGTAATAGCACATGTCGCGCGATCGAGCCGGTCGTTTTGATGTATATATTGTGGGGGTGCACGCTACGGTACGACCCGCTTTAACGGTGGCGGAAGAATAATAAATAAGAGTACAGTTTAGAGTTGAAGAGTATTAAGTTCCTGCCCATGCAAATGCATGAAGGCAGTGCAATACATTGCTACATAACTTGGATAATGGTTATGATATAAGATAATATACTTGGGTCTATCTACTAAAAGTTTACAATATAATCAAGAAATATTTATTGTGGTCACAGTATAGATGGCCCTTTAACATGCTAGAGAGCGTTTGTGATCACCTCTCAGAAATAAATTCCTTAAACTATTTGCAAGTATTGGACATAATATTTTTACAAAGATTTACACTGACATTATATTACAGTATATTAAGAGTATATTAAGAGTAAAATTCTCATGTGATTTGTGAAAATGTATTCGCCAGCAAGGCTGCGTGAATCCTTGGTAATTATCCATTACCATAATGCACGATCTTGGGGAACGGTAATCGTTATAAGAGAGCTAATGTCGGCAGCTTCGACTGCCTATTTCCCAGTATCGGCTTTCTTGACTGCAGTCCTGAGTAGGGAATTCAACATGAGACATGGTCAAGTGAACTGTTGTCAAAAACTTAAAACAAGATTCCAGGGCGGACTGAGCGCTCAGTTGTGAGGTGCTACTTGGGGGCTTCCCGCTAGCTTAGCTGAAAGCTTCAACAGGGTTAGCCTTCAGTTGTTAACATTTGGAAATAAATAAATTTGGGAATAAATAAATTTGGGAATAAATAAATAAATAAATACAAGCACAAATAAATAAATAAATGATGGAATAAATAAATAAATAAATAAATGTGTAAATAAGTAAATATATGTGGATTTTAATATTTTTCTTGAATGTCTTTCTAGATTTATTTATTTACAATTGTACTTACCCATTTATTTATTTAATTAATTAATTTATTTTCAAATATGGCAATGTTGGTCCTCCATAGCCTACAGCACCCGATATGTAATGTATTAAAGACGGATGTATTAAATCCATTTAGTGACATACTAGTTAATAATATAATATTCCACATGAGTAAAGTGGAATACTATTACTAATACTATTTGCACTATTTGTGCCAAAAATGTTTGTCACAAATTATGCCATTTTGGAGACCTCACCAGAAGTTTCTGTATAAAAACCTACCTGATATTGTTTTTCATCCATTTATTAGATTAATCTTTGTAGAGATAGTGTTAATTTGTTTAACTATTCATTGAGGGTTTATAAGGCAGCTGCATTTTTCAAGTGATTTTTTTAGGCAGAGAAAAATTAAATTTATAATGTGCCATGTCCATATACAATTGATTAATAAAATAAACTGATATTGACACATCTTAACAAATCACACAGAGGTTCCTTTAAATATTTGACCAAAAGATCTGAAATGGACCTTAAAGTTGCAGATATATACTCATGTAATTACAGGCATGTCTAGCAGATCTCTGAAAAACATGCTCAGACCCTAAGGGTTTTCAAGAGCAACTCATCTCAAAAACAACTTTTTTGCTTTTAAACTGTACAAAGGACAGTCTAATAGTGCCTTTTACATGTATCATTATTAATATTCATTATTTTTAGTAATTTTGTACATCTTAGTAAAAATGTCCTTCCAAAAACCGTTCCGGCATTGCTGTTCCCTCTGCATTGATAGCTGACGTCAGCCGTCCTGCCACTGTAGGATATAAAAGAGGCTGAATCTAGGCCATGCCTCCATTGCAACTTAGAGAATAGCAAGGAAGTGTTGACCCAGGTTTTCTCCTCACTAGGTGTGGCTGACAGTGTCAGTTATGCAGTTTAAGTTAATTTCATTGTTCAAGTTGTAATAAACAAGTTAAGTAAGTTGTTTAAAAAGCAATACTTTAATTTATATATTGTTTTAAACTTCTCATTTCAAGGTCCTGCAGAATGTTTTCATGGTGGAACTAATGTTCAGTATGCTGTTTTGGTCTGATCAGTTTTTGCTCCATTTGCAATATCTGCTTATTACGTAGCTCAAATAAAGTATTTTTAAATCAACTTCTATCTTAACGATGAAACAATTTAACTTGAATAGAAATGCTAGTTAAAAACAGATTTCTCACAGCACCTCAAACCTTGGAAAAATATTTAAATGGGTAGCTCTTTAAACTGCATTAATGTGATGATTTGTGGTCTTTAAACCAACAACACATAGCACTTAATACTTTAACACCTTTAACCTTGAAATAAAACAAATATGTATTGAGAATTCACCTATACAGAACCTTAAATTTAGAAAAAATGTCCAAAGCACCAGATTACTTAAATTTTCAGTACTTGCAGTGTGCTTTTAAAGTAATTACCAAAGTTGATCCACTTCTAACATTTTACTTGTTTTAAATGTATCACTTGTTGGATCATCCATGTAAAACTTCAAACTTGCTGCAAACTGCAAAACTGGCATAAGCAGTCTTATCTGTCTGATGCTAAAGTGTGACGAATCTTCGTATTTCCTTGCTTCTCAGACAGGTGCAGTTCCTCGTCTCCTCACCTCGTGTTGAGCAGACTGAGTTCTCACTATAACTCCCTCCAAGCTGAATAACGTACACAAGGCGTTCTTGATTTCTACTGGCATTTATTGGACGTGGATGCCACCAAACATGCCGTGAGAACTGTACAAAGAACATAAAATTATAAATTTCTGTACAGTAAGGCATTCTCATAGAGAATAGACAACAAAATCATATCACTCAACAAAATCCATAACAAATTCGTTATTTGACTTCTACAAAATCTTGACACATTAAGAATTACATTAACAGTAAATTTTGTGAACATAAACTCAAGTTGGTCAAAGAAAGACATCTTATTTTCATACAAGACAAAAAAAATAAAATACAAATTACATACCTCATTGGCCGCATTAACTTGAAGGAGTTATTAAAACATCTTGCAGTACTTCTTTGATGAAAAACATTGGAAAAATGTCCCTGCACCCATCTCAAAGGCTTTAACCCAGACTAACAGTGGAAAACCATGCTGCCCTCTACTGAGTGTGACGTGCAACTTAAAAACTGATCAGACCAAAACAGCATACTGAACATTAGTTCCACCATGAAAACATTCTGCAGGACCTTGAAATGAGAAGTTTAAAACAATATATAAATTAAAGTATTGCTTTTTAAACAACTTACTTAACTTGTTTATTACAACTTGAACAATGAAATTAACTTAAACTGCATAACTGACACTGTCAGCCACAAGTGTTTTCTGAAGAAATTAAAGATCTACAATCCGAGAAGACAATAATGAAGGACAGCACAAATAGGCTGCACAAACTAAATCCCTTTTTGGATGAAAGGGGTGTGTTAAGAGTGGGAGGTCGGCTGGAACATGCTGATTTACACCCACACATTAAACATCCAGCAATTTTGCCAAGCAAAACCCACATATCAAAGCTACTGATCGAACACTTTCATCAAAAGGTTCACCACCAGGGACGTGGGATGACTTAATGCACTATTTACATAAGTTCTTTGCATTCAGGCTTAGTGAAATCACCAGTGATTTGGTGGGAGTGTGGCTGACAGTGTCAGTTATGCAGTTTAAGTTAATTTCATTGTTCAAGTTGTAATAAACAAGTTAAGTAAGTTGTTTAAAAAGGAATACTTTAATTTATATATTGTTTTAAACTTCTCATTTCAAGGTCCTGCAGAATGTTTTCATGGTGGAACTAATGTTCAGTATGCTGTTTTGGTCTGATCAGTTTTTAAAGTTGCACGTCACACTCAGTAGAGGGCAGCATGGTTTTCCACTGTTAGTCTGGGTTAAAGCCTTTGAGATGGGTGCAGGGACATTTTTCCAATGTTTTTCATCAAAGAAGTACTGCAAGATGTTTTAATAACTCCTTCAAGTTAATGCGGCCAATGAGGTATGTAATTTGTATTTTATTTTTTTTGTCTTGTATGAAAATAAGATGTCTTTCTTTGACCAACTTGAGTTTATGTTCACAAAATTTACTGTTAATGTAATTCTTAATGTGTCAAGATTTTGTAGAAGTCAAATAACGAATTTGTTATGGATTTTGTTGAGTGATATGATTTTGTTGTCTATTCTCTATGAGAATGCCTTACTGTACAGAAATTTATAATTTTATGTTCTTTGTACAGTTCTCACGGCATGTTTGGTGGCATCCACGTCCAATAAATGCCAGTAGAAATCAAGAACGCCTTGTGTACGTTATTCAGCTTGGAGGGAGTTATACTAGGGTTGCCAACTTTCATAAGTTAAAATAAGGAACACTTAAGTTACAGGGCGTTACATCAGGCTGAACCATCAGACTCGCAGAGAGGTGTGGTGCTTTTATTGAAAGGGTCATCTGGTATCTTCATACGTTAAGCTTGAAATGCTTTATTCACAATAAACACATTGATGTATCAGTGCTGTAAGTTAGGCTACATAAAGCCATAATTAAATGCATTCACACAAAAAAGGAACTAAAGTGCATACAATTTATTTTAACAAGATGCAGAGTGATCTAACAGATGACAATACTAATAACTTGAGATCTGTTTGTTGAGCTTGCTATATTTTCTTTCCAAAGTGATTCCTTTATAGGAATATTGCAGAAAAAGCCAAAACACCTGTAACTTGTTTCTATGCTCATTTATTTACAAATTTAAAAGTGGGATGTCAAATTGTTATTTCAATTGGCTTCCATCACTTGTCTGAACAATCAAACCACACTAGTACGAAACTTAATGCAATGTTAACTAAATTTATAGGCTATTACTCTAAAATGTAAACATTGTAACAGGCAGATATCTATCCAAACATTTTTTTTTAAATTTTAACCCATGTTTTAGCACAACAGTGAATGAGTTAGTATGATTTGTTCTTGAAGTTGTCATTTATATTGATTGTATAATAGAATATGCCTAAGTATACTGACTTAAAAAAAGCCAAAATGTAATTGTGGTTGACAGATCTTGGAAAATACACAATAAATGTAATCAATTTTGAATATTCTAGCCTACATGCCTTAGAAGCCTCTGGAGATGTCTGGGGAATGAAAAACTATGACAGAGACTCATGTGTTTTTTTGCGGTCTTGTGTGCCTTCTGTGTGCATGCAGCGAGTGTTCTCAGTGTGCGACTGAGAACATTAGCCGAAATAGTTTACAATTTGTCTCCACTGAACCGGTCCAGCAAAGGATGGACCTCTTCTCACTCACATTTGTATATCTGTAAGCGTTTTCTGTTTTGGGTTTGGGAAAATGTTTAAAGGCATGAGTTCCATGGAAACCGCCAGTGTGTTGTGTCCACCTGTCTGATCAGACCACAGCAAACGAGCAGCAAACACAAACAACTGGCGGTCCCTTTAGACCCGTACCCATCCAACAGTTTTGCTGACTGTAGTTGGATGATTTCCTGTATTTTATCTTTATATACATAGTTAGAATTAGGCTATTGTTGCCTATGTGCGACAGATGTATTGGACATTTATGAAACTATGAAATAAATAGCGTCCCTTAATGATTCAAACAGGACACCACATTTAATTCTCAAATAAAGAATGATTGCGTATTTTTACGGACAGCTTGCAACCATACTCCTCACGCATCTGCTGGCCAATGCCTCCTCTTCTTGCATCGATTCAGATTATGCTCCAATTGACCGAACATCCTCCATCTCCCGTCGTCAACTTGTTTACTTTCTTTAATATATAAAGTACTCTTACATCAGTTATTTTGTTCTTTTTATGTTTCTTCTCTGTCTTCTAAAATCCCCAGATGGTCGTGGCAGATGACCACTTGTACTGAGCCAGGTTCTGCTGGAGGTTTCTTGCTGTTAAAGGGGAGTTTTTCCTCTTCACTTTTGCTACATGCTTGGTCAATATGATGGATTACTGGGGGATTGCTGTGGTTGGAGTCTGCATGTTCCGGGCACAACCTCACATCAATTACTCAACGCAATCTGTTGGGATTCTTTACATAGAAAAACTTTTAACTGATTGGAATGTTTGTAAAATTGTATTGAAAGGAATTTTCCTAAGGTTCCTTGAGATGACATCTGTTGTGAATTGGTGCTATATAAATAAACTGAATTTAATCTTTCAAACTGGAAATGTAGATGGAGTAAGACTCCGTTAGGGCGTGAGTTGCTCTTTAATAATGCTTTATCTCTGTGTGACAACAGAAAGAAGCTGTTGATATCCAATACTGGTATCAGGTATCAGAGCCAGTGTTATTATCATCAACAAAAACAAACGAAATAACGAAAACTAGAAGTAACTGTTGACTGAAGTAAAAATAAAAATGAGAATTTGAAACAAAACTAAAACAAACTGAAACTGTAATTATTGTTCACAAAACTAACTAAAACAAACAAAATTTAATGATAAAATGTGCTTAGTTTTCGTTTCATACAGTGCCTCATAAGGTCTAGAAGAAATATTTATATGTCGCTCTCGCACTGTCACCAGAAACAGATGCATCATCTGTGTTGGGGCTTTTAGCTGCACAAATTGCCTTGATAAAAACAACAGAATGGGAAAGTTGGATACAATCTCATCGACTCACTCCCTTATAAGGAAATAAAAGACTTCTTTGGATTGCAAGCTATCAGAAGAACCAATTGAAACAATGATTAAAAAGTCTGCTGCAAAAACTAACAGGTGAGCTGTGCAAAATGATCAAAAGCATCATAGTACTTAAGATAGCTTGGCTTTTGTTTTGCTGTTTTGCCATTCAGTGTTTTTAAAGAACTGTAGCACCTGCATTAATTGTTTGGCTTTTTAATGCACAGGTGCTGTTATTGTGTGCCATATTTATTTTATACTTGCCTGATTTGTATGGTTGTTAATATGGCTCATGTCAACACAGTTTTAAAAAAGCATAATCATTTTCTGAGATTTTGTTATACAATTCTTTTTTTAACACAGCTTGTTAAATGAAAAGACTAAAACTAGAACTGAAACTAATAAAACTAAACTGAAACTAAGCATTTTTGAAAAACTAAACTACCTAACAAATAGTAAAAACTAACTAAAACTTTAATAGAATTTGAAATCTTCAGTCATAACCTTTATCGGAGCTGATACCTTTCTAATGTTCTCATATTGGTAAGTTAACTGCTTAGTTAGCTGATACTACGATAATGTGGAAATAATTCCAATAATTTTACAGAAAATATTTATTTTTCACTCGAAATTTAGGTTTTGTGGTCATTTTTATTAATATATATATATATATATATATATATATTTTTTTTTTTTTATCAAATTCACCATCATTTGTTGTAACAAGTAGAAAAGGAAATATAACCAATTCATTGCATTCTTTGTGTGGTAGAATTATCGCCAGTGGTACTCAGTATTGGAAAGTACTGAGATCTAAGTAGATGTATCATTTCGGTTAGCAAAAAGTGGTATCGTTACATCTCTAATTATAAGGTTAAACTACAGAGAAAGTGTTGTACATGTAAAATATGCTTCCTCTCAGTTCTTCTTCTGCTGCCACTCGTTAAATACCAGCATCTTTTCTTTGCAACAGTGTCTGCAGTAAATGTCACTGTCTGGAATGAAAATTATTCAGTATAAGTAGTAGTACCATTCTTGGTGTTTACAGAACCAGTTTGCAAAATGACCTGTAGTAGCATACCCAACACTATAAAGGGGCATTTTAATACCAGAATTTGCTTGGAAAAGTTCCAACATTCAGAAGTATCAACTACTTAATGCTCTGTGTTGACCATGTTGAGTCCCACTCCATGACTGTTATTTTTGGGGATTTATGAACAACCTTCAAGACTGCCACTTTGAATTTGTGTATATATAACAGGTCCCAAAACCATGTATAAGACAATGATTGATAAATATGTTACTTTAAAAAAATTCAACTCTACCTGCACATTGCTTATTCTTGAATTTCTCACAGTGTTCATCATCACACTCGCAGTAATCTCCATGGTAAAAGCTTCCTTGCTCTGTAGTATGGCACTGGCATCTACCACATACGCAGTCTCCTCGACCCTCACACTCTGTGCCATTCTCCCTCCGGCAGGATGCTCGCAGAGAGTGTTCATCTTTTTTACCAACAGCACAGTCACAGAACTGACCCACAAAACCTTGATTGCACCTGCATGATGAAATATAAAAAATAACATAACCATCTAATTTAGACGTATTATTATTAAAGTTAGCTTTGTTTTACCATAATCATTTACTGTTTCATTAAAAAGGAACATTATAAATTCCATCTATCCCTTTTCCCACACCCAGATAAACCAGTTCAACTCATGTAAGGAGTTAAAATACAAACTACGATCATTTCAACACAGATATAATTGAGAAATAATTTTCAGCAGGTAATAGGGTTGTTAAAATAATCAATATTCTGATTTAATCTAAACTAGAAACAAAAAACGTTTCAAAGATACAAAGTTTTGTCAACAATCAGACCCTTTAACATTTGCCCAAACTCTCAAAATTCTTTTAGGAGCAACGCAGCAATAATAGACATTCAGCCCCTCGCCTCGCGGTCGAGGGTGTAAACACTGCCAACATGCCAAGTACAGCCAGAACAAAACATGTTTAACCCCGGTTTAGCAAATAAGACAAACACTGAAGTATTGTTCTGAATTGCGTCTGAGTTTCCCTCGCTGAGAGGCGCCAAGAAAGGGTGGCTGTTTTTTCATCTGATCTGCAGCCGCATGTTTTGGATACTAAGGTGAAGAGAGGGGCAAGGCTGTCCACTGAGAACTACCTGGTGGTGAGTTTGCTCCGACGGAGTTGAGTGTATACAAACCGGGCTGGCCAAAACATGTTTTGAGGGTAAAGTGTAAACTTACAAACACAGTATTCTGTTTTGTGGAAAAGTTTGTTCGGAGTAAGTGCATGCCAGAACACGTATTGAATGTGTGTACAGGAGATTCTAACAAAAATACAAACAAGTTTATGTGTTCAAATAAATTTATATGTGCTTATATTAGTTTAACCATGTACTTGGATTGGTTGCACAAAAAATAAAAAAAATATAAAAACACATTGCAATGTCTATTGCACCATTAGGGCACTTCATAACCGATACAATGTGATACATGACCACTAAAGCCTAGTTTATGCTTCTCCATCAGCAAGTTTCTACCCACTCGCATATTTACTAACGGAGAGGTTTTCTTTTTATACTTCTCGGTGTGTCAGTGTTGCAAAGCAATTTTCCACCAGGACAGAAGGGGGTGTAGATCTTTTCTGCTGGATCTGCCTACAATTGCAGTGATATCTCTGGATGACGAGAGTTAATTTATTTCAGCTTGTAAATGCATTTCCACTCATGGAATAATGGCAGACAGAGAGTTTTGGTTGAGCTGAAATGCTTTTTACTAGAAGTTCAGCTCAATGAATAGTCTAACCACATGTAAACAAAAAAAGAGTGGTCTGTTTTGTTGTTCCCTACATCTCACTGGTGTTCAAAATAGCCAAAAGACCATTTTAGATAAACTGGCCTTGCAATATAAATAATCTCGTGCCCAAAAGCTGCATTGACTACTAATTACATGGACCACAGAGCACTATCCTAGTGAAATGATCTGGGGCTGACATTAGGCTGACCAATCACAGATGTGCCCACTCCGCTGCTTTCGATGGATGATGACACTGTGTGCCTTAGCACATCCACAGGCAGTGAAGCATAAATCAGGATTGAATCAGCTGTCTCAGAGTAAGGGCACACTTAAGTCTTTAGGACACCAGTACTTGAGGCCTGGAACAAGGCTGAAAAAGTTTGGAGCAATTATTCACTATTTATGAGAAACCAGTGAGGGTTGATACACGTAATTTGGACACATGTTCAGGTTACTTTGTCAACTAAGCCAAGTCAGCCTCTTCTGGATAGGCCTAGCTGTCAGAGATGACTGATATGATTGGATGGCTACACATTGGAAGGTTATAATCAGTTAAAGCCTTTAACTGCATCTTATTTATCTGGACCTTCCTCTAAATATCTACTATGGCAATACTGAGCAAATACTGTACATATGTTTTACTGAAAACATGTAAACTTGTACATTAAACATCACTAAGTAGCTCTAAAATATTAAGAATGATTTTGAGGAAGAAAACTTACCTGCAAATACCACACATGATGCCTCCTCTACTGTTACAGTGTGAGTGACTGCTGCTTTCAGGGTCTTTACATTGGCACTCACAGTTGGTAGAAATGGTAACGGTAAGTTGGTCCTTTATTCCCAGTGGGCTGATAGTGAAGGAATTTTCCTCCATACATTTGTCTACTGTCACAGTGACTTCAAAAGATATCTGAGAAGAGCAAATGGATCAAATGTCTTTAAAATAATAGAATCACAAACCTGGTTAAACTATATTGTAAATCTAAAAGTATACCTCTAGATAAAACACTATCTCAGATAGTAAATATCCATTTCAAATCTCAGAGTGTCTTTGTTAAAATGCCACAGTAAAGAAAAAGATTCTAAAGTTAATCGTCATGAAGAAAAATCTGCTACTCAAGAATCTAAAAATTGCGCATTTTTTAATCCATCCAGTTAATCTCCATTTACTCCTGCTGTCAGTAGTATTGACTAAATTATAATGATTCTCTGTATTTTTCTTTTTTTTTTTTTCATAATATATATAAAAAAGCATATTCAAAGGATTTGTCCAAACAATGAGCCAATTCCAGCAGTCAGGGCCTTTCTAGCATTGTGGGGGCCCTATGCAAGATTTTGTTCCGGAGCCCCCCTACTGTGCCAAACTGAAATTGAACAATAGCCTACCTTAGATGAAATGAGTCCTCTAACAGAGGCCTGGGAGCTTGAGGGTCCTGTGCAGTATCTTTGCTGTTCCAAGTACTGCACTTTTCTGGTCTGAGATGTCTGAGGTCTTTCCAGGGATCTGCTGAAGCCATTCATCCAGTTTGTGGGGTCACAGCCCTGAATGCTGCTTTTACCACAGGTATTACTGTCACCTTCACCTTCCAAGCCTTCTCTAGCTCCTCCCCTAGCCCTTGGTATTTCTCAGGTTTCTCATGTTCCTTCTTCTTGATGACAAGCACATCACTTGGAATTGCCACATCCACAGCAGATGTCCAGTTGGTTCGCCATTACCATCCTTTCTGTCTGTATCTGGAAGTACCACAGGATCTTTGCTCGGTCATTCTCCACCACCTTTGGAGGTGTGTCCCACTTTGGCCTTGGGGTTTCCAGCGCATATTCCACACAGATGTTTCTGTACACAATGTCAGTCACTTGGTTGTAACGTTCCATGTATGCTTTCCCTGCCAGCATCTTACAACCTGCTGTTATGTGCTGGATTGTCTCAGTTGTCTGTTTGCACAGCCTAAACCTTGGGTCTTTTCTGGTGCGGTAGATCTGAGCCTCCATCGCTCTGGTGTATATATATTACGGATGTGTATTGGCAAGAATCTGGCGATACAATATGTATCATGATACACAGGGGACGATATGATGTATTGCGATATATCACAATACAATGAGTAAAACTATATACTTTTATTTTTACAAATGAATTTCACTGTCACAACATTCTAAACACTCCAACCTGTTTTTATTACTAGATTTAGTTGATCCACTGGAACAAAAAAGGTGAAAACAACCACTAACTACCAGTCATACTTTTAATTTTGACAAAAAGCGCTGTAATTGTTAATGTTTTAATTAAAATTATTTAAAAAACGATTCTTTGCTTTTGAATATCGATACAATATCATTACATAAAATATATTGATATTGATATATCTGGGTAAAATGATTCCTATGAATGGGTTTATATTGTATAATTTGAAGGTTTGTATTGAAAGTCATGGAGAATATAGTTTTACAGATATTTGGCCAGAAATCTGGAGTTGCCATGTCGTTTTCCCATTATACTCTCGGAAGTGTTATAGAAGAGGTTAAGGAAGCAATAATTTTATAAAGATTAGAAGTAATTTTATTTTTTGGGAGATCTACAATTCTTAATAACTGTTTACTAATGTTTATAAGTTCAAGTGTAGTATTGTTGATTTTACTTTTAGTCATTGTTTTCAATTGCAGATAATGAAGGAACTCCTTTCTTTCAACCCCATGTTTCTGCACCACTATTTTGAAAAGAGCAGGTTGGATTATTTTCATGTATACAGTGATGATGGATACGTTTAGCTTCACATTTGGGGAAGTGGATTGAAGTAACTGGAACTACTTGTCACCAACTACATAATGTGTTGTCAGTTCAAGCGCTAACCTGTTTTCTCTTAGTCTCTTCCTACAGTAGGTGCTCCTGACCCGCCCTGCTTGACGACCCTGACTAAGATGGCATTCCAGTGGAGGAATGTTCTCCACGTCCTGCTACCAACTTCTGCTTCTGCATCAGTTCTGTTGTTCTTTCTGCGTCTCTGCTGCCTTCTCCAAACCCCAGATGGTCTCGGCAGATGACCGCTTATGCTGAGCCTGGTTCTGCTGGAGGTTTCTTCCTGTTAAAAGGGAGTTTTTCCTCTCCACTGTCACTTCATGCTTGCTCAGTGTTAGAGATTGCTGAGAAGTCACGACGCAATCTTCTGTGTTTTTTCTAATTCCTAAATTAAACACTGTATAGTAATTACTCTTCTTGTAAAGTGCCTTGAGATGACATCTGTTCAAATCAAACTTTATTTATAAAGCGCTTTACAGAATTAAAAAAAAACCCAAACCCCCAACCCCCCTTAAAAAATAAAATAATCAAAGCAACTACACCCCCCTCCCAACCCATCAGCCATACACACACACACACACACACACACACACACACACACACACAAACACACACACACTTAAAAGCTACAAAAACAGCGGGCTGAGAACAGATGAGCCAGGAAGCGCCATCATGGGAACCATCTGCAACGGCAGCAGCAGATCGGCAGCGGCAGCCAAGGCACTGACCCAGGGCGCCCAGAGGAGGGAGGGCTGGTACCCCCACCTCCACCCAAGCAATACCTGGGGTGCACCCAGGCAGCCGACCACCGCCCCCGATGCAGGGGGCCCCCAGAGAAGAAACACTGGCAGAAAGAGAGCTTGTGCAAACTCCAGGTTGCATACAATGACTGCCTCAGAATCCTGCTCAAGAAGCCCAGGGGTAGTAGTGCCAGCAAGCTTTTTTTGTGATGTAGGCATAAACACCTTCCAGGCCACCCTGAGAAGACTGATGTTCAAGTTTATATGTAGATTGCAAGGGTCCCAGAACAATCTTATTGTAAAGTTGACCAATCCAAGGTGTAGTTCTGTTAGATACCAGTCCTATATGTGGAAACACTGGTATCTGTGCCTTTTATAGAATGTGTGTAATGCACTTTTAAATTGCAACTTTTAAAATATTTATTAGATGCCGTTTTACTGTATATTATACTTTTTTTTAATATAATGCTCTATGTACTGTATTATATGTTATATGTACTGTATGTGGTTGTATGTCTATTTGGACGTTTGAGTCTGCAATAAACTTCAAAAAAAAAAAATTATGAGCATTAATAAAATTATTAAGTTGAATTAAAACAAGTTTTTCTAAAACTTTGCGTAAAAATGGTAAGTTAGATACTGGTCGGTAGTTGTTTAAATCATTAAAATCTAAATTGCTCTTCTTCAGTAGGGGCCTCACTACCACCGTTTTAAATGCGGCAGGAAAAACCCCCGTCTGAAGGGATCTGTTGTGAAATGGCGCTATATAAATAAACTGAATTGAAATTGCTAAATTGTTTACGGGTCCCTGGACACAATTACCGCCGCTCAGAACAGTATACAGGAAGAAGGCAGATGTGAATAAAAAGGCTATTGAAAAAGTTATTGTCTGTTGTTCTGTTTTACAATTATCTGAGTCGCGTCTATATTTTATGAGTACTTGTGACCAGCGACCTCTATTCTGTGTTTTGATATCAGAGACGGCAGCTGTCATGACCTGGCGCAGGCTGACGCCGTGTGAGACAACTGCACCCACATACACCAGCGGACAACTACCTGTGCAAATCAAACAGTTAAGTAAGCAAATAAAGATTTTAACTGTTGAATAACTGTCTGTTGTATTTCGTATGACGATTATTTTAACACAATAAGATGCCTGGAATAAAATAAAAAAAAAATCAGAAAACAGAAGAAATAGTGACTCACCATCGCATATATACACTCACCTGAGGATTATTAGGAACACCATGCTAATACGGTGTTTGACCCCCTTTCGCCTTCAGAACTGCCTTATTTCTACGTGGCATTGTGTCAACAAGTTGCTGAAAGCATTCTTTAGAAATGTTGGCCCTGTTGATGGGATAGCATCTTGCAGTTTATGGAGATTTGTGGGATGCACATCCAGGGCACGAAGCTCCCGTTCCACCCAATCCCAAAGATGCTCTATTCGGGTTGAGATCTGGTTACTGTGGGGGCCATTGTAGTACAGTGAACTCATTGTCATGTTCAAAAAAACTATTTGAAATTATTTGAGCTTTATGACATGGTGCATTATCCTGCTGGATGTAGCCATCAGAGGATGGATACATAGTGGTCATGAAAGGATGGACATGGTCAGAAACAATGTTCAGGTAGCCAGTGGCATTTAAACGATGCCCAATTGGCACTAAGGGGCCTAAAGTGTGCCAAGAAAACATCCCCCACACCATTACACCACCACCAGCCTGCACAATGGTAACAAGGCATGATGGATCCATGTTTTCATTCTGTTTATGCCAAATCCTGTCTCTACCATTTGAATGTCTCAACAGAAATCGAGACTCATCAGACCAAGCATCATTTTTCCAGTCTTCAACTGTCCAATTTTGGTGAGCTCGTGCAAATTGTAGCCTCTTTTTCCTATTTGTAGTGGAGATGAGTGGTACCCAGTGGGGTCTTCTGCTGTTGTAGCCCATCCCCCTCAAGGTTGTGCGTGTTGTGGCTTCACAAATGCTTTGCTGCTTTCCTCAGGTGCGACGAGAGGTTATTTCAGTCAAAGTTGCTCTTCTATCAGCTTGAATCAGTCTGCCCATTCTCCTCTGACCTCTACCACCAACAAGGCATTTTCGCCCACAGGACTGCCACATCTTGGATGTTTTTCCCTTTTCATACCATTCTTTTTAAACTCTAGAAATGGTTGTGGATGAAAATCCCAAGAAATGAGCAGATTGTGAAATACTCAGACCGGCCCGTCTGGCACCAACAACCATGTCACGCTCAAAATTGCTTAAATCACCTTTCTTTCCCATTATGACATTCAGTTTGGAGTTCAGGAGATTGTCTTGACCAGGACCACACCCCTAAATGCATTGAAGCAACTGCCATGTGATTGGTTGATTAGATAATTGCATTAAGGAGAAATTGAACAGGTGTTCCTAATAATCCTTTAGGTGAGTGTGTGTGTATATATATATATATTTTTTTTTTTTTTTTCAAGTCATCAAATGTATTTTGAATAAAAAAAAAGATTTTGTGGTTCTAGTGGCCTTTATTTAACAGTGGATAGCATGCGGAAGGGGGAAGAGAAATGGGGGAAGACTTGCTGCACATATTCTGAGGATGGGATTCACACTGCTGCATCAAGGACTAATGGTGCGTTTAGACCGCACACTTTGTCTACGGAAAGCAATGCTCCCAACGCATCTAGTTTGACGTTTATACATATTTAAGCTTAAGCTTGCAAAGCACACGGGAGGGCCTTTCTCTGCCAGATATTTTAACCACTAGTGGATCATGATTGCCTAGACATAGTCGACGTCAGGCGACGTGTCACTACATTGACACGCTCTGATTTGCATCAATTCCATCAAAAGTTCAGCGAGCTGAACTTATGCATTGCTTTTGTATGATACGTTGCCGCTTGAAACGCAGGTAACGCTTTAAAGTTGATGGAGCCAACGCACACAATGCACGGTAGAGACTCTGAGGGACCTCTGACGGACTCAACCAATAGACTTGCCACAGCTGACGCTGCCGGTGTTAATGCAGCAGGCCTCCGTTCGTAGGGCCCCCGCACTAACCACTATGCCATGCGACTCTCCATTTTGAATAAATTGTTGTTTAGAATATTTTTTTTCCAGTTTAAACATCTTTACATTTTGAGGTGACTCAAGGTTTTACAGATTTCCTTTTGTCAATTACAGCATTGTTCAATAGAAGATTTTGCTGAGGAGAAATCTGAAAAGAAGAAAATTGTGATATAATTCTAACAAATCTCTCTGTGTTTTGGTTTCTTGTATTTTAACTGCAAAATAATTTAAATCATTGTTTTATCCATGACAAAATGCTTTGATTTACAACAGAAATGCATATAAATATTTAATTGCCTCTAATGTGAACATTGATGCAGCTTTGCCTTATTCAAGTTTCTGCTATTGGTCATTTCATGCTTAGCATTAAAATGTTGTCTCTTAATAGTCACTTTGAGGAGAGCAAGTGTAACAACAGCGAGTGTAGCCATCCTTCACTCTATTTTGATTTATATATATATATATATATATATATATATATATATATATATATATATAATGTTTTTAATTTTCTTTCAATTTTGATCTTGTAGTGAGAATAAAAAGCTGAGGCACTGATTCAGGGTGGGAGGAGTCTGTTTACACTGGTAGTACCTGCGAGAGCACCACTTAAGGTCATTCAGAGTATGATAAGGGATGGGTCCTTGAAAAGGCTGTTATATTTCTTCTGTTCTATATTATTTCCACACAGCTGCTAATACAGGTTTGGGTGGTATACATGTGAGGAGGGAGATGAATGTGTTAAACATAGGGCTGGGCAATATGAGCTAAAATTAATATCACGGTATATTGAGAAATTAACCTCGATAACAGTAAGTGGACAATAGCAATGACCACATCACCCCCTGTCCTTTTCTTAAAAAAACAAACAAAACAAAAACATCTTGTCCTTTTCTGAATTCAATGTCTGGTAGTGGCCAAATTAGCATAAGGTTCTTTAAAATATGATGGCTTCTTGCTGTTGAATGGCTTCAAACAGCTTTTTAATTCAGTGTTTGATTCCTAGTCCTTTTTTTATTAATTTAGAGTCCAGTTTAAACTCAGAAGTGATAACACAGACCAGATGAGGTGAGAAAGTGACAGGGGATGAGTGAAATCTGTGATTTTAGTGTGCCTGAGCCGGCCCTGTGCGGGCGGAGCTGTTGGGCTACAAACGCTCTGGTTCGGCTGCTTTTCATTGCTGCAGTAACAACCATACTAGCTCCACTTTAGAGAGTAAGTATCCAATACCACCATAAAAAGTCACCCTCTTTGTCGGTAATTGCATTTCTCTGAAAAAAAGTTGGTACACAACAGTCTAAACTCTTGCTAAACAGAGCTAGACATCAGCTTCATTAACAGCGCTTCCCTGCTCTGGATGTCACATGAAGTCATGTGACTCAAGGAAACGCTAATTTCTTAAAGGTGCAGGAGTACCGCTTAAACTAAAACACTTATTGTGAAGGTCTACACAGCTACTTTCGCTAATGAGTTAGAACTAATTTAAGTCTGAAAACATCACTTTAAGCAGGTGGAATTAAGTAAGGAAAATTCCAACTGACAACTTATAGACTTAATCATATTAACTTAAAGCCAATACATCAATAATAATACATTCACATGTGATTTACGCACACACACGTGATGCTGCACAACAATCCGCTGTTTGGCTGGTTGGGAAGGAGAACTGATGTGGTGCAGGCTGAATTATAAGATGAACAGGGAGGTTCTCTGTGTATGCATTAATTTTATTTAAAAAATAATTAAGTAATCACTAATAAAGAATTTCATACATATTTATCAGGTGGAGTACTATAGCAAAAGCTGTAATGCTCTGCTTGAGAAAATAAATCTGTTGGGCTTACACTTGGTACTCAGATACCTATTCTGACTATCACAGTGCACGACAGGACATTTAAAAAAAATAGCCAGACAAATAAACATGCACTTCACCAATGAACCAGCTAAAGTATACTCCTAGTGGCAGGATAATATTACCGCAGGTTACCCACCAAAGCTGGAAACCAAACAATAATTTATAAAGACAACAATAACGTGCAGCGGCTAATCGACCTAAGAGCAAATCACACTAGTTTCGCTGAACAAAGTTCTGTGAACATCACAATGGTAGACTTTCAAGAGGTCTGAATAATATGTTGACTGGAAAATTTGTTAATGTAGTGCTACTTTTGAGTAAAAATTTTTGGTTACTCTGCCCACTTCTGATGGCTGCAAAGAAGGAGGCCTTGAGGATCAGAGCAATCGAAAATCAGATCCACCACACCAGGCAAAGTAACTGGTGCATGTTGTGCAAAGAGGCCCAATAAGCAATCCAGCATCTCACAGTAGGGTGTAAGATACTAGCAGAAAGGAATACATGGAAGTGGCTGGTATAGTGTACTGAAACATCTGTGCTGAATATACCTTTTTAAAGATGGGAATGATCCCCTAAGGTGGTGGAGAATGATTGAGTTAAGATCATGTGGGACTTCCACATTCAAACCGACAAAACAGTAATGGCCAACCGACCGGACATTGTGATCAATGATGAGCAGCAGATAATAGCCGTTGTGACCAGGGCTCAGGGAAGAGCTAGAAAGAACCGGGCAGATGAAGGCAACTACAGTGCCCGTGGTTATCAGAGCACACAGGTTAGTAAATCCCTATACTGGACATATGGCTCCAACAAATATCTTGAGAAATATTTAAAATCTCAGTGCAGAAAAGCACAGTGTTAAGAACAGCTAAGATACAGTGAAGAACCCACAAGCTTCCAAGTCTCTGGTAGAGGACCTCAGCTGGAGTTGAAGAGCCATGCAAGGGAAGAATGAACGATTGGTAAGGACAGGACATGATAAAAATAAAATAAAATTGTGATTTTTTTCTTTTTGGCTTAAAATTTGAGATATAATGGAGTCAGCTGGGGTTTTACCTGCTGGCACAATAATTTGGCACCACTTTTTTTATAACTCTGATCAAAGTGAAGTGTATTCGGCTATATTTTGACTTTGTCAATAAGAGTAAATAGCTATTTATTTTTGCACATGAATTTAAGCTTTTTTTAGTAAAGTGTCCTCGGACCAGATTAATTTATAATTTTGTTGTGCTGAAAAGCATGAAAAAACAACTATATAAAATCTTCAATGAGATGTTTTCCTAGATAATAAAGGCATGGGCAGATAGTACAGAATGAAGACTTCCAATATACTGATGTTCTACGTGTCCAAGTGATAACTAGAGTTAAGACAAACTGTGTAAATTTTATTTGAATTATCATGTCTTTTATCGGATATGTAATTTTCTTAAATCTGAAAAGTGAAATCTTATTGTAATAATGACAGAATAATGCATTAAAATGTATTAAAGTATCCCAAAACACTGACCTCTTTGTTCACAGTAACTTTATCGCAGACACCTTTATTAGCACCCTCTTGTATTGGATGATCACACCGCGGCGAGTACTCAACTCTTACGTTGTCAGGAAGATTGTCATGAGTCAATGTGACTTTAGATGATAATTTCTGTACCAATATATAAATTAGCATATTTCTTTGAGATGCATAAAAGTAGAATACATGTATTCTTTGTGGAATGCACACATACAAAAAAATAGTCCATGATAATAAACAGCACACTTACATTGTAGGCGTTTTCAATTAACTCAACAACGTTTTTTGAATCTGATGATAGAACTCCAACCTCTGACTTTGGAATCATTTTAGAGAGTTCCTAAAAGAAGCATGGAATTAAAATATTTTAGATTATGTCGACATGTCTTCTTTATCAAAGGTAGTGGCATTTATGTATATATTCATATTTACTGTGTAAACATTCTTCACGTTTTCTGTTACAGCAAATATTGGCTGAATATTGTTTTTTTCCAGCTGCATAGCTAATTGTCCAACAGATGGGTAGTCCTGCAAAAGAGAATTGGAGCAATATTTTAATTGTAACTGGCCCCTTGACAAAGAGGTAGGAGCAAGGTAAAATTTAAAAAGAGGGAAATAGCAGCATGTATTCCACCAGTTAATTAGTTAACCAGTTAATTATCAATAATGAAAAACAAATCCATACATACCATCTCACTACTTTTACCATAAATGTTGTTTTGCATATGGCACAGTTCATCATTGGGTTCTAGTATGCCAGCTAGTTTTCCATCCCCAGCCATGTGGAATCCAGCATCTGTGGCAAGTACAATTAACCGAGTGCTGTTTCTCCAGCCTATTTTATCCTGTAAAGTGTGTGACAGAAATGTGTAAAAAAGCCAGATTTCCTAACAAACCTAAACATACATCTTCATTGAAAAATCTACAACCAGGCACAGTAGAGTCCATAGCACACATGTATTGAAAATGAATGGGCCCAACAATGAAATCAATGAGTTATTGCAATGGGACCTGTCGAAACAAGCTGAATCTCACAGTAAAGCAGGATTAGCTGTTTAATACTGTGGTCACTAATTTTAGCTAAACTCTTTTTAACAACAACTATAGATTATCTCTATTTTACAACTAACAGCCTACATCTTGGTCGCTCTGTAGAAAGTTTGAATTAGAAAGACAATATCCCTTTAGGCCCAAAACTATTAAGACATGAAATAAATATTTACACATCTTCAAAATTTGCTGATTCAAATTTTGTGTGACTGCTTCCACAGTGATTTTGCAATCATATTGCATCTGTAAGTATTTTACATGGAAGCAAACCATAGCCATTTGTCCTCCAGTTTCAGTCATTTCAAGATGTTCTTTTACTCAGTTACTGAAAGGTGCTTCTTCTGAGAAGTCCTTACCCCACATACAGCAGCCTGCATCATAGCATCAAGACTTCCTTCAGGAGAGTCTAAGTTACCAGAGATGAACTGCTTTGCCACATTCTCTTTAAACTCTTCCTGGCTCGATGTCATTTTAAGCACGTGTCTGTATCCAAAGGCCGCCTGACAATTCTGGTCATTCTCATCACATGGCTTATCCAGTTTCTCCTTGTTGGTGTTGGTGAAAGGAAGAACTGTCTTATCAACAAAGGCACCAAACCCTGTAATTACAGATGTAAAAAAAACAACCGGGTCCTTTTATTACTATATCCAGTCCAAATTATGATTTTTTTTTATTTCACTTTACCTGTATAAAGGAATGAATTGTATTTTTAGACAAAATGTAATTTCTAAATTTTTTCAAAGTACTTACACACTAAAGCATAACCTAGATAACAACAACCAGAATCCCCTGGTACTGGATCATTAGAAACTGACTTGAAGACTGAAAAAATCGGGACTTGTCGTTTCATGCTGACCTTTTGACAAGAGGTATACAGTATATAGTATGCTTGAGAGCATTTTTTCCTCTTTACAAATGTGGAATATAAAAATATTTTTGTATATGTATTTTGTGGAATTTCTAGGCATTGAATTTCCTTTCCTAAATGTAAACTGCATTTTTCTTATCTTTGTAGTTGCCAAAGTATGAATTTTTAAGTATCCCTTTTAATTGCTTTCCAAAGGCATTGAGCACCCCCGTATACTTCTAAAAGATCAAACTTGGTGGAAGAGCTGAATAAAGGTGTGTTCACTCCACAAGCTTTGTCGGCATTAAAAAACGCTCATAGTGCGACTAGTTTGACGCCTATACATTTTTAAGGCTGATGCTTACCAAAAGCTTGGGGGAAAGGGGCTTTCTCTGCTGGAAGTTTTAAACTAATTTGAGGGCGTTTTCACATGGTACAGGAGTCCGTACTCGGATACCATATTTGGTCAAAATCCACTTATTTCGTACCATGTGAACACAGCCTGGACTGTGCCATGATATGGCCAGAGAGACCTGCCTTGGAGGTAGTATCTGAGTCCAGGTACGAGTGGATACATATCATGTGAACACAAGCCGTACTCTGGCCGTATCCAAGACAATAGAAGGACTTCATGCAGAAATGACGACACCGCCGGCGGAAATTACAGAATTACCATGCAACCATAAAGAGACCAAAACAACGCGATTCAAGCATCCCACAGCAACACACCATGTTACGAAACAGCGGGTTTACTACAACACTCTGTAGATAGCTTCAGGTAGCAGTTGATCAGTAGACCAATTTGTTTACATTCTAGGCTGTCGCTCGTTTTATGACGTCGGTACTTCTCACTCCCTTGTTTGTTGGATAGCTACAGAATTATTTGTATACCGCCACCTGCTGTTTAGGTGTAGTCCGTCATGTAAAACACTCAAATACGGGCAGAGATCCACGCCATGTAAACAGAAAAAAAATAGCATTTTTCTCTGGCCGTTTTCTGGTACGGCCACACGTGAAAACGGCCTAAATCATGCCTTGGTTTTACAGCTAGAAAATGTCGATGCAGGACGACATCACTACAGTGAGACGCTCTGATTGATTGACACTCAGGCGTTGCCGCGGAAAGTTGAGCTAGCTCAACTTCTGCACTGCTCGCTTTTGAAGCTTGAAACGCAGGAAAAGTAAAAAAAATAAATCCACATGGCCAAAGCACACAAAGCATCACAGAGACTCTAATGGCCCTCCGACGACTTCAACCATAGACTTTACAATCCATCTTGCCGCTCTTGACTTTGACGTTTTGGCCGGTGTTAATGGACCTTAAGAGTCTTGAAACCCTGTTTTTTTGCTTTTGACTTTGTCTACTTGAATTGAGAAGCAAGAGTATTGTTGTGTTTCGTTTGAAATACTTGCTAAATTAAATTAGCTTTTTATAAGAGGCAGAACAATTACTTTTGAAATCTTGTCTCATTACCTATTTGAGCATCTTTAGTAATTTTATTCAAAGCGGCGAAAAGATCTTGTCCTAAGTTTTTGATATTTTCCAGATCATCCTTCATGGAGTAAGACAAATCCATCAGGTAGTATAGATCCACTGGGTAACCCTCAGCCCTCTTAAAGGAAACAGTGAATTTGTGTGGCAGCCCTGGAAATGAAGACAAGATACAGTAAAATCAGTTACACTACAGTTAAAAAAGAGTTCATTTGGAGAAAGAAACCTGGCAGTCATGTTGAGAAGCTTATGCTACACTATGATATCTGCATGGACTCTTTACGCTGAAATCCTGTACATTGACAATTAGTGTAATCTATAACTTAAAATAAAATTAGTTTTTTTTCCAGAAGATAACATTTAATTCTAAATGTGGAACGTATAAAGCTTTTCTATATGTGCTAAAAATAAAAAGTAAATATATTCAATGAAAAATAGAGTATCAACTGGCTGTACTAACCAGGTCGCAGTTTCACGTAGATTTTTTGTGGAGTCATTTGAACAGGGTCACGTGCAGAAGATTGAGACAAAGGTACTTGCTGCTTAATTTCCTCTGTGTTATTGGGGGAAATCATGTCTTCTGCTTTGCAGCCTCTTGCAATCAGCTTTTCTTTGGTGTCACAGCGAACTGCTTCCTGTTCACCAGGTTTGGTAAAATTCTACATGAAAACAAATAAGAACATCAAGAATAGTCTTTTAATCTAAAAGTAGAAGATCTTGGAAACACAGAGAATGGCCCAAAGTTTTTTGTTTTATTTTTATATTCCCCCAAACCTGTAAGTAGGGCTATATAAGGAGCAGCCTGTAGGACATGCAAATACGTAAACCCTCCACACGAGTTTAGTGGTATAGGCAAAAGGATTACAAGAATAGCAAACAACAAAGGCTGAGTTTCTTTTGTAAAACATATTGCAACTGCTGCTATTTAACTTTACATCTTACCTAAACTAAACTTAACAAATTAACCTGGACAAACTTAATTCAATTACTTGTGACCACTTAAAGCTTAAAATTTAAGTTGGATTGCCTGTTGTCAGTTTATATTAAACCAGTTGAATAATAAAACATAATACTAGGGATGTTCCAATCAGCATTGTGGGCCTCCGATCCAATTTTTTAAATCCCTTGAAATGAAAATCTACAGAGCATTAAAGATCAGCTTCAGTTTAATATTTCAGACAAAAGTAAAACACAAAATACTTACTTGTTACAGTATTATAAAAAACGTTAAAAAAAGGATTTCCAGCAGACTCTCTCTCTCTCTCTCTCTCTCTCTCTCTCTATATATATATATATATATATATATATATATATATATACATATACACACACATACATACCCGCTGCCCTCCACTTTCATAGGATCATTCATTTTATATTTTTTAATAAATAGGGGATAGAAAGCCCACATTGTTCTAAGTTTGTAAGTTGCAATATTATTATTGGTTTCACTATAAAGTGAAATATAATAAGCTCCTGAACTTAGCATACATATCCTACGCTATTTGAATGTTTTTTCATCCTCCTTGCCGCAGGAGTGACAGGGGTTTTTCTCCATTTATTTTTGTTTATTGTTGTGTGTAAATGATAGAAGGTGAGTTTCTATGTCTTTATTATATAGTATAAAGAGATCAGGACATATTCATACCAGATAGAAACCTATAGAATTATGCTTAAGGAAACCTCATTGACAACTTTTAACAGGTCAAAAAAATGTTAAACCTATTTTAAGAAATTAAGCTGCACACATCCTTCTCCTCCCACTTTGGCAGTGTCCCACCTGGATTACACAGCTGACAGGTTTGAAAACTATCATACCGGCCCTTTTTTTGCACTGTAATTGGTGGCATTGTAAGGTTAGAAAATTTAGTTTCATTAAGCTCAGGTCTATTGAGAAACAGGAAAAAGGTTGCGTGAAATTGTGCGTTGCCTCAAAGAGTTGCACAAACTTCCTGTTTAATGAAAAACTGGTGATGACAGGACAGTCCAAAATAGAATTCCTGTAAAGTTTAGATTATGCAACATCAATTTATCAATTGTCTTACTCAGTTTGAAGGTGATCTCTTTGAAAGAGCTAAAGCTCTTAAAACATATCTCACTTCCTGTTCCGAGTAAGTGCTGCAAAAGTGATGTTTTAAAATTTTCATTAATGACTTATTAGTAAAGTTATAAAAAACATGGAAACTTTTGTGTTGCTCACGGAATAAATGACACACACATGACAACATTGCAGGAGATTCTATTAATTATTTTTTCAACTTTAGAAAATTTACATGGATATAGAGTGGGACAAAAAATTAATTCTCAGCCACCGATTATGAAATTTTTCCCACCTAAAAAGATAAGAGGTTTGAAATTTATCATCATAGATATACATTAAATTTCAGGAAATCACATTGTACGAGTTTTAAATTTTTATTTCGATTTTCTATGCAGAATGGTTAAGAAAATAGCTATTTGGTCAATAACAAATCTTCACCTCAATGGTTTGTAATTCAACCCGGGTTGGCAATGACAGAGGTTAAACGTTTCCTGTAGGTCTTCACCAGGTTTACACACACTGCAGCTGGTGTTTTCTGTATCTTCCATGCAGATTTTTTCTACAGCACTGATGTTTTGGTGCAATAAGAAAAATGAAACCCTCTACATATTTTCCATTGGAAACTGGCCTTGCCACTCCAGAATCCTGAAATGCTTTTTACTTAGTCAATCCTTCGTTGCTCCGGCGCTGTGTTTGGGTTCCTGGTCATGCTGGAAGATCTAGCCATATTTACTCTTCAATACTCTCACTGATGGAAGTTGTATTTTGCCCAAAATCTCACGATACATGGACCCATTCATTCTTTCCTTAGTACAGATCAGGGGTCTCATTTATAAAGCTTGCTTAAGCGCAAAACAGGTCTGAAATATACGTAAGCAACTTTATACGCGAAGTTTGGGATTTATAGAAAAAAAAACGTGCCGGAAAAATGTGCACAACTTTAAGCACACTAAGGAGCTTGCTTACGCACTTTTTGGACACGGAGGCACTGACAGCGCAGCAGGACAGATACCCAACATTTAAGCCACATTTTCAGACTTGTAGAGCATTGCACACACAAACAACACAAACTTCTCCCCCGTCCCGTCTATAGGAACTGAGAATAAAAATGAGAATTTGTTCAAAAACATACTGCATTTGCAAGTCACATGACGCAATGCCAGAAGAAGACATGGAGTAGGAAGCTCCGCATTGCATCGCTGCCTTTATCCTTTAAAAAACATTTACACCAGAGATATTAACATTCAGTGTACTTGTCAACTAAAGGTTGTAACATAATATGTCGAAATTTTCAAAATCTTCAGCCTGTGGACATATTAAAAGGGATCTGACCCCTCCTTTCCACTGGATGCATCGGCAGCATGTTACAGCAGCTACGTCGTACACGAGTTTGACCCGTCACAGGAGCGCCTTGTCGCAGCACTTTTCTAAATATAAGCGGCAGTCCTATTTTCTACGCGCCACGCCTTTGAAAAGTGTACATTTTGACATTTTGGATAGGTGAAGACAGTAAATCAGACGGCTCGGCATCCGGAAATTTTCATAATAAAACAGGTGCTTCTTTCCGGTAGCTTTACTTTACTACCTGTACAGCCCCGTGAGAAATCAGTAGGTCGCGGGAGGGTCTACACTACCTCGGATTGCCGCTAACATTATTCTTTGCACTACGAGGGATTTTGTATATTCACTGTGATAACATACACTTATTGGCAAATGTAAAACGGACAGAACATTAAACACAGAGCTTTTGGAGCCATGTTGTAGTCTTTTCCTGCTTGTTGTTGCATTTACTGAAGAAACCACGCCTGATTTTGCTGATCTCACATGATTTCAGGCTCTCTCTGTGACAGCTGCTTCCCTGCTGCTATGTGCTGCTGACGCCCCCCGTGGAAAGGGCCAAGCAGCAGAATACGGGAGTAAAACGTGCTGATTCTGTAACATGCTGCTGACACGTCCAGTGGAAAGCCTGGGTAAGATCGCACGGGGTTGACGCCGCGATGCAAGACCAAGATGGAGCTAATGACCAGCAACCTGCTAACAACATAGCTCAGGATATCAGCAATATTTACTCAGCACTAACAAAGATTTTGGAAGATTTGGGAGGGCTGGCAGAAATACGCCGCACTACTGCATCGGTAGAGGCCAAAGCTCTACTCATCAGTACAAGAATGGACGATGTGGAGAAGCGAGTGGAGTACTTGGAAATGGCCGAGGAGGCATGTCAAGCTAATCTGCCAGCTAGCAAAACAGATATCGAACAGATATGGGAAAAACTAGAAGATATGGAAAATCGCTCGTGGCGCAACAATGTTCGCTTCGTTGGCTTTCCGGAAGACAAAGAGGGAGCAGACGTGGGGAAATTTCTGGAGGATCTGTTGCCGGACCTGCTGAACATAGAGGGGAGACAAGAAAGTGAACGGGCGCATAGGGCTGGCCACGACCCACACCAGGAGCCAGACCCAGACCCATACTAGCCAAGTTTTTGAGACCATCAGACAGGGATGCGCTGTTTCGTGCAGCGAGGAACAAAGGTAAGCTGAGCTGGGGAAACACTGCTATTATGCTTTTCCCTGACTATGCCACATCAACCAAGATGAAGCGTGACAAATTTAATGAGTGTAAGAAAAAAACTGCAAGAACGGGGAATGAGCTTCAGGTTGATGTTCCTGGCTAAATTGAGAATCTAGACCAGAGATGGTGAGAAGGCTTTTGATTGTCCCCGGAAGGCGATGGCTTCCATAGACGCTATGCAGTGAGTACTGTGAGACTGAGTTGTTTCCACTGTCATCCTATGCGCACAAATGCTAAGTTAATACTATTGGTCTAGACTCATTTTCATGGTGGCGGTGCATGAGGAAGCACGACGAGTGGAGCCTCGCAGACCAAGCACAGACCATCGGACCTCTGATGGAGGGAGTTTTATGTGGGTTGAAATGTGCAAAGTTCATGTTCAGGTGCACGCTCTATGTTTTGTTAATTTTATGGGGGTATTTGTGTTAAATTATCAACATTGTGTAACTATACTGCTTTTGACAAATGGTTGCATGTTATTGATAGGCAGGCAGGTATGTCTTCACGAAGTGGTTTAATGCATTTCTCCACATGGAATGTAAATGGTTTGGGGAACCCCATCAAGATAAGAAAGGTTATGACTATGCTCAAGAATAAAAACTATGACATGGTGTTTCTCAAAGAAACACACATGAAAATGAATTCTGAATCATAGAATCATGCAGTATTTCTAACTAGAGCTGTAATCAGGCCTTAAAAATTGGGCCGACCTGAGCCCGAGAGAATTCAGCCCGAGCCCTAAGAGTATATTTTAATTGACAGCTTATTAAAGCTCGACATTATTCAGAAGTCACACACCTGAGTTTCCGCTAGAAAAAACTGCCACAGGACAACGTGACCAGCAGGTTTTCAATTTACTAGACAAGTGTTTGAAATTCCGGTCACATAGGACTGTTATCTGAAGTTTAAAATGGTTAATGGATAAGTATAATTTCAAGGCATGTTGATTTATAATCTTTTTTTACTGTGTAGCTCTATGAAGCATTAACCGCTTGATTCTGTTGCGTAAAAGTCTGTCTCACCTGAGTGCATTTTTGTGTGTGCTCTTTGACAGCTTGCTCTAGATTTCAGATTTTATCTGACTTGTGGGCATCAGGGAGCTGCTATAAAAATGCAAAGACTTCAGCATTTTCTGTGAAGCACCAGTCGGAGCATGTTTTCTGTTTTGATCTGAGAGGAGTGGGTCTTTCACATGACGCATGCGGTGTGCATGCAACATCTTGACAGGTAGATCGGAACAATGTTAAGCTCGAGCCTGACACAAGCCCGTGGACAATAATAGGAATTAACACCGAACCCTGCCGATCTTCAGCTCTACTTCTAACACACCGATTCCATTTTTAATATATGAATACATATATAAATAGATATAAGTGTTTATCCATCTATCCACTTTCATTTAACTGCTAATACAAAAACATTAATTCTCACCAGCTGCTGACACCATGAACAGAATGGCCCAGACTTGATGCAGTCGTCGCAGGAGTTGATCTGTGACTTTGAGCAACCTTGCTCACACAGCCCTGCAAGGAAACCACAAAATACATGTAAGACACATAACATGGTGTGGAACCAAATACTTTCAAATGAGCTTTTATATTGATGGCAGACTCCTACAGACATTCAGTAGTATTAAAATTTGAGTAGATGACTGAAGAATGGAAAGTCAGTCATTTTTATGTTCCTATCTTTATTATTTACCAGTAGTATGTTTTGTGTTTGGAGCCAACACCTTTGCAAACATTAAGACTTCCTGTCTTATTGAAAGCAAAACTAAGTAATAACAACCAATTGTGCACACGGAGATCTTCCTCTTTTTTAATTCAATTTCTCTCACTGGAAAAATATTACCTAAATGTTAATTTGTGAAGTTATTTATTTTGTTCATACTTACCATGACTGCCCAACATAAGTAGCAGAAGTGAAAACACACACCAATCCATAATCTGATGGCAGAAAAAAGACAATTTAATTTTAAATTATAGTAAATAAAAACTTTATACAAAAAAGAACTGGTGGATCCCTTCAACAACACAAAAATGAAAGGTCGTGTTGGAACTCGTTGACAGTTCACCATAAAAGGAAAAAGCTGAAAATACTGTCAGCTCATGTGTACTTCCTCTTTCTGATTCAGCCAAACATATATATACACACATGTTATAACTTTGCTTTTGCAACTGCCTGAGTTCATAAAATGGTAACAATAAATGACCAACATTCTGATTTCTAAAAAACTCTATCTTAGAATTTTAAGGTTCATAACTTTGCTTCTTGAACAACTCAACATTCATCCCATGTGCTAGTTTTTTTTTTCTAATTTCACATTTGAATACTTATATTGAAATGTTAAATATGTAAATCCTTGTGATACACCATTTGAGATTGACAAACCAAAATAAAAGCACAATTTTGTAATTTATGACATAGTTCTCTCCCCATTTGGCATTATATTTGCTGTCAGTCTAATCCTATAAACTGATTTTGATAAAGTTACAATGTAGAACCCTAATTCTTCTTGCATGGCAAATTATATTTTTTAATTTTATACCAAATGTCTCCTGCTTTATCGTTTAATTTTATTTTATTTATTTGCCCTTTAATCAGAGCTTGAATCTGTAGATTAGCATAATTTAATGTAGAAACAGAGTAAACCATAAACAATGAAAAGGAAAACATATAGGACAATAAAAGTGGTTACTTACAAAATACTGATTGAAAGCAACCTTACTGCAAACAAGATGGTGGTTTTCTGTGTGGAGGTTGACAGTTGCACTGAGCTCTATTTAGCTTGAGAGGCACTTCCCTAAAGACAGGAAGTTGATGCAGTCTATGATAGTGTTATAAGAACTAGGAGTGTCTCCCCCACCACCACCACACACACAGATGCAACACGTTTAAGTTCCCCATTTTCCTCCAAGTACTTACTGTAAAACTTTGCTTTGACTATATAAAAGTAACATTATTTAATTGTATTTTATAAATTTTTCTACTTATTCTTTTTCTCTTATTATAAATGTGATCGGCTTACAACTTGTTATAAAACCCTTATTCTGGAGGGGCTGAAAAATAATTAACACTATATGGGAGAATTTTATTTTGATTCAATCATTATTGAATGACTATAAAGGAAAATTACTAAAAGTACATCACCGTTGTTACCAACGGTGGTATGCTAAGTTGCACTCAAGTAGTAGTTCAATTTAAGTTTCAAGAAAACCTTACAATTTATACTTAATATCTGGCAGGCCACAAGTTCCATCAAAACATTTCTAAGATTTGTTATTCAACAGCTGAATTATCCCTTTTGTAGGTTTCTTAACAGTTACTTAACAGCTGAGGAAACAACAGGAGTGGAGATTGACAGAGGAGGAACAGAGTGAGCCCTGATGACTGACATACTTTTTAACACCAGAAACACCCTACTCTTTATCTTTTTTTGCTTAAATCTTAAAGGTTTCACTCAATCACCTGAGGTTAGGCCACAACATATAAATGAATCTCTTTTTAATGGAAGTTGTCAACAACATCATGCTGCTTTCAAGACAATTTTGATATATGGGACATATTAATTTCAAACAGGATGTACACTTTTGTTGTTAAGGAACATGGCAATCCTTTTATACTCAATACAAAAGTTTTCTCACATCAACCTGCCTAGTGACTTTCAGGAAATTCTCAAAGAGGCCTGCCACATGGTATCTAATCAGTCCCAGCCCCAATTAGAGGTTCTGTTGCTGACTTAAGTCCAGCAACATTCATGGAATGAGCATCAAAGTTTAAATAGCTAAAAAAAAGCAAGTGGTTATAAGGTAAAAAGTTATAACTAATGCTAGCAAGAATTGTAGGACTAACTTGCATTCTACTGCTGGCTAACATTTTATCATTAGACTCCAAGGAATCAGTACAAAAAGTTAAACAAAACTCAGAAATTAGCTGTTATTATTATTATTATTATTATTATTAGTAGTAGTAGTAGTAGTAGTAGCTGTTATAATTTGTCTTAAAGGACTCAGTAAGAACTAATTAAACAAAATTTTGAAAATAGCTAAAATGCTAACATGAGCTAGCATGCTAACAATAACTAGCATGCTAATTCACAGACGGACCGACAGAGACATGTGGCCTACAAACAGAAAGATACAGACAGAGAGACAAACAGACGAATATATAAATAGACAGACAGAACCTCTATATAACATCCATCCATCCATTTTCTGAACCGCTTATTCTTGAAGGGGTTGCAGGGGGGCTGGTGCCTATCTCCAGCTGTCAATGGGCGAGAGGCGGGGTACACCCTGGACAGGTCGCCAGTCCATCACAGCTCTATATCACATTTACTTCAGCAATTTATTTTGTAGAGCTTGTTTGAGTCAAAGTCCATTATGGATGTCAGATTAGGGCTGGTTTAATCGCAACAGTTGTGTTACAGTTATCGATGTAGTAATCTACTGTTGTATCAGGCCTTCAATGCATGTTCTCACTAATGAACTTTGGTGACCTTTAATGAATTAGGCTCCATGGAGCCACAGGTGTTTTGTTCAATTCAATTCACTACAATTCACAACAAATGTCATCTCAAGGCAGTACAACAAGTCATTTCAATATAATTATTAAAACATTCCAATCAGTTAAAAGTTTTCTATGTAAGGAATCCCAACAGATTGCAATGGGTCATCGACGTGAGATCATTCAGACTCCCAGCATCACAGCAGAGTCACAGCAATTCCTCAGCAATCCCTCATACTGAGCAAGGATGTAGCGACAGTGGAGAGGAAAAACTCCCCTTTAACAGGAAGAAAACCTCCGGCAGAATCTGGCTCAGTACAAGTAGTCATCTGCCACGACCATCTGGGTATTTTAGAAAACAGAGAAGAAACATAAAAAGAACAAAAGAACTGATGTAAGAGTCTGTGAGCGGTAACACGGCTGACAGTAGTAAGCAGTCTGCCACTTGTGTCATCTGATACCTTCAAATTCTGATTCTGAGTCAAAACAGGGGTCCAAACAGCTCTTTGCTGTTCGAAAACCGTTCACATTTTCAAAGCATCAGTGAGAGTCATCTTTTGTCTCTAATAATGTAGAAGCACAACTCTCTACCTTATTCATAGGAAAAATCAGAGAACTCTCAATTCAAAGGTATATGAGAAACTTCAAACATTCGTCCGGAATTCTTCGACATCTGGGTGTGCTGAGAGAAAACCGTGAAAAATAAGAGCAATTCTAAACAGGTTGTATGAATCTAATGCTCGTGGTCTATACATCACCAAAAATGATGTCTGTCGAGCGAAGTATGTGACTGTGACCTAAAAGAAATAATCTGGATTCCAAATCTGGGACGATCTCGCACTCTAACGTCCCTTTTCCACTACGGCCAGAATGGTCTAGAACCGGTAGAACTGTTCCAGCATCTTCCTATTACCTCTGTCCAGTCCGAGCCGACCCCTTTTTTTGGACTACCTCTGCCTTGCTTTGAAGTTTGCCGAAGCGACCCGTGACATCACTTCAAACAAACAATGCCAGGCCAACCAGTGGCTACAACTGCTAAGTAGGAATGAGGGTGACATCACTTTACTGGACCAATCAGTCCATAAGTGGTCGTGTTAGGTGGCTTCGGGACGCTTTATTTTTTTGGCACGCATTTTGTTATTTTGCATTTACCTTATTTATTTCTTTAATGTTAGATGTGTACTTTTCATAATTTAGATATATTATTTATTCTTAGCTGTGTGCCATATATGATCGGTGATGGTTGGCATGGTTTGGGCCCTGTGTAATAAATTTGTTATTTTTGCCATAAGTAGAAAGTTATTTTATTTTTTTTAAATTATAAGTATTTTAGTCGACTAAAATTAATCTAAAACCAATGACTAAATTTTGAGTAAAATTAAAATTAATCTAAGTCAAAAGACTAAAACAATCATTTTTTTTGTTTTTGGGGCAAAATCAACACTGGGAGGAAGAAGGCTCATAGCCACCGGTAGCAGCAGAGAACCAGGAGATCTCTACAGTGATCAGAGAGCGGGAGCAAGGGACGGCTGGATCGGGCTGGAAGATTGCAGAGTGGGAGTCTCCAGAGACTGGATGATCTCTGCTTAGATCAATATGGGGAGCCTAAGTTTCCTCCCCTTCCGGTCGGCCCGTGGGTACCCTGGCTATATAAGTTATTTTCTGGTCCGCTTTTTCTTACGTCCTGAATCACACATACTGTATGTTGTACTGCGATTTAAATGATAACTAAGAAGGTACATTTCGACTGTTTGTGAAGTGATTTGGGATAGTAAAAATTCGCATTTAAAATGCCTACAAATCAGAAGTCTGAAGTCGCATACATTTGGCTACCGGGAGCTAACACTAGCTAAAACACTCACCTAGAGCTTGTAGAGCTTCTCCTCCATGCTGGCTCTTGCTCCAACGACTGCTTTACCCCCAACATAGCTGCTGCTTTCCAAATGGTCAGATTTATAGAGGTTTTCTCCGTATTTAATGCTCCTTTCTTTGGCCTGGAGGCTACGACCCTCGCTCTCCTTCTTTTTCTGCAGTTTTAGTTCGCTAACCGTTTTTACACAAACCCTAAAGTAACTTTTGCTGCCGGTCGAAAATCAGCGTTTTCTCTGCATCAATGTTCATATGTCGCCACGCCGCATTTCAAACTGGATCAGTCCATTGATTCTAATTACTTATTTTTGGCAGTAGAGGACCGGAAGTAGAAGGGCGTGACTTAGGCTCCCCACTGGCGTGAAGAACACAGATCAGGAGATTGAGGCATGAATGGATCGATGTCGAAGCGATATGAGGTTAGACAAGTCTTAACTTTTGAGAGAATTGGTATTGTCATAATGAGTTTGTGACAGTTTTTTGCTGGAGCTTTTGTTAGCTAAGCCCAATCCATATCCTCGCCCACTACCATTCTTCTGAGATGGTAATGGAAAAATAACCATCTCATTCTGGGCAGTGCAGACCCAACTCGTTCCTAGCTAAATTGACCCTAGTGGAAAAGGCCCCTAACTTAAAGGGAAAATGTTTTTTTCAACCTGAAGCTGGCATTTATTCCAAACACAGAGAGCCTAACGCTAGCATCAATGCAAATTAGCTTCGGGGGCATCCATTACATCAGCTTTTGTTTCCTTATTCACAGTGTGTTTAAAACATTTTAAAACATATACATGTGCAAAAATGGGCAACTTTTTCCACTAAGAAAAGCTCTTTTCTTGGGACAACAGATGAGGACGATGAAATATGTAAGACAAAACATTGACCTTGCATGGAGGGTGGTCTGCAGGGACTGCTCTGGGTAGCAGATGGCCTCCAAACCATCTCTTTCTCATCTTCTGCTATTCTTCAAGCTCATCACCAAGCCTGCATGCTGAGATGACTTGGTTTTGTAACAAAAAACTATATATATATATATATATATATATATATATATATATATATAGTTATATATATATATATAGTTATATATCTGTATATATATATATACAGACGTGGACAAAATTGTTGGTACCCTTCATTAAATCAAAGAAAAACTCATAATGGTCACAGAAATAACTTTAATCTGACAAAAGTAATAATAAATAAAAATTATATAAATGTTGACCAATGAAAGTCAGACATTGCTTTTCATCCATGCTTCAACAGAATTATTTAAAAAATAAATGCATGAAACAGGCCTGGACAAAAATGATGGTACCCCTAGAAAAGAATGAAAATAATGTGACCAAAGGGACATGTTAATCCAAGGTATGTCCACTAATCAGCATCCTAGGTGTCTACAATCCTGTAATCACTCAGTGGGCCTATATATAGGACTCCAGGTAGTCACTGTGTTGTTTGGTGACGTGGTGTGTACCACACTCAATATAAACCAGAGGAAGCAAAGGAAAGAGTTGTCTCAGGAGATGAGAAAGAAAATCATAGACAAGCATGTTAACTGTAAAGGCTATAAGACCATCTCCAAGCAGCTAGATGTTTCTGTGACTACAGCTGCACATGTCATTCAGTAATGTACGATCCATGGGACTGTAGCCAACCTCACTGGACGTGGCTGCAGGAGGAAAATTGATGACAGATCAAAGAGACGGATAATCCAAATGGTAACAAAAGAGCCTAGAAAGACTTCAAAATAGATCCAAGCTGAACTTTATGCTCAAGGAACATCAGTGTCAGATCGGAACATCCTTCGCTGTTTGAGCCAGAGGACAAATCATTAAAAAAACCAGACTGGAGTATGCCAAACTACATGCTGACGAGCCACAAAGCTTCTGGGAGAATGTCCTGTGGACAGATGAGACAAAAATTTAACTTTTTGCCAAGGCACATCAGCTCTATGTTCACAGACGGAAAAATGAAGCATATCTAGAAAAGAACACGGTCCCTACTGTGAAACATGGGGGAGGCTCGGTTATGTTCTGGGGCTGATTTGCTGCATCTGACACAGGGTGTCTTGAATCTGTGCAGGGTACAATGAAATCTCAAGACTATCAGGGGATTCTAGAGAGAAATGTGCTGGCCAGTGTCAGAAAGCATGGTCTCAGTCGCAGGTCACGGGTCTTACAACAGGAAAATGACCCAAAACACACAGCTAAAAACACCCAAGAAGGGCTAAGAGGAAAACACTGGCCTTCTATGAGCCCTGATCTCAATCCTATTGAGCATCTTTGGAAGGAGCTGAAACGTGCTGTCTGGAAAAGGCGCCCTTCAAACCGGAAACAACTAGAACAGTTTGCTCATGAGGAGTGGGCCAAAATACCTGCTGAGAGGTGCAGAAGTCTCATTGACAGTTACAGGAATCATTTGATTGCAGTGATTGCCTCAAAAGGTTGTGCAACCAAATATTAAGTTGTGGGTACCATCATTTTTGTCCAGGCCTGTTTCATGCATTTATTTTTTAAATAATTCCGTTGAAGCATGGATGAAAAGCAATGTCTGACTTTCATTGGTCAACATTTATATAATTTTTATTTATTATTACTTTTGTCAGATTAAAGTTATTTCTGTGACCATTATGAGTTTTTCTTTGATTTAATGAAGGGTACCAACAATTTTGTCCACGTCTGTATATATATATATATATATATAATATTTCCAGTTAGATATTTTCAGATTCCTCTTTTACAAGCACTTATTCAAATTCAGTTTTTGATGACATCACGTTCTGCCCGTAGCAGTATCTTTATGATTCATGAAATAGGGATTCAAACACAGTAAAAAAGTCTATACTTTTAAGGATAAAATTGGAAGAAGTTGGTTTGGACTAAGGTTTAACTTACTTTAGTTGATTTTAGTTTCTACAACCCAACAGGGGGAGAATGTGGATAGAACAAAATAGAATAATCCTTTAATTGTGCCACAATGGTTGTAATAGCAGCAAAAAACATGTACAAATGGAACAGGACACAGAACAGAACATACACAATTTTTACAGAAGAGACATATTTACGTCACGTACTATAGTTACAAAAGCAGGGTACTGTATAGTTAAAGTAATTAAAAATATTTAGAATAGTACGGATTGTGCATTGATCTGTGCAATTAAAAAGAAGGCGTGCAATTTCTGAACAAGTCAACAAACAATTGTATACAGTCTGTTAAAAAGTAATGTGCAAGTTATAACAGTGTTGTTTAGTGCAACTTAACAGCACTGGTGTAAGCATCTACTTTTGTTGGGAGCAGTTTAGATTGTGGAGTCTGACAGCTGCAATGCAGAAGGGTCTGTGAAAACGCTCCTTCACACATCTAGGATGCAGCAGTATGTCACTGAAGGAGCTCTGCAGTTCAATTTTCAATTCAGTTTATTTATATAGCGCCATTTCACAACAGATGTCATCTCAAGGCACTTTACAAGAAGAGTTATTACAATACAATGCTAAATTTAGGAATTAGAGAACCACAGAAGATTGGGTCGTGATTTCTCAGCAATCCCTCACACTGAGCAAGCATGAAGCAACAGTGGAGAGGAAAAACTCCCTTTTAACAGGAAGAAACCTCCAGCAGAACCAGGCTCAGCATAAGCGGTCATCTGCCAAGACCGTCTGGGGTTTGGAGAAGGCAGCAGAGACACAGAAAGAGCAACAGAACTGATGCAGAAGCAGAAGTTGGAAGCAGGACGTGGAGAACGTTCCTCCACTGGAATGCCATCTTAGTCAGGGTCGTCAAGCAGGTCGGGTCAGGAGCACTAAGAGAAAACAGGTTAGCGCTTGAATTGACAGCACATCATGCAGTTGGAGAGAAGTAGGAGAGAAAGTAGGAACTGACTAATAATGTCCTCCAACAGCCTAGCCTATAGCAGCATAGCTACTAACATTAACCTGTCTCCTAGCTGCTAGGAGACCTAGCTACTAACACTCTCTACCTGGCTTACATGAATCTATCTCTACCTACCTAGTCTACCTCTTCCTATCTCTTGACACTCTACCTGACTACTAACATTAACCTGTCTCTTCCTAGCTACCTGTCTAACCTGTCTCTAACTACCTATTAACCTGTCTCTAACTGTAAGTTTTGTCAAAGAGGAAAGTTTTAAGCCTAGTTTTAAAGTTATCTGCTTCATCGGTCCAGCCCTGGGAGCTGGTTTCATAGGAGGGGAGCCTGGTAACTGAAAGATCTGCCACCCATTCTACTTTTAGAAATCCTAGGAACTACCAGTAAACCTGCAGTCTGAGAGCGAAGGGCCCTGCTAGGAACATATGGAACAATCAGATCTCTTATGTATGATTGAGATAGATTATTAAGAGCTATATATGTTAGAAGGAGGATCTTGAATTCTAGTCTAGATTTTACTGGGAGCCAGTGAAGAGAAGCTAAAACGGGAAATGTGATCTCTTCTTTTTTTATTCATTAGAACCCTTGCAGCAGCATTTTGGACTAACTGAAGACTTTTTATTGTATTCTGTGGACTACCTGATAATAAAGAGTTACAGTAATCCAGCCTTGAAGTAACAAAGGCATTGACTAGTTTTTCAGCATCACTCCCGGACAGGATGGTTCTAATTTTTGCAATATTCCTAAGGTGAAAAAAGGAAATCCTAGAGACTGCTTTAATGTGAGATCTAAATTACATATCTTGGTCAAAAATAACATAAATGTTCAGCAACATTTCCATGCTTAGCTTAGCTTTAATTCAGGCAACATTATCAAGCTCAAACCTGATACTACAGTGGACAAAAGTCGGTAATACTTTCTGGACATGCTTATATCTATTTTTATGAGTATAGAATTAACTACATTTTAAGTTGGCTTGAGTAGCCTACTTCACTTCCAAGATGAATTTGCATCCTTTGCAATAAATCTGCATAGCAAGCCTAAAATAACTTTATAATAGCTTATTAGCACTTCCAAAATTATACAACTAAATACATAAGGAAACACACTTAACATCATTCCAGGGGTTGAATCCGAGGAAGAAGCCTTCTGAAGAGCCGTCAAGATGGACTTCTCCTGCTCGAAGAGATCTGGCTGGCCTGACTGTTACACTCTAAAAATCAAAATTTGGGGTAAACTTTGGGTTTTTCAGAGTCAAATTGTGAAAAAACCATAACAGATATCATCTTCCCGTCTTCACTTCTTAACAGAGCATGGACGTATCTACAAACGCAGCATTTAATGGGGTTTGTAGGTGAACAATAATGACTAAATCCTCTAAAATAGTGTGTTTTGATAGATTTTCCGACACCTGACATCATTCATTCCTATGGGATTTTTGGCCGGGGTACGGTATGACTCTGCTACTTTGGGCAGGCCCCAATTAGCTCAAACTACAAGCTGGTATATTTATGTATAAAATGTTCATTTTGATGCAGTTTGTCAATACATACTGTAAATAGATGAGATTGATTTAATGCTAAACTTTGTAATTTACTATAGTTGTTTAAAAGTTGCTGCCCTTTATTTACTGGTAAAGCCAGGTAAAGTAAAATTCTTGTTATGAACTACATGAACAACAATGGCAAAGATAAATGTTCCTGTGGTTCATTTTGTACATCCACTTTTAATTTGCTTTTCTATGAGCACGTCTAACCAGCCCGTTGCTAAAAAATCTAAAAACCCAGAGGCCTGCAGAACAAGAAAAGCAAATAGCATTTGACCACTTTACAATTGCTGTGGACTTGACTGTTTCCTGTCTTAACTGGTCCATAGGTGTAGATTTTTATGATGAGCATACACAATGGAGCCTGCTTAATGTGGGCTATGTTGACAATAGGTAAGGACAATTGATTTATGAATTAAAGATGCCATTGCAACATACAACAAAAAGAGTTATACATAGAATCTACAATTGTTATATTTATTTAAAATTCAGTCATTCGTTTGGAACCGACCTAATTCCAAATCTTTTTTTTCCCACAAGTTCACAAGTTTCACGAGTCCAAATAGGTAGTGACCATGACAGAAGGAACTGCTTATTTCCTGCAGA
This sequence comes from Apricaphanius iberus, assembly GCA_028564705.1. Taxonomy (NCBI): domain Eukaryota; kingdom Metazoa; phylum Chordata; class Actinopteri; order Cyprinodontiformes; family Aphaniidae; genus Apricaphanius; species Apricaphanius iberus. Next base: position 66,563 of record JAPXFQ010002395.1, on the reverse strand, counting down.
GTTTAAACTGGAGCAGCAGGACTTTAAATAGATTACAGCTCTGGTTAACAGTTTCTACAGTAAAGCAGACAACATACCTTCAACTAATTATTCTCTACCCTTTGAAGAAACAAGTACATGCATTTGTTACTTCAAGGCTGGACTACTGTAATTCCTTATTATCAGGAAGTCCACAAATGCAATTAAAAGCCTTCAGTTGATCCAAAATGCTGCAGCAAATGTGCTGATGAATATTATGAAGAGAGATCAGGTTTCTCCTGTTTTGGCTTCTCTCCACTGGCTCCCTGTTAAATCCAGAAGAGTTTAATATCCTCCTCCTTACTTATAAAGCCCTTAATAATCAAGCTCCATCGTACATCAGATATGTGATTGTTCCATATGTTCCTAACAGAGCACTTCGTTCTCAGATGCAGGTTTACTGGTAGTTGCTAGGATTTCTAAAAGTAAAATTGGAGGCAGATCTTTTAGTTAGCAGGCTCTTCTCCTGTGGAACCAGCTCCCAGTTTTAGTCCGTGAGGCTGTTTTCGAGACTAGGCTTAAAGCCTTCCTTTTTGATAAACTTATAGTGAGTGGCTTAGGTTATCTGCTATAGGTTTAGACTGTTGGAGGACAGACTGACCACTATTTTTCTCTCTTCTACTTTTCTTTCCTACTACTCTCCAGTTAAAATGTTCTGCTGTTATTGCAATTGTTAACCAAATTTTCTCTCAGTATTTTTCTCCCCATAAAAGCTCCACACGGTCGGCTTGTACTGAGCCAGGTTCTGCCAGAGGTTTCTTCCTGTTAAAGGGGAATTTTTCATCTCCGCTGTCACTACATGCTTGCTCAGTCTGAGGGATTGCTGAGGAATAGCTGTGGTTGGAGTCTGCATGATCCAGGCAGGACCTCAGGTCGATGACTCATCGCAATCTGCTGGGATTCCTTACATAGAAAACTTTTAACTGATTGGAATGTTTGTATAATTGTAGTGAAATGACTTTTGTTGTAAATCGCCTTGAGACATTTGTTGTGAATTGGTGCTATATAAATAAAAGTGAATTGAATTGAAGACGAGATAAATTCCCAGAGATTTCTGATATCTGGTTCGTGAGGAGTGTAAAACATCCTACAATTATCCCTATTTGGATTGCTCTAAAGTAAAATTAACTGCTTAACTTAATTACGCTTCAGCATGCTTTTACCTAAAATCGGCATATGCCCTTAAATGGTAGGGTAAAGTTAGGTAAGATCAGGGTCATAGCGTGAGAGAGTTTTGACCCGCCCAAAGACTTCTGTGGAAAGAATGCAATACGGAAGACATGTGGGTTATGCAGCTGAAAATAGTTCCAAACAGCAGCAGCTTCTCTACTGAACTCTGGGGATGCCTGCACAGACTTTTTTTATGGGTGGCCATCGGGTGGGCAAGGGTTATTAACTCAAGTATGTATAACTACAAAAACGTCCACGCAGTCTGTGTGCAACAACATGAAATGGATCAGTTTATGCTTGGGATGCACCGAAACCGTTCTAATGCACTCTTATCAGTATTGGTTTGTTAACTAATGCCATGAACCGATACTTAAAATGTGGAAACTCTGCAAAAATTTTACAGAAAATTTCACTTGAAACTTTACTATCATTCTTTTTTATTAATATTTATCTATTTCACTATCATTTATTATAACAAACAGAGAAGAAAATAAAAACTCTTTCATTTATTGCAGTTTTTGTGTGGTGAAGTATCGGCATTAATACTCCTTTGAAAAAAGTGGTACCATGCATCCTTATTCTGAGTTCGCAACGCCCCAAACGACAGCGTCAGTTGCGGTAAGATTACATGTAAATTCCCACGGTCAAGTCCGTCAGAGTATCTGCGATGCGTTGGCTCCGTCAACTTTTAAGCGTTACTTGCGTTTCAAACAGCAACGTATCAAACGCAGAAGTTAAACGGACTGAACTTATATAGCACTTTTCTAGTCATGCTGACCACTCGAAGCGCTTTACATTGAAGCCATATTCACCCATTCAGACACCGATAGGACGATGTAGAATTTTTGGGGGTTAAGTGCCTTGCCCAGGGGCACATCCACATGTGACTGGAGGAAGCTGGATTCGGACATATGACCCTCTGATTGCAACTGTGCCACAGTCGCTAGCTGCACTTTTGACGCTCTTGATGCTGTGAGGCAACCACTCTTACCATCTCACTTAAGTTGCGTCGCACGATGTCGACGATGTCTTACCAATCGAGATCCACTAGTGTTTAAAACATCCGGCAGAGAAAGGCCCGCCCACGTGCTTTGCAAGCTTCGGCTTAAAAATGTATATTACGTCAAACTAGATCCGTTGAGAGCATTGGTTGATGCAGACAAAGTATGCGGTCTGAACACACCATTAGTTTGCCACCTCAGGAAAACATTTAAAATTTTTAGATTAAAATGTATTAATCTGGAGTGGTCTGAGCAACCTCTTAAAACGTAGCTCTTCATTCTACAGGACCTAAGACTGAACTTTAACTTTTGAGGCTTTAAACATTGAATTTAGACTAAAGCTACATGAATGGATGCATCTTTTCATTCAGAGATTTAATTCAGGGTTATGACACAGTTATTAGTGATTATCATGAAACATTAGAAGCTACTTCAGACAATTTAAAGTTTTATATATATTTATATATATATATATATATACATATATATACAAGGCTAGAGGAGCAGCAGGTCGGTCAACATGTCTACCGATTTGAGGTTTTATGACTATTTTAAAATGAAGCATTAATGTGTGATGTGTTTTTGACAACACTACATGTCATACTTGCCATAATTGAGATCTCAGTATTTGGAAGACGTTCAAAAGGGCCATAGGGGGTTAAAAAAGAAAAAATGTAATATTTGAATTTTACAGTATTTATTTTTTTGGCAAAATAACAGTGCACAGCAATAATGCAAGTTAACAGATTAAACTGTCCCTTCACAAGTTGCAATGTTTTTATTTGTGATTTTCTTTTATATAACACTGTCACATAAACTTGAGCAAAAATAAAATGATGTTAAATGTAATTTTAACAGATGAATACTCTAAAATGTGACTAGCTCAGATTAGCTCCTCACTAAAAGAACATATTTGCTTTTATTTTACCCATTTTATCTAAGATGCATCAGAGCATTCGCCTGCGGGCTTCAGCTAGCGAGGTGTCTCACAATGCCTTGTGCTACCAGCAGCTGTAAATGGAGAAGGTGAGTGCTGAAATATATTTAATCTATACTGTCGTCGGAGGTTATTTAATGGACTTGTTTGATCAAGCAGGAGGAACAGTATTACAGAGTATTTGCAACAGCTGAATCCTTCCAACTGACTGTCAGGTGTTAGACAAGCTCTGCTTGTGTAGAAGTCTTTTCATGGTTTGGCAGCAAAGTATATCTCTGACATGTTAGAGACATGTGAACTATCTCGGGCCCTGAGAATTTTAGGGAGGGGTCTCCTGGTGGTTCCCAGAGTCAGCAATAAACACGGGGAGGCTGCATTTCAGTTTCAGGCAGCTAAAATTTGGAACAGTCTTCATGAGGATGTGAGACAAGCCTCAACTCTAACAATGTTTAAATCCAGGCTGTAAACAGTTATTTTTACCCGTGCATATGACAATTGAAAGTATTTCACCTGCACTCTCGCTTTTCTTGCTTTTTATTGTAATTAAGTATTTTTTAAGTTGATGTTTTCTTTTTCTGTTTATCTGTTTTCATAATTTATGCAACTGTGAAGCACTTTGAATTGCCTTGTGTATGAATTGTGCTCTACAAATAAACTTGCCTTGCCTTACAATTATACATACATATAAGGAATCCCAGCAGATTGCATGAAGTCATTGACATGGGGTTGGGCCCCATTGATGCAGACCTGCAACCACAGCAATCCATTCAGCAATCCCTCATACTGAGCAAGCATGTAGCGACAGTGGAGAGGAAAAACTCCCCTGTAACAGGAAGAAAATTCTAGCAGAACCTGGCTCAGTACATGGTCATCTGCCACGACCGTCTGGGGGTTTGAGAAGATGGAGAAGAGACAGCATGGAGGATGCTCGGTCACTTAGAGCCTCATCTGGACCGATCCTCCTCATTGTAGTTGAGCAGGATACCAGACCGGGGGGAGCTTCTATGGGGAGAAAAACACAGAGAAAAAACAAGGTTGAGGGTGTTTCTCAATGCCCAGGAACCTCGCCTTGATGCCTTGGTCCCGCCCCGTTGCCTAGGAGATACTTTATCAGGGACCGCCAAGGCGTGTTGCAATGTTTATGTTTCTACCGAGGAATCTGTCCTCCGTTTGTTAGCCGTTTAGCTAACTAACCAAGGATACATCAGACGTGCCTTGATGGCTTCTCTCGGTCAAAAATTACCCGGAATACATTGTGGTAGGAGCCGGCAGCAGCTACTTCGGGGGTAAATTTCTATTTGAAATGTAAGTCAACTAATTTTAACCATCAGATTATTTTTTAGATCCAAAGGTGATATATTGTTCGTTAGTTGCTTAGTAGTTGCAGGTTCGGTGGCTACCAGGTACTAATTCGTTTGCACTTTTGATTTAACAGACATAAACAAAAAAAAAGGTAAAACTCTCGTTATACATGTACAGTTCCATGGTTGAAGTAATATTACTACGCTACAATGCTATTACGATGGGCGGGACGTAAACAGAGCACGTAAGCCGGCAGCCGCGGTCACGTAAGGCAAGTCTGTTCCAAACCGTTTTTTTGACCAAGGAAGGACAGTGTCCTCGTAAGCAAGGGGCCTCGCCGTGACATTGAGAAACACCCTAACAACCGCAGTGGTTAGCACTGTTGCCTTGTAGCAAGAAGGTTGTGGGTTCGTATCCCGACCCAGGGCCTTTCTGCATGGAGTTTGCATGTTCTCCCCGTGCATGCATGGGTTCTCTCCGGGTACTCCGGCTTCCTCCAACAGTCCAAAAACATGACTGTCAGGTTAATTGATCACTCTAAATTGTCCTTTAGGTGTGGGTGTGTGCGTGCATGGTTGTTTGTCCTGTCTGTCTCTATGTGATGGACTGGCGACCTGTCCAGGGTGTACCCCACCTCTCGCCCGTTGACAGATGGAGATAGGAACCAGCCGCCCCGCAACCCCCTGGAGTAGTAGAAGAGAAAAGTAGAAAAGTGGAGTTTTAAGTGGAGCTCTGGCAGGTTAGAGTGATATAGAAAGCACAGTGTTTCCTCCTCTACAGTAGCAGTCTGTTCTAGCAAAACTGTTGAAGCCTCTGACTGAAATCATTCTGTTGTTGTAGGATAGTCCTATTAAGAGGATGCTCAGGGTTGTCCAACATTAATAAGCAACAGTCTGCTTTACATACAGAAAATGTTAGCCAGTTAGTTTGTGTTAGCAACTGACTAAAAGATCAATAGTTTTAAACGGTCATGTGTGAATGTGATTGTGGAGTTAAAAACAAAATTCTATTAATCTCTCCAGTATTTAAAGAATAAAGAGCTACGGCAATTTGATTTGTCCCTTTACACTCGAAATTTTTGTTTTTGTAGTCATATTTAGGAATATTAATTAGTCAGGATTAAATCACAGCTACCCTGTAATTAATTAGGTTAAAAAAAGCCGCGCCACTGGTTCCAACCTTCCAAAGGTTAATCGTCTTTGCAGTATTCCCTGTGATGCTCTGAACCGCACTTTGCTGAAGGGTGAAGGTGAGTGCGGGTGATCCTGTAATATCACTGCGCTCCTCACCCCCCAAGCAGCTATGCAGTGTCTGAACCACTGACCACTGGCTGCAGTAAACCTCAATTCGCACCGTAATTCATCCAAAGACTGGATGTGTGCGGACCGGATAGCAACATGGTAAATGAAAGGTTCATCAATGGATGAAAAAACATAGCAATGGCTGTGATGCGTTGCTTGGCAATAGGGTGGCCAGGTCTCACCGTGGGGTAGCCACCCTCGGCCACCCCACGGTTTTGCCATTGAATTAAGGTGTTAAGCACGTCAGCTCTTAGTTTGAAAACTTTCCATTAAAGTTTCACAGAGTTATAAGAGGTTTTGTTTTTTACATTTTGTTTTCTCCCTGGAGAGCCTAAGTCATGTCCTTCTACCGCCGGTCCATGGGTCCACTACTGCGAAAAACCCCCAAATGAGAGTCAGTGGAGCGATAAAAATGATTTTCTGATCCAGTTTGAAATGCGGCGTGGATTGAAAATATAATGTCCGTGAATTTTAAAAACTAATTTTGAAGCAGAGAAAACGCTGATATTCAACTGGCGGCAAAAGTTTCTTTAGGTTTTCTGAAAAAACGGTTAGGCTAAATATAATTTGATATAGAAGAACCACAATATAATGAAAATATAATTTAAGCACCATGAGTGATGATTATAGGAGACCAATAGCCTATATATATACATTGGGTCTTTCTTTTCAAAGTGTGATTAGCACTAGGAAAATAGCTGTCATGCACGTTGAAATTAAATTAGATATTTTTTTATAGGGCATTCCTTTTTGGGTTAAAAGAAATGGTTTGGGGGCCAACCTTATGTACCTCTGCCCAAACAAAGTAAAGTCTAAATCTTTAGCCATACTATCATTGCCATCATTTAACATTGTCTATATGAAAACCACACCTAAGTGCCTGCTATAACCACGTCTCAAAATTGGAGTTTTCTGGATATCTTCAAAAAGGACCTCCAATATAGCCAACAGAAAGAAGGCTGAGACATGCAAAACAGGTGGCAGTTCACCATTGCCACTGCTCACAGAGGCTGAAGACTTGGCCCTCAGTCAAAACACCGGGTGACCTGTTGCTGAGGGAATCTTTGGGGGAGCTCATCGGACTCAGCCACTCCTCAGGATACAAGGTCCATTTTAACAAGCAAGTTAATTAAATGAATGACCATCCAGTCTTTTGTAGGCTACAGTTCTCTGTAATTGGCTGTTGCTCTCAGATATCAGTCTATAATAAGGTGACTCAGAGTCAGAAAAAAAAGTGATGGAACATGGACTGTATTATAAAAAATGAGGAAAAAAACATTACGTGGGGCATTTTCTGGTAATGTATCAGCTGACTAATCTTCCTACTAGTTACTGATGGTGTATCTGTCTTGAGGAGCCCTCTAATCTAACAGATCTCAAAGCTATTGGAAGTAGTTAAACTTAAGTTTTTATAAGGGGTAGAAAATAATATGATAATCCTTTCCTAACAGAGCAGGGCCAGAGTGGGACTGAATTTCAGCCCTGGAGATTCATGCCTCATACCAGCCCACTTTATATCACAGCCTTGTTATGATCCGTCTGTCTGTGTCTCCCTCAGTCTTGTCTTTGTCTATCAATTTCCTTCCCTTCTGTAAAGCTTTACTGTGTTTGATATGGAAAACACATTTAACTTAATCGATTAAGACAATTAAGACATGCAGGCTTAATTAATATATATATATATATATATATATATATATATATATACATATATATATATATTTCAGTCCATTCTCTTTCATCTATATATATACATTTCAGTCTATTCGCTTTCATCTCTGGGCTTTGTGTATTTATTGTCTGAATTTTAAAGTTAAATTATATAACGGCCCATAGTGGCATGGAAAGTGGTTATATTAGAACTAATGACTGCCTTTTCACACACCTGTTCCTTCCGTACTGACAAGAAAATTCCCCTCATTACTACTGACTCCCAACTCTGGACAGGTACAACATGTTGTCTTTCCTTTTTAATCGTCCTTGTTTTTTGGTCCAAACCACAAGCTTATCTTAGTGGAAAAAGTTGTCAATTTTTCCACATTTAGCAGCATCAGTCTGAGCTTTTTCTTTTTTTCCAGGCCACCCTTGCAATTTCAATTTTCAAATACCGCTGACCAACGTGTTATGTCAAGACCTGCTGCAGAAAAACAAAACAAAAACAAGCTGCTAGTGGTGCCAAACTCCATATCCTTTATATCAACTGTTTTGTATGGAACTAATTAAACATATCCCCTAAGAATTTAATTTTTTTCCAGACTAGCTCAGATATGCTGTTAATAGTAACTAATTTTTGTTTACTTGCACATTTAGTAGACAAGTACAACTTGGCTTGCCAGAGCACCGGCCCTTGTGGCCCAAATATCAGACCAGCCCACCTGGAATTTTCCCGGTGCTTCCGATTAGCCACAATGAAGAATTATTTGGAATATCAACAGGCTCTTCAAGAAATTAACACTCTGTCTGCCACAGCTTTCAGACCCCAAACTTCAACTTAAAAGCAGGAAAACCTCTGCCAGTGAGCAGGTTAGCTGGAACTGGTGTTATGTGTTGGTGTGTATCAGTGCGTGTCAGGAATCTTGCAGCTATATTTGGTACTAGATAGAGCTGTGCGAGGGTTGATTTGTTGACACCCTAGAAAACCTAGATGTATGAAGGCATGTAGCATAGATTACAGATGCTTTCTACATAAAGCAGTATGTAACTTGGCTAGGTGACACAGTTAAAAGAAACATGATTTAACAATTGCATTGGCAGGAATCCATCTTCACACCCAGGTTTGTCATGGTAGTTTTAAAATGGAGAGAGAGAGAGAGAAACCAGGCCCAGGGCCTTTCTGCATGGACTTTGCATGTTCTTGACAGCTGGAGATAGGCACCAGGCCCCCCGCGACCCCTGGAGGACTAAGCAGTTCAGAAAATGGATGGATGGAGATCCAGGGATTTAGATGAACTGTGTCTGATAAATCGAGTCTTTTAAAAAGCAAAAATAAATTACAAAAAAAAGAAAGTATGATTTGGCAGCTGAGTTGCTTTGCAGGTTAATCAGATATTAGGCTTCATTTAACAAGATAAAATTGTAATAGAAATGATATTGTGATGAATTGTACTGTAGTACCAGAAATAATGTCGATATGAAACAAGTTAAATTCTTATCTTTGACTATACAAAACATTTTTATCAGATTTCCTAATTTAATGTAATTGAGAAATATAATTAGGCCTTCAGAATATATCACTTTATTCAGTTATCTTTTCAGGCACCTACAGCAGAATTATCTTCTAGAACATGTTTTATAGAAGGAAAACTCAAAAACCTTAAACGATGTAGAACAGAAAGGAAGGGGAAGAAGGAAAGAGGACAGTGAGGGAGAAGAAATCAAAAGGGAGGAGGTAAAACACAGTGTCAACCATGTCTATAAATGGTAAATATTGATTAATTGTTCTATTAGAAACAGAATGGAGTGGGGGCCCATCCATGATAATCTTTTTCTAAGCAACCCTGTCAGCTGGCCTGGCCAGTGGAAACAATAGAAGTTTGGGTGTACACAACACACATTTCAAGTAGAATTATTTTATTTTGAAATGACAATGGACATAGTGAAGATACTGGAAAACAATTTGAAGGCAGTTTCTAACTGGCACTGCAACATTAGAAGAACTTCATGCCACTGGTTATACAACCATGGTAGGGGAAAAGGGCCTCAGTTTTTTAAGGTGTTAATACTGGTTCATTTGAAGAAATTACTGGTCCATGGTCTGTGCAGCAGCTGTCCTGACAGGTTGCCAGGTATTAGATTCCATACTTCTGTTTCAGCTCATCCACCAGGCTGATGTATTCGTTCACTGAATCCTCTTTGCTTTTGCCTGACAGAGTGAAAGAATGTTTTGAAGAGAAACAAAATATTTAAAAGGTCATGTCTGGTGTACATACCTTTCTGCTTCTCCCAAGCATCCCATTTTGCTTTTCCAGTGAAATCAAGCATTCCAGGACGAGCTTCAGACAGAAGATAGAGATACAATGGTGACTTACAGTGCTGTTAAGATTGCATTTATACAAAGGTTTTAGATCAGCTACTTAGATCTTGCCTGGGGGGAAATGTACTGAAAATTGCCTAGAAATTCCACCTAAACTGTCTAGTTTAAAGAAAAATACTTTATATAATAAACTGCTTTCGCTACTCTTCTTATATTTTGATATAGAAAAGTAGTGGATGCAATCTAATTGCTGTAAACAGAGCCCTTGTCTGTTTCTAAAACAAGGTGCTCTGTTATATCCTTATTTTACAGTATCAGTCAGTAGCAAAATTGGTCTGTAGATTGCTGCAATGGACTTCTTCGGGGAGACCGTCTCACCTGTGTTAACATCACCCACTGTGCCTTGCTTGAACAGAGAGTAGAGAAGCAACATCTCCTCATCAGATGGTTTTGCCTTCAGTTGCTTCACTTCAGCTGCGGATACATCAAATTTAGCCTAAAGATAAAAACAACCTCTGTTATTTTTGACATTCAAATCCCATATTAAAACAGGTTTGTATGATTTCCTTCTTTCACCTCTAGAATATTGCTAAATTTGAAACATCCTATCCAGGAGAGATGCTGAGAAACTAGTCTGTGCATTTGTTACTTCAAGGCTGGACTACTGTAATTCTTTACTACCAGAATGTCCACAAAAGTTAATGTATATGATTGTACTGAAATGACTTCTTGTCTGTGATGGACTGGCAACCTGTCCAGGGTGTACCCCGCCTCTTGCCCGTTCACAGCTGGAGATAGGCACCAATCCCCCCCCCCCTTGAGGAATAAGCGGTTCAGAAAATGGATGGACTTTTCTTGTGCCTTGATAGGACATCTGTTGCTCTGAATGCTCTCTCTCTTTTATATAAAAAGTACAAATGGAACATTTTTGCAGTGTCTTTTCTGTGCTAGCTTTCTGTCATTTTTAACCCCGATTTAGTAGGGACTGATGCCAGCTCATAAGGATATGGGTTCTGGTGGTGGTCTCTTCCTGTTAAAGAGAGTAGTTCATTTTTACAATCAGTACTTGCTTCCTTAGTATGAGGAATCGGTACAAAGTTAACTCTCTGATGCAATCACCTGGGATCCTGAGATAGCTACATTTTTACTACTTGGAATTAAATGATCAACTGACTTACATTTGGACTACATTCAAATGATTTTGCTCAATGGGTTGTTTCAGTGCCAAATCGCAATAAATTAATATATTTAATTTATATAAATACTGTTTATTCCATTTACTCATTCAAAAGTTCAATAATTTTAAATTCAATCTTAGTCCGACTTAAAGGTTGTATATGGAATATTTTTAGAAAAAGCAAAAATTAAAAAAAAACAAAAAATACATCTACGGGGGTTTTAGAAGGGTGCAGAATGAAAGTACATTTCCTTAAAAAGTTAGATTTGCATTAAAATATAAAATGAAATGCACATGTAAAACAATGATGTTATGTTTAAATCTACCAGCCAGTAGCATTTGAGGGTTGACAGACACGGTTTCTATGATCCAAGTATATGTTTGACGCAGCTTGGCTGGTACTGGGAAGAATGGTGGATTTGGCAAGTCAAGCAGCTGCTTCAGAGATATTGTTATCCATCTCAAGAGAGGAGTTACCACAGAATAACAGAAGCCTAGTTGAAGCCTACACTAGATGGACCCACATAAAACATTTCATGGCATCAAACACACATGGAAACGGCGACTTTCCTCCTCCAAGCACCAGGCAACCAAATGGCGGAAATTATGTTTTTTATTGTTGTAATTAAAACTTATTTGAAGCTAGATTTTGCTATCATGCTCATGCTAGGGTTTGAGAAATCAGACTAAAGGCAAGGTGAAAGTCGGATTTTTCTAACGCATTTCACCTTAAACAACAGTCAGGAGAAGCACAGCTATTGGGAGCCTGGGTACTCCCCTTTCAGGAAGTAATGAGACTGCTGAAGCAGGAACAGCAATAGCAGAATGAGTAACATCGAGAGTAACACAATGAAACAGTACAGTACTTACAAAATGTACTGTGCTAGAGCATTGCTTTCGACCATTTATTTGCTCAATGAGCCTGTCCTGCGTTTACTCTGTGTAGTTCACTGACTTTAGCATTTGTTTACTATCTGGGTGACTTTAGTCCAATGGAAGAATGTCAGTGCGAAAGGATGCATGTCCCCACTTATATCACAGACTCGATTGCACTTCACTCAATAATTTTATTTTCTGAGTCATGTGTAAACTGGGATATGACTCTCAACTCTGGCTAAGCCATTATTCTGTGTTGGGTCACACACAGCCATTGGGTGGCGCTAATCTGCATTCCAGCTCCACAGGAAGTTGGGGGGGGCGGGGTTTTATAAATAGACGCCAACTGCTCGTTCTTCTCATGCAGCCTTCGGCCAGGCTCACGCCAGGGAAGGCCAAAGCAACTACCTCCCCTCGCTGGCGAAGGGAAGGCCCTAGTTTCTGGGAGAAACTCGCTGCAGGGAACTCAAAGACCTCTTCGGCTGAATTATAAACAAATTTTGTTCGATCCTCAAGCCCAACAAAAGGTTTTCCTAAGTTTCAGAGCGCTCTCAGCTCCTTTTTCAGAGAAAAAGGAGCTGAGAGCTGCATGCGGTACGAAATAAACTAAAACTATGACACCCAGAAAGGTGGACAATGCTAAAAGCTTAGTTTAAGATTTGTGAAAATGGTATTCTGTTTGAGAAAACAAACAAAACGTTTTTAAATTGATTTATTACAAGTAAAATGCTTTGTATAAACACTGATTTTGAGTCATAGAACTGACAGAAAACTAAATGTACTTGTGTGAAAAATTACATAGTTAAAATCTTAAGCAAATTATCCTACAATTCAAAACGTACGTGATAAATACAGTGATTTTCCTCCACAGGACAAAATGTGGAGAAAATACATTACACTTCTGAAAACATGGTGATCCAAATCATAAGTGATGATGACACCCAGCTGTACCTAAAAGACATGCTTGGTAGCAGAGTCTAAGTTCAGCTGAAGCCTTGACCAGAGGTTTGATACCATAAGTAAAATTGTTTCGCCATCCGCTTCCCTGGTATGTGTATTCTCAACTGAGAACTGCAAAAGACTTTTAAACTTTTTTGTGAAAAAAGTATGTGACATCCTCTGTTTGCAATTCTAATATCACTCAGAATACTTGTGGTCCTCATTTATTCCTGTCACTGTGGTGGACACTAAAGCTGCTCTGGAAAAGATGAAGCTTTCTTCCTGCCCATTAGATGTTGTCCCTTCAGCACTGCTCTTGAAAGTTTGAGATGTATCAGCACATTGCCAAACTTTTTAACATTTCACTTTCTACTGGGTCAGTTCCAAGCTCTTTCAAACAAGCAGCCTTAAGCCCCATTTTGAAAAAGCCCAATTTGGACTCATCTGAACCGGGCAACTATAGGCCAATTTCAAAACTGCCTTTTTTGGCTAAAAATTTGCAAAAGCTAGTAGCAGGGCAGCTGACTACTTTTCTGGACCGTAATAATGTTTTGGAAATGTTCCAATCAGGTTTTCGTAAGATGCACTCCACTGAAACAGTTTTTTTAAAGGTATCTAACGATATACTGTACTGACGGCGGCAGACTCTGGTCAATATACTGTACTGGTTTTATTAGATTTGTCTTCAGCTTTTGACACAGTTGACCATAAAATTCTGTTGCAACGATTACAGAATGAGTTAGGATTCTCTGGCACTGTTCTGAAGTGGTTTTCTTTCTATTTGAATAACAGAACTTTTTCTTTATGTGTAAACAAGATCAGGTCTGAAGTCACATCTCTGCTTCACAGTGTTACCCAGGGCTTGGTCCTTGGCCCAATCTTGTTTTTTTTATACATCTACCCTCTTGGGAACATTATCAGCAGCTTTTAAAGGCAGGAACGAACAGAAGAGCTCACATAACACCGGTTTTATCTTCTTTACATTGGCTACCGGTCAAGTTTAGAATTGATTTTAAAATTTTAGTTGTGACTTTAGAGCTCTTAATTAACAGGCCCCACAATATTTATCAGACCTTTTAATCCCTCACTCTTCTGGCCGCACTCTACGGTATTTGGGCCAAAACCTCCTGAAGGTCCCTGAGACCAGATTTAAAACTAGAGGTGACCTGTCCTTTCAGGCTGTAGCACCCAGACTGTGGAACACCCTGCCCCAGTTTCTTCGTGTGGCTGACTCTGCTGATTCTCTTTAGGGCATTTTCACATGGTACGGGAGTCCATACTCAGATACCGTATTTGGTCACAATCCACTTATTTCATACCATGTGAACACAGACTGGACCGTGCCAGTCTGAGTCCAGGTACGAGCGGCCACGTATCATGTGAACACAACCCGTACTCTGGCCGTACTCAAGACAATAGACGCGCTCCACGGTTCCGCAGGATGCGGATTGGACAAGCTGCTGTGTCTAAGCTCTCACGCTAATGCCCTAAATTTACAAGTTTCTTTTGCGACTCTTGAACAGGCACTCAAGTTATTAAGAAGTCAGTAACCCTTAAAGCACTAAGAACGTTTAACTTTGTGTTAAAACTCCAGAAAGTTTGTTGGTATTACCATGCCGCCTGGCAAACCGCAAGCTAAGCTAACTGCGGAGGCAGTGAGCTCGAACACTGCTCACTCGAATGAACGCGCTTATGCTCAAATGGATGTTACAACTTCCGGCTCAATGAAGAGAAAGGACGCCCCTGCTACCCCGACCAAAAATGCTACACCACCCGTGAAGGTAAAAGCTCATCAAGAACCATCTGTAGATACTACCCAGACACTGGTTAAAGCTATAGAGAAGCTAACTGAAAAGATGGATGTCTTCGGTGCGCAGCTAAAGGAAAACAACATCATGGTGGTTAACATCTCCAAAATTGTGGAAATGAATGCCGCACAAATTAAGGAATGCAAAGAGGATATCCAAGCAGTTAAAAAAGAAGTGCCAAGTCTCACCAGAGAAAACAAAGATTTGAAAGAAAAAATACTGGAATTGGAGAGATACAACAGGCGGTGGAACCTCAAAATACATGGTCTGAAAGAAAAGGATGACGAACGAATCCGGGATGTTGTTATGGAAATTCTTTCCAAGATCGCACCGCAGATGGCTCCGTCCTTGGACTATGTGGTTGACACTGTTCATTGCCTTGGGAGAAGATTGGAAGGGAAACACCGACAAGTAATGATACAGTTTTCCACGAGACACCACCGCGACGCCCTCTGGAAGCTCTCAAAGAACTGTAAGATCTGCAAAGAGATGGGAATCCACTTCAAGCAAGATTTCTGCAAAGCTGACCAAGAGGCTCGTGCTACGCCGTGGCCAAGGATGGAGCAAGCTCGCGATGCAGGGAAGAATGTATACTACAAAGGACATGCAGGGTACATTAACGGCAATAGAGTTGAAATAGTTTAGGGACAGATAGACAAAGTATTACATTAGAGAACTCTTTCACTAGTTCTCTAATGATGTGTTTCATTTGCTGTTGAATAAGTCTTAAAGCTTACACATTTCAAATTTAAAGATACAACCCTCCATTTCTTTTCTTTTAACCACCACTAAAGGATTACTAGTAAATAAGATGGTCAATGTTCTCTTTAATGTTCTATTCCCAGTACCAGACGGAAAAATCATATTCAACCATGGCACAAATAGATCAGCTGGAGTTGCTATACTTTTTAACAAATTCCTTGGCAAAATGCTAATCACAAATAGAGACCTTTCAGGCCATTGGCTGATCTGTGTTCTCGAAGCAAATAATGATTTGCTGATCCTTGGAAATATTTATGGTTACAATAACCTTAACCAAAACAAAAAAATGCTCTATGAAATTAAACTAACAATTGAAAGTCTTCTTCTACAGAATCCTACCAGAAACTTTATTTTTGGTGGTGATTACAACATGGTAATGGATGAATGGTATGATAAGCATCCCTCAAAATATGATTCTAATATGTATAATCCCTCACTGTTGGACTTCTGTAAGGAATTCAATTTAAAAGATGTCTGGCGCATAAATAACCCAAATTCCAAAAAGTTTACCTGGTTTAAACCTGATGGTTCAATTAAATCCAGAATTAATTTCTGGCTGATTTCAGATATTAATTCCAATTCACAAATTTTCTCAGACATTTTGGCTGCTCCTCTTACAGATCACTGCCATATTAAACTACAATTTCTTCAAGTAAACAAAAGTTTTAAAAACAATTACTGGAAATTTAATTCAAACCTACTCAATAACGAGTCGTTCTGCAAAGAAATTATTGCAATGATAGATGAAATTAATACGGATAACAATATTAAAACTTATAGGGATAAATGGGAGTTTCTAAAATACAGAGTACATCAGATTTCTATACTTAAGAGTAAACTGATATCCAAAGAAAGAAAGAAAGAGGAACTAGAGATTATTAAAGAAATTAATAAAATCTGTAACAAACCCTCATTAAGTGAAGATAACAAACAAAAACTTTCACTGCTACAATCTTCTTTTGATAAAATGTACATCTCTAAAACCAAGGGAGCATTTATTAGATCAAGGGTGAAGTGGATAGAAGAAGGAGAACATAAATCTGCTTACTTTTGTAATTTGGAAAAGAAAAGGCGAGAACAAAATGCAATTAAAACCTTATTGATTAACGATAACGAATGCTCAGACCCAGCTTTAATTTCCAAAGAAATCTTCAACTTCTACAGTAATTTATATTCGTCCTCCTTCGTGTCCTCAGATGCAGAGGCCTTCTTTGAGCATGTTAAAGTATGGGTACCCAGGATCGATGATAGCTTCAAATCCATCTGCGAGGAAGATATCAGACTAGAAGAAATTGAAATGGTTGTGAAACACTTAGCGCTAGATAAATCTCCCGGACCAGATGGTATCACTAGTAATTTTTATAAACATTTCTGGTAACACCTCAAAGAGATCTTCTTTAAAATGCTTAAAGAAATTCTAGAAGCCCTAACTCTTCCTACCACTATGAAACAAGGAGTAATTATGCTTATCCCCAAACCCGGAAAAGACCATAGATTAATTGATAATTTAAGACCCATCGCCCTACTTAATAATGATTATAAAATTTTTACTCATATATATGCAAACAGACTAAAATTGGGCATCAATCAAATTTTTACAGAAACTCAATCTGGTTTCATAAAGGGAAGATCTATTCACCATAACATTAGACTTGTTCTTGACTTACTCGATTATAATTATCTACTTGAAGATGATGGTTTCATTTTATTTTTAGATTTTTTTAAAGCTTTTGATATGGTAGAACACCAGTTTATTTTCAGTACTTTGGAATTATTTGGCTTCGAAAAGAATTTTATGAATGTAATCAAATTAATATACAGAGATACAAACAGCTCTGTCAAATTAACACAGGGTACCTGTCCTAGATTCTCTATACGAAGCGGCATTAAACAAGGATGCCCCATCTCGCCTCTGCTTTTCATTGCAGCAGCTGAGATGCTCTCCATTCTAATGAAACATACAAATTTTAGAAAATTGACATTTTTCGGCAATGAGCTGACAATCAGCCAGCTAGCAGATGACACAACAATATTTATGAAAGATATCAACCAAATCCCTATTATAATCAAAACAATTGATTTCATCTCGAAAGCATTGGACTAAAACTAAATTTAAAAAAATGCGAATTGCTACCCATTCACGACTCTCCACTTACCAGCACCTCATGTTATAATATACCTGTTAAATCAGAGGTCAAATACTTAGGAATACATATTACAAAGGATGCTAACATTTCCACTAATCTTAATATTCTGAATAATTTGGATAAATGCAAATCACTCCTGAATCTGTGGTGTCAAAGAGACATTTCTATTATTGGTCGAATTTTTCTCACAAAAATCGAATGTCTTTCAAGGTTTATTTATCCAGCTTTCTCCCTTGCACTCTCTCAAAAAACAATCAAATCTATTAATCAGGCTAATTTTAATTATATTTGGAATAGAAAAACTCACTAGATCAGAAAAGGTACGCTAATCAACAAATATGAAGAAGGAGGTCTTAATGCCATTGATATAGAATTTGTCAATGGAACAATTAAGGTTACTTGGTTAAGGTCTTTTTAAAAAAGTCAAAACAGCCTATGGTTTCTTATCCCCAATTATATTTTCAGCTAATTAGGAGGTATTAACTTCCTTTTGAAATGCGATTTTGAGCCAAAAAAACTCCCAATTAAATTATCCGACTTTCATGCGCAGGTATTACATTACTGGGAAATGATATTTAAACATAATTTTAGTCCTCACACTTCCCCACTCTGGAACTGCAGATACATCACTTTCAAAAATAAATCTCTATTCTATAAAAACTGGTTCGAAAAAGGAATCTGGTCAGTGATGCACCTCTTAGATAACACAGGTAATATTATTCCTTTTGAATTATTATCCTCTACATACAACATAAATAACAAAAAAAGAGTACAATAGACTTATAAAAGCTATCCCCCAGTCAATTATCATGTTATCTCACAATCTACTTAACCTCAATATAAATCCTGCTCTTCCTTCGCTCTTGATTAATGGTCATAATATTACTGACAAGAAATTAAACAACATTGCAAACCGACACACTTTTACAAATGAACTATATCCATTCTCGTCCAATAGATTGCTAATTCGTAAATTTTTCTCTAAAGACGAAGTGGAACCCCTTCGTTCTAAATTTTTTAAGTTTCCTATTGCACAAAAGGCGAAAGAAGTTCATTTTAAAATCATTAATGATATATACCCATCTTCTGAATTTTTAAGAATTCGTTTCCATCTAGATCAAAATGCATGCTCTTTTTGTGAGAAGGAAATTGAAACTACTGAACACTTATTTTTTAACTGTAAATTTGTTATTACATTCTGGTCCGACCTAAATGGCTGGTTATCCCCAAAAATACAAAATATTACCTATTTTAAAAAGGAAAATGTTCTTTTTGGTGTATCTGTTAAAGATCCGTCAATTGACCTGACTATTGATTCCTTAATGATTCTTGGCAAATTCTTCATACATAAAAACAGATATCTTAAAACTAAACCTCTCTTTGTTGTCTTCCATAAAGAACTTTGCAAATACTTTGTATCCTTGAAACACATGAAAGGAAAAAGTGCTATCAAGCTTTGTAGTGTTTTTGAGAAATTTAATCTCATAGAATACCCCTAGCACTTTCTCTTCAAAAGGTTTCTATTTTTATTTTATTTATTTATTTATTTTTTCTCTTCTCTCCTTTTCTTCCTTTTCTCTTTTTATTTATTTAGTCTGTATTTACTCTTTTTATTTTATAGATACATCCTCTGCTTGTCTTGCTTTATGTGCAAATTACATCTGACAAACTGTGCCAATATGTTCTGTACATCTCTTAATAAATATATAAAAAAAATAAAAATAAAATACACGATTTTTTTTATTTATTTTTTTATATAAACTTTATTGAAAGATTCGCACAATACTGAGTAAAAAAATAGTATTACATACAGTGTGTGCTTACACGCATTGTATACAAGCAACATACAAAAAATAACCAGAACATACACTAAACATACGCTAGGGGGGAAAATTTATCTAATTAAGCCAAAAGAAAAGTGCTTGAGGGATCTTATTTTTTTCACAAACAATCATAGTTTTTATAGCTTTGGGGTTGGTAGATTTCTTAATTGTATTAAGATATTGAAACAATTCATAGGAGTATACATAAAAGGAGGGATATCTTCTTAAACATTTGGATTTGTGAATATGAAATTTAGCCTTTAAGATGAGCAAGTTAATGATAAATCGGTCATCTGAATTGTCTTTGGTTTTTGTGGACACCAAATAGTACATATTTCCAAAATAGTGCAAATCCTTTAAAAACATGTTCTGAGATAAAGACACATAATCTTTGCCAGAAGCTTTGCACAAGGGGACAAAACCAAAAGAGATGTATAGTAGATTCCTTACAAGTCTTACAAAAGCTACAGTTTGCATTGATATCTAATCTGAATTTACTTTGAAGAAATTCTTTAGATGGGTAAATTCTGTGTATTAATTTAAAAGAGATGTCTTTAACTTTGTTGGTAATTAAAAACTGATTAGGTAGTCTCCAAACTTCCTTCCATATAACATCATCAGTCAAACGGTTCCAGAAAAAAATGACATATGGTAGCGTGGTTATATTATTCTGAAATAAAGATCTAATAGATTTATTGTTTTTAGAATGCTTAGAAAAGCATATCTTACCAATGGCGGTTTGTATTGGAGATACTAATGGCATATGGTGTGAAGGGATATTAGGTTTATTATTAAAAAGCATATAAACCCCTGATGGTATTGAGCCAAATACTTTAGTATTATCATCATGATTTATAGCTAAATTGAAATGTATACAGAATTCTTCATAGGAGAAAAGCATGCCATTTGAATCGAATAATTGGTTGACTAATATAATGTTATTTTTAAACCAACTATCTAAGAAGAGAGATTTTCTTTTACAAAGGATATCTCTGTTATTCCAAATATAATAACTGTTATTCCAAATATAATAACTGTGTGGACTCTTGTAGATAAGAGTCCACGATAAAAAAGCCTGACGATGAAAAGCAGACATTTTTATAGGGATTTTGTCAATATCAAAACTACATGTAAGGAAAAAATGTGCCCCACCTAATTTGGACAACATGTACATAGGTATCGTATTCCAAATGGATGTAGGATTATTGATTAGGTGTTTTAACCAATTTATTTTGAATGTATTATTCAGAGTGTTAAAATCTAACACATTAAGTCCTCCATCAGCATAGGAGTTCATAAGAACTGTTTTTTTTATATAGTGGGTCCTATTTTTCCAAATAAAGTTGAAAAGTAATTTATCAACTTGTTTTATAAGTTTAAAATCAAGGTGCAATGCCAGAGCTGTGTATGTAAGACGAGAGATGCCTTCTGATTTAGTTATTAATACTCTACCTTTTAATGATAAATCTCTTAAAAGCCAATGAGTAAATCTGTTTTTAATTTTTTCTAGAATTGGATAGAAATTTTGAGTAATTCTTCTTTCCTGGTTTTTGGTTATTATAATTCCTAAATAATGAACTTCTTGTTTTATTGGAATGTTACACAAAGCTTGTTTCGAACATTCTTTAATTGCCATAAGTTCACATTTTGGAATATTCAAGAACAGCCCAGACGCATTAGAAAATGTGGATATTGTTTTGATAGCAATAGATATTTGACTTTCATCTTTTAGGAATAATGTGGTGTCATCCGCTAACTGTGTGATGAGTAATTCTTTGCAAAATACACGATTTAAGCATCTCACAGCAACACAGCAGATTACAAAACGGTTGGATTTACGACAACACTCATACTGTAGATGACTTCAGGTAGCAGTTGACTACTAGACCAGTTTGTTTACATCCTAGGTTGTCGCTCATTTTACGACGTTGGTACTTCTCACTCCCTTGTTTGTTGGAGAACTACAGACTTATTTGTATACCGCCACCTGCTGTTTAGGTGTAGTAAAACACTGGATTCAAATACGTGCCATCTGAACAGAAGAAATGAGCATTTTCTCTGGCCGTATTCTGGCACGGCCAAACATGTGAAAACGGCCTTAAAAGCAGCTGAATACACTTTTATTTAGACAAGCTTTAAATGTAAATGTACCTTGCGCTGCTATCCTGTTTTGCTTTTCTTTTGATGTATGCTGTATTTATTATAGCCTAGTCTCTGAAGCACTTCGTGATTTTTATCTGTGAAAGGTGCTATATAAATAAAGCTTTACTTACTTACTTAAAATCTTTCTACCAATAGAATAAACGTTTTTTTATATATCACAAATTGTCTTTATGGGTCCTGTAATTAGTGTGAAACACCGGCGTTTGAATTTGAGTAGGCTATTGTAAGCAAGAATATGAACTACAATAGATTGATAGTTGACAAATGCAGCAGAATTATTTTTTTTTATAGTTCCGACTCGAAAGCTATGAATCGGATAACAACTTCAGCCTTTTAATAGACAGATCATATTTCCGTCTTCCTGCAGTGAACACACCAAACAGTCACAAATATAATCATCTTTGCAGTGTAATGACGCCTAATCTGCAGAAATCGTGGTGACGTTATAAAGCCCACTTTACATTATACACTTCCAGTCACTTAACAAATCAAACGTGCCGTCAGTCGCTATGGCAACAAGTTAATCGCGGATGGATTGTATAATACATGCCCTTTGTCACGGCCAGTGGCAGGTGTCATTTAAAGCGAGCATTAAAAGGAGTTCAGTAGGCCTATGCAAAAAAACAATTTATAAAACACACAAAACGAAATTTCCCATTTCTGACTTACATTTAATATATTTTTTCTTAAATGTACAATCCCATTAAATGTTAACTCATGTCTGCAAATCGGTCTTATTTCCATGTGGGGAAGCTAAACTCAATCCTTTAACGGTACACTGTAGTATGGACCCTTCCAGGCAATAGTATTAGTCAAAGCATTGATACTCACTTGCAAGTCTGCCATCTTGAGTGAAGTAGTAGGCCTACTCAAGTTTGTAAACTGAGCTATTTGAGCCTACTGGCTATGTGCAAATAACTGACAATGGACAGTTTAGCCAGGCGCTCCTTCCTTCTTTCACACAGGGTACAAAAGTCCAGACACGCCTTCCCTGATATGATGGCTGTTTTTGTATATACCTTTATTGTTAGGACATTTTTTTACAAAACCCAAGCCATTGCCCTAAAGAGAGGCTTTCTCTAGAGGGCGCTGGCCTCAGCAATATTAAGAACCTCTCAGCAACAGCATTTAGACGGACAACAGTCTTGCACAAAGATTTAAGCAAGAAAGCTTAGACACAAAATTAAACGTGTGAAACAAATCCCTAGGAACCAATCGGGGAGCTCAACGCGTTTATGTTTTGTGTATCTGAATCGTTCACTTCCACTGTCCTTACAGGATTATGTGCAGAAGGAGGGATTGTTTTAATGTCAATGATCCAAGGCAATTGAGTGGATTTGTTTGATAAAATACTTTTCACCAGTTGGCATGTAAATGGTCTTGTTGTTGTATATTATTATTATTTATTATTTTAAATTATATTACAATCATTATCAACATTTTTTGGGAAGTTAGAAATACATAGAGATTAATCAATAGTTTTTTTTTAGATTAGGAATCTCTTCAAGCATCTTGTACTAGTATTTTTGCTATAACATGGTTAATAACAGAGGTGCTGTTGGGATTCTAAAAGATTTGGGGCTTAGCCCAGCCTCAAAATGGAAGAACAATGAGTAAGTGAGCAAGTAGCGTCCTATCTTTTCTTGTTATATGCTTAAAGTTTGAACATGAAAACAAAACAAAGAAAAGCACTGGAAATGAAAAAAATTCATCCGTGACTTGATTTCTTGGCAGAGAAAGAGACTTAGCTGTTCTGTTACTTTTTCAACAGGAGGAAACGTTTTCTCCTGCTGCACGTCTCATATAAAACAATCCTACACAGCAAAAATTGGGAAAATGAATTATGACAGTTAAAAAAATTTGAGTTAATTTGAACACCAACAGAGTAATTTCAGCCTTTTCAGTGTAAAATGTTAATCATTTTCTGGAGTTATTTATCTGTATTGATTACACTGGTGATAATTTAACTCAGATCAGAGTTAAATAAACCTCCATCCTTGCAATTCAAAGTAAAGTGTTATTTTTTTGGTGTTAATTGAAAGGTATAAATAAGCTCCACCCAGAGTCCATAGATTTTGTTATACACCACAAAGACTTATTGGTAATGTCCTTGGGTTAATTGTAGAAGTTCTCCTTTGTGCATAATAGTTTGTGCCCTACATGTGGCCGTGCTCCTTAGTTATCCTTTGAGTTATGTTGTTGTTAGTGTTTGATGGTTATTGTCCATGCACCATCATAGAGACGGCGGTGCACAAGGGTTCAATTTGTGCCTTAAGCATCATGATTATGCGGTGCATAACTGAGAGAAGTGCGAATGAACTTTTCATTCTGGTAACTGAATTCATGAGTGGTGCACTGTGTTCATTTTAGGACATCCTGGGACTCAGGTGTCATTCTCAGAAAAACATCCGTCATCTTCAGACAAAACTGCCTCAACTTCAGAAAAACATCTGTCATCTTCAGACAAAAACTGCCTCAGCGTCAGAAAACATCCCTCATCTTCAGATGAAACTGCTTCAAACGATTGTGTCAGAAAAAATGTAGTCAGGTCTCAGGAAAAACTGTCAGAAAAAATGAACTCAGTTGTCAGGAAAACCTTGGTGAGAAAAAATGTAGTCAGGTGTCAGGAAAACCTCTGTCAGAAAAAATGTAGTCAGGTCTCAGGAAAAACTGTGTCAGACAAAATGTAGTCGGGTCATAGGAAAAGCTGTGTTAGAAATAATGTAGTCAGGTGTCAGGAAAACCTCTGTCAGAAAAAAAAGGTCTCAGTCTTCTAGTTGTGTTTAATAGTGGTTGGCAATCAACTTTTATGAGCATTACCGCTACCTACTGGTAAGGACTGTGGATGGAGACTGTTCTAATCTACTTTGTGGAAAAAAAACAAAACTTACATTAAGTTCTATAATATAAAGTTAACTAAATTCTTCAAAATAAATCATTGCATCTAAGAAAACTCAAAATAAGTGGTTGACAAATATTTTCCCCTAACATTTCTGATAACTTGTATCTTAAGATGAAATGTTATCAGAAGCTGAAACATATGTAGGTGGGGGTGTGAGTATCTGTAAAGATGTTAACAATAATTAAATGTTAAAATGTTTACAATAATGACAAATTACATACATTGTTTAGGAAAATAAAAAGGTAGTTACGGATCAGGATTACCCGATCCTTGTTGTGCATGTGCAAAGAGGGCCGGTGTTGTGCCATAAAGTGATCGTCTGCCGAAAACTGATTAACCGCCGTGGCCCTCTGACCGAGGTTTTCCTGACACCTGACTACATTTTTCCTGACACAGTTTTTCCTGAGACCTGACTACATTTTTTCTGACCGAGGTTTTCCTGACACCTGACTACATTTTCTAACAGAGGTTTTCCTGAGACCTGACTAAATTTTTTCAGACACAATCATTTGAAGCATTTTCATCTGAAGATGAGGGATGTTTTTCTGAAGTTGAGGCAGTTTTGTCTGAAGATGAGGGATGTTTTTCTGAAGTTGAGGCAGTTTTGTCTGAAGATGAGGATGTTTTTCTGAAGTTGAGGCAGTTTTGTCTGAAGATGACGGATGTTTTTCTAGTGAGGCAGTTTTGCTGAATGAGGATTTTTTCTGAGCCTGAGTCTGAGGGTGTCCTAGATGAGGGATGTTTTTCTGACGCTGAGGTAGTTTTGTCTGAAGATGATGGATGTTTTTCTGATGCTGAGGCAGTTTTGTCTGAAGATGACGGATGTTTTTCTGAGACTGACACCTGAGTCCGAGGATGTCCTAAAATGAACACCGTAGTGGTGTCACACCAGAATTCTTACTTGGGCATGACTATAAGTTATGTTATTTGTTAAAAATAAATATTTGTAAAGAATGTTACTTGTTTTTTTCTGAATATCATATTTGGGTTTGGCTCAATATGTACCCCAAAGATTGTTAATTATCTTATATGTACACTTGTATGAGTTAACTTCTAAGGTTTGTCTTTACACTTTGCAGTGTTGATTCAGTTCATATTTAACATCACAGTGTTGATTTTGAATCCCTCTTGTTGCTTTTAACTCTGTAATGTGAGTTAAAGAAAGAACTCTGGTGTGGTGTTAACTATTTAACTTTTCAATAAATGTTAAATCACCTCTTCAGAGAGTGGGGGTATATAAAGACAGAAAAAGTGTTAAAATCAACTCTATAGGAGTTGATTTAACACTTGACTTTTTGCTGTGTATATTAACTGTGTGACCTTTCACCTTTGATACTTTGAGAACAAACAGCAGCTGCTTGTTTGCAAATGCAAAGTGTGTTTTACACAGATAGTCATAAGTGCCAGAGGAAATGGATTTTAGAAATGGACAAGACGAATGTGGGCTGCACAGTGGCACAGTTAGAAGTACTGTTGCTTTACAGCAATAAGGTCTTCTGTTTGAAACCCGGTCTGGGGTCTTTCTGCATGGAGTTTGCATGTTCTCACTGTGCCTGCGTTGGTTCCATTCAGGTACTCCAGTTTCCTCCCACAGTGCAAAATAAATAAATAAATAAATAAAGACGTTTAGGGTTTTGTCTCTCTAAGTTGTCCTTAGGTATGAGTATGTGCATGCATGGTTGTTTGACCTGTGTATCTGAGTTTTGCTGTGGACTGGCGACCCGTCATGAGTGTTCCTTGCTTCTCGCCCAATGACCTCTAAAGATGGACAACCTGCAAACCTGCAGAGGATGGATGTGTATATAAAATGGCTGGAGATAATTAACTAATTACCTAATGATGCAATCCCCACTTGCAGTCTTTGTCAATTAATTTTTGGTGTTTCTTGCACACAAGAATAAAACAAAAGTATATTATAATTTGTTATCTTTGTTGTATATTATTGATTCCATAAAGATTTTTAGTTTAGTTTATCTACGTGCCCAGTTTTACTGATATATAATATTACAATTTAATTTTATACTGATATTCTTTTATGTTTTGCGGACACAATGTTTCATTTTTTCAAGGAATTGCTCACACCCCGAAGGAAAAGAGCTTTTGATACTCCACATCGCCAGATGGCGAAAGTTATATGATGAATCCACTGCTGAAAAAGGTGAAAAAGTTCGGCAATTGACTTGTCAGGTCTTAAGAATATTGATACTTTTCAGAAGAACAAGCCGAACAAGCCTCTCTAGGGGAGGTGCAAAGTAATGGAAAGGTGTTAACTGAGATATTATCATATGACCTTGAAAAGAGAGAAATGTTGGCAAAATATCAAAGTGGTTTTAGGAAAGGAAGAAATACAATGAATGCAGTGATAAGGTTAGAAACTGAGATAAGAAGAGCACAGGCAACTAAGGAATCAGTAGTTGCAGTATTTTTTGATATTGAAAAAACCTATGACATGATGTGGAAGGAAGGAATGTTGATAAAAATGTCCATGATGGGAGTGAGAGGGAAGACTTTTAATTGGATAAAGGATTTTCTGTTTGGAAGGAAAATACAGGTAAGGGTAGGATCAGATTTATCAAATCAATATGGGGTTGAGAATGGGACTCCTCAAGGCAGTGTGATCTGTCCATTACTCTTTACCATCATGATAAATGATGTATTTTCAAGATGCCAGCAGATATAGGTAGGTCTCTTTTTGCAGATGATGGAGCATTGTGGAAGAGAGGAAGGAATGTGGCACATGTTATTGGCAAAGTACAAGGAGTTGTTGATAAGGTGGTAGAGCAGGGTTGGGACTGGGGGTGTCGGTTCTCAGTTGAGAAAACCCAGACAGTAATTTTCAGCAGGAAAAGAATAGGGGAAGAACTGAAATTAAGGATGTATGAAATAAATTAGAAAAGGTTGGAATGTTTAAATTTCTTGGAATCGTATTTGATTCACGATTAACATGGGCAGATCACATTAGTAGGATAGTAGAAAAGTGTAAAAAAGTGATAAACATGATGAGATGTTTGACAGGTAAGCAATGGGGAGCTACCTGCTCAGCGCTGTGGAGAATATATGTAGCATTGATCAGGTCAGTATTCGATTATGGAAGTATTGCATATGGGTCAGCAGCTAGATCTCAACTAAAAAGAATAGATTTAATTCAGGCACAGGCACTGAGAGTCTGTAGTGGGGCTTTTAGGACATCGCCAGTGCCTGCTTTACAGGTAGAGATGAGAGAAATGCCATTAGAGCTGAGAAGGAAACAGATGATGGAGAGTTACTGGGTAAATTTGCAGGTACACAAAGATTCTCACCCTACAAAAGAAGTTCTGCTGGAGTGCTGGGAAGATGGGAAGAGTCAGGTGGAAAATTTTGGACGGATAAGGAAAGATGTGGCAAAAGAACTGGGAATATTGGGAATGAAGATAAGTCCTACAGTTGTATACCCAAAAGTACCACCTTGGTTGCTGGACATGCCGTTTATAGACTGGCATTTATTTGAAATGAAAAGAAAAGGAAAAGTTCAAAAAGACCTTGTAAGTGAGTTCAACTGCCACGTAATGGAAATGTATAGAGATCCCATGATGGTCTATACAGATGGAGCCAAGGAACCTGAGACCGGAGCAACGGGATTTGGGGTAGTTGTACCAGCAAAAGGAATTGGGGTAAATAGGAGAACTTCAAATAAGTTAGGGGTATACACAGTAGAGATGATGGCAGTGCTGGTGGCTGTAAAATGGGTGGAAGAAACTTGACACGCAAAGGTAATTATTTGTTCAGATTCTTCATCAGTTTTAATAAGCTTGGAATCATTAAGCTCCAAAAGCCACCAAGATATATTACATCAAGTGCTTCAGTCAGAAACCAAAATAGTGAATAGTGGAGGGCAGGTTAAATTTATGTGGGTTCCAGCACATGTAGATTTGAGAGGGAATGAGAGAGCGGATGGATTAGTAAAGAGGGCATTAAGGAAAGACAGAATAGAGATGGAATTAAATACAAGTCAGGCAGAGGTTAAGAGTGTAATCTGGGAGAAAGTAAACCTAATGTGGCAAGAGTGGTGGGATTGAGAGCAGAAAGGAAGACATTTATATAATATTTCATTAGCATGGACCACGCCTACGGAGATTAGATTAGTTTTGATTAGTTCATTTATGGACAAAGGTTAGAGAGATGATGTGTCTGGAAGGATTAACTGATGTAGGCTTGTTGACTCTGTGTGGGGGTGCAGTCTTCGGAAGTCGGTCTTCTTCTCGAGCCTGCTCAGGACCCCCCCAGACGAAGAACTTGAAAAAGACAGAGATTAGTGCTGGAACTTTGAAAAGCAGATGAGGGGATGAAGGGATGAGAGAGGGGATGAAGGGATGAGGAGGGGATGAATGAAGGGGATGAGGGGAGATGAAGGATGAGGAGAGGGGAATGAAGGGGTGGATGAAGGGGTGGATGGAGGGATGAGGGAGGGGATGATGGGATGAGGGAGGGGATGATGGGATGAGGGAGGGGATGATGGGATGAGGGAGGGGATGAGGGAGGGGATGAAGGGATGAAGGGATGAGGGAGGGGATGATGGGATGAGGGATGAGGGAGGGGATGAAGGGATGAGGAGAGGAGTAGGGATGAGGGAGGGGATGAAGGGATGAGGGATGAGAGGGGATGATGGGATGAAGGGGTGGATGAAGGGATGAGGGAGGGGATGAAGGGATGGATGAAGGGATGAGGGAGGGGATGAAGGGATGAGGGAGGGGATGAAGGGATGAGGGAGGGGATGATGGGATGAAGGGATGAGGGAGGGGATGAAGGGATGAGGGAGGGGATGAAGGGATGAGGGAGGGGATGAAGGGATGAGGGAGGGGATGAGGGATGGGAGGGATGATGGGATGAGGGGATGAGGGAGGGGATGAAGGGATGAGGGAGGGGATGAAGGGGTGGATGAGGGAGGGGATGAAGGGATGAGGGATGAGGGAGGGGATGATGGGATGAGGGAGGGGATGAAGGGATGAAGGGATGAGGGAGGGGATGAAGGGATAAGGGAGGGGATGAAGGGATGAGGGAGGGGATGAAGGGATGAGGGAGGGGATGAAAGGATGAGGGAGCGGATGAAGGGATGAGGGAGCGGATGAAGGGATGAGGGAGGGGATGAAGGGATGAGGGAGCGGATGAAGGGATGAGGGAATAGTAAAATGGGGATGTAATACTGAGACGAGATAAAGGATCAGGGGGGGGAGGGGGGGTTTACGAGACCGCAGTCTGAGCGACGCTGATGACTAGGTGCTCGGGTTTAAATAGATCACAGAGTAATTAGGAATGGAATTCAGGTGTGAGATGCCAGGTGAGTCGGATCCGAGTAGATTAGTGAGAGAATACTGAATATGAGGCGTGGTCCAGCTCACGAACCTAAGTTAACATATTAACTTACATTCAAAATAGTATCAGAGTCACTAGATTAGAAAAGGGACACAGGAGAGAGGAAGTGGTGATTATGAGACTAAGATTAGGGCATTGTTCACTGAATAGATCACTTAAACTCATAGGAAAGCATCTGACAGGACTGTGTGAGAGGTGTCAGGAAGGAGAGGAATCAATGGATCATGTAATCTTAAAATGTAGGGCATATGAAGCACAGAGGGAGGACATGAGGAATAATTTTAGGGAGTTAGGATTCCACGAATTCAATTTAAAAGAAATACTGAAAGTGAGTGAGAGAGCACGGGTCAGGATAGTGATGAGATTTTTGAGAGACACTGGGATTTTTTATAGGATTTGAAGAAGATTAAGAATTATATAAGAGTTAAAATAAGGTTGTGTTTTTTTAAGTTAAAAACATAGACTGAAAGAAATAGGTTTGTGAGTGTGGGGGTAAACCTATTGTCTATCCCACACCCCAGAGCAGAAAAGGGCGGTAATGCGCCTAACGCTGGATGCCAACCGCCGGACAACTCGAAGAAGAAGAAGAAGAAGACGAAGAAGAAGAACAACAACAACAAGCCCGTTTTTCCACTGTTACGCACACGTTTTGGGGGTACTTTTCTGCGAGGGCCATGGATGTTCCAGCTGTGGTCACTGTTCGCCTCATCAGGTCGTTTGAGCAAAGAAACTTCAAGCCTGTGGTGTTCAGGCAGATCAGCCTGGAGCAGACCGTGCTGGACTTCAAGCGAGTTGTTAGAGAAGGTGAGCCAGCAGGAGGGATGCCCCAATTTCAGGCAGCAGCACAAAGTTAAAAATCTATTTTAGGCGAAACAAAACAAATGCATTTGTTTGTTTTTTGTAAACTATAACCAATTGTCCCTCATTTTAAACTTCTTTTCTTTTTATACAGTTAAAATAATGAGGGGAAACTGGTAATACAAATGTAAACGCGTCAATTAATAGATGTGGCTGAGATGGCTACATGTTGCCCATTTGGAATGCATTCTTGCGTTCTTAGCCTTTTAACATTTTTCAGTTTTATTTCTGCGCACGACTTCTTTTCTACGTTTATTGGAAAGAGATGGGAGCATCTAGTCGTTACTTTTCCTGAACTACAGTAACTTTATTTTTTTGTCTGAAAACTTTATTGAAATTAATTTCTTTCAGATATTGCCACAAGACCAGAACTTCCCTCTCCTTTCAGAAAGTACGGATATGGTATGTTTGCTTCATTGCTTGCATAACAAGTTGCTTGATGAAATAATGTGTCATTGATTGAGAGTAGTCATATGCTGTATTTTTTCAAATTAGTTTAGTTGAGGTCTGTTAAAGCACCCAGAGCATTTGTAAGAAAAGTCATGTCAATTCAAGCATACGTTCCAAATAATTTGAAAGTTTCCTGTTTGAGGAATTCTAACAGATTACATTGAGTCATTGACATTAACGTTGCAGTTGTGCTCCATTCACACAGTCTAAACACACGCTGAGACTAGCTAAACAATATATGTGTTTTAAAAGAACACGTAAAACAAGTAATGGCAGTGCGTGAGCTCCACTTGTCTACAGGTAAGTCGTGGCAATTAGTAAGCAATAAGTATAGCCAAGATAAAGCTAAGATTTTTATTTTTAGAGACAAACTGTGAGTGTGTCTCGGGTATCTCTGCCTCCGTGTAACGTGTGAGTGTGTGTTATAACAGCTCGAGACAAAATAAGGCAACAGCAACGTAGTACAACTACATCAGTGTAGGCAAAAATAGGACCAACCGATAATTTTTTTTAATGGCTGATACAGATTTTTTTTGGGGGGGGGTCACTGATGGCCGAAATCTAAAGCCAATTATTAAGGCCTATATCCAAAGCACATAAATACAGTGGGGCAAAAAAGTATTTAGTTAGCCACCGATTGTGCAAGTTCTCCCACTTAAAATGATGACAGAGGTCAGTAATTTTCATCATAGATACACTGAAAAATCAAGGAATTCACATTGTAGAATTTTTAAAAGAATTTATTTGTAAATTATGGTGGAAAATAAATATTTGGTCAATAACAAAAATTCAACTCAATACTTTGTAATATAACGTTTGTTGGCAATAACAGAGGTCAAACGATTACTATAGGTCTTTACCTGGTTTGCACACACAGTAGCTGGTATTTTGGCCCATTTGGCAGATCTTCTCGAGAGCAGTGATGTTTGGGGCTGTCGCCGAGCAACACAGACTTTCAACTGCCTCCACAGATTTTCTATGGGGTTGAGGTCTGGAGACTGGCTAGGCCACTCCAGGACTTTCAAATGCTTCTTACGGAGCCACTCCTTTCGTTGCCCGGGCGGTGTGTTTGGGATCATTGTCATGTTGGAAGACCCAGGCACGTTTCCTCTTCAAAGCTCTCACTGATGGAAGGAGGTTTTGGCTCAAAATCTCACGATACATGGCCCCATTCATTCTTTCCTTAACACGGATCAGTCGTCCTGTCCCCTTAGCAGAAAAACAGCCCCAAAGCATGATGTTTCCACCCCCATGCTTCACAGTAGGTATGGTGTTCTTGGGATGCAACTCAGTATTCTTCTTCCTCCAAACACGACGAGTTGAGTTTATACCAAAAAGTTCTACTTTGGTTTCATCTGACCACATGACATTCTCCCAATCCTCTGCTGTATCATCCATGTGCTCTCTGGCAAACTTCAGACGGGCCTGGACATGCACTGGCTTAAGCAGGGGGACACGTCTGGCACTGCAGGATTTGATTCCCTGTCGTTGTAGTGTGTTACTGATGGTAACCTTTGTTACTTTGGTCCCAGCTCTCTGCAGGTCATTCACCAGGTCCCCCCGTGTGGTTCTGGGATTTTTGCTCACCGTTCTCATGATCATTTTGACCCCACGGGATGAGATCTTGCGTGGAGCCCCAGATCGAGGGAGATTATCAGTGGTCTTGTATGTCTTCCATTTTCTGATAATTGCTCCCACAGTTGATTTTTTCACACCAAGCTGCTTGCCTATTGTAGATTCACTCTTCCCAGTCAGGTGCAGGTCTACAATTCTTTTCCTGGTGTCCTTCGAAAGCTCTTTGGTCTTGGCCATAGTGGAGTTTGGAGTCTGACTGTTTGAGGCTGTGGACAGGTGTCTTTTATACAGATAACGAGTTCAAACAGGTGCCATTAATACAGGTAACGAGTGGAGGACAGAAGAGCTTCTTAAAGAATAAGTTACAGTTCTGTGAGAGCCAGAGATCTTCCTTGTTTGAAGTGACCAAATACTTATTTTCCACCATAATTTACAAATAAATTCTTTAAAAATCCTACAATGTGAATTCCTGATTTTTTTTTTTTTTAATTCTGTCTCTCACAGTTGAAGTGTACCTATGATGAAAATTACTGACCTCTATCATTATTTTAAGTGGGAGAACTTGCACAATCGTTGGCTGACTAAATACTTTTTTGCCCCACGTATAAACAGTGGAGTGAAAAAGCTCCTGTTTAACAGGAAGAAACCTCCAACAGAACCTGGCTCAGTACGAGTGGCCAACTTTCACGACCGTCTGGGGGTCCGAGAAGACGGAGCAGAAACACAGGAAGAACAAAAAGAACTAGTGTTGAAGTACTTTCAAAATTAAATCAAATCTAAAGTTGATAACAGGACACAGATGATGTTCATTTACTGGGGGCTAGGTCTGGGCGGCAGGGGCGATGTTAGGGAGTGGCTACTTGGGCTTGAGCCCCAGATGTTTTCTGAGAAGCCCCAAGGAAAATTGCCCTCAGAAATAGGTTGAAGTACCAGAGTTCACCAGAGGGGCAGCAGCAACGTACAGCCTTTGTACAGTCTCTCTGCATGAAGCCTCTGAAGAAAAAAATGCTTCACCAGCTGCTGTTCAGCCTACTGTGTATAAAACACCAGCAGGAGAAGAGTGTTGCTGATTTGGACATTGGGAACATTTTAGACAAAAAGTAAAGATTGACAATAGTAGTTGTGATGAAACTGATCATGATTCAGGCCTGTGAATCTTATTTTAAAAGCGCTGGCTTGTTAAATGTCAATTTACTTTAAGTTTTGGTACATAAAATGAATGGTAGCAAGTTAATGTTACGTATGTGGTGAGAAGAATATAAGATGTTTGCTGGAAAACGGAGAAACAACTGAAAGAGAGTAAAGTAGTGTAACAGTAGGTGAATAAACCTAGTCCAAACTTTGAGATTAGGCTATAAAATATAAATATGAATTTGCATATACTAAACTTTTTCATAAGTTTGGCCGACGGGGCTCAGAGAATCCAGTAATAACATTTTTTTTTTACTCTTTAGTTTTAAACAATACTGTTATGGTAAAAGTCCTTTGTATTTAGGCCTACGTATGTATGTATTTATGTATATATGTACAGTATGTATACTTGCGCACAAAGCAAAGAAAAACAGATTAAAACAGTGTATTAAAAAATCAGAGCAGGAAAAATAGCAGAGGCAAGATTTATGTCTTAAGACAATAAGAAGTCAGTAGCGCATTTACTTTATATTACCTGCTCTTAATGGATGTAAGCTGTTTTCCCTGAACCGGTGATCTAAGGTGACTGTAATATTGTTAATAGTAGTTAATATTACATATTTAATGTTGCTTTGTTGTTGTAGGTGTAGTCCAGTGTTTTTTGTCTACCTTAATTCAAATACTGAGAATCCGCGTCATTCATATATTGAATTCAGTGTCAATCAAAGCAAAACATTTTTCTACATCAGTCATCTGGGCTAAGCCCCTGATCTTTTTCAGTCCTAAATCCGCCCCTGCTGGGCGGTATCGCAAAATTTTCATATCACGGTATTTAAAAAAAAACAGATCGGTATTACGGTATTTAACTGTACTTTTTCATATAAGACCGTTCATATCCATATTATCTTATAAGAATGAATAATGTAAAAATTTGCTTTAAATAGCGCATTTTACTGTCAAATGGACTGCATCATGTTTTTTTTCAAATAAAGGTGAATGATATGAAAATATTTAAAATTATTATGATTCTACTAGATATTCTTGATGTTCTAAGGCTGAAAGTATACTTGTTTTTTAACCTCACGTTGATGCAAGCAGCAAATTGTATCTTGTACTGGCTCTGCATGTAGTACTGAAAAACCCCACTAGGGGGCAGAGTATAGATTCAGACCGGATTTTGCCAAAGAAGTAAAATAAACATTTTGACCGTAGGAGATTATTAGCGGGTTAATATTGAGCTAACAACAGAAAAGACGGCAAAAGTATCCTAGATGGTATGTAAAACATATTTACCACTATTTTTTATCTCTGTTCTACTGGTTTTGCTGCTGTTGGCCGCGTGTACCTGCAGATGGTCAAATAGTGCTCAACACCCCCCCCTACTGGTTACTTGCAATGGCCCTTGTAAAAGATAAGCTTTCGGTTCTTGTCTGACCTTTTAAAGGGGCTGTATTATGCTATTTTACAGCTTTCAACTTCTGGGATAGACATATATATATAATGAAATGTTAATGTTGGTGTTATACAATTATTTATTAATTTGTCCTCAAATTTAACTTGTCCCCCCCCCAATTTTGATATCATTAGTTCAAAATGTTGTAGCTTTAATATGGTTATAGATAAAGGTATACTGTAAATGATAAAAATCTTCAGCATGATCCAAAGTTTGAGATAGGAGTAAAATCATTCATCTAATTTGCATATTATGACGTCACAAGGTCGCGACCATATTGGAAAATGTTGAATTTTGATATCAAGGTTTCAAAAGGCCGGCGCAGTGGTGAGCACTGTTGCCTTGCAGTAAGAAGGATGTGGGTTCGTATCCCAGCCCAGTGTCTTTCTGCATGAAGTTTGCATGTTCTCCCCGTGCATGCGTGGGTTCCCTCCGGGTACTCCGGCTTCCTCCCAAAGTCCAAAAACATGACTGTCAGGTTAATTGATCTCTCCAAATTGTCCTTAGGTGTGTGTGCGTGCATGGTTGTTTGTCCTGTCTGTCTCTATGTGGCCCTGTGATGGACTGGCGACCTGTCCAGGGTGTTCCCCGCCTCTCGCCCGGGAGATAGGCACCAGCTGGAGATAGGCACCAGCCCCCCCGTGACCCATTAAGGATTAAGCGGTTAAGAAAATGGATGGATGGATGGATCTCCAGCTGTGGCTCGTTAATGTCAGCAATGTTGCTTGTCGCAATACTGTGACTTTGGCGCCTAAAGGGTTAAGCTGCCAAAAACCGAAGCTGCCATGAACTGTGAGAAGGAGAAGGTTGTGTTTCAAAATTTTCCAGGGGTAAGCCGCTCTGTCTGCAGGGGTGGTGCAGACACCTCTAGTACTCAACTTTCAGTGCTTTCACTAGTTGAACACTGTCGATTTCTAGGAGAGGCAGCTGCTCAGAGAACAGAATTCAGGAAGATTACTCAGACATGCGTAAATTAGGCCAAAAACTACTCTGGTGGGGTTTTTTATGAGAAACTTGGATTACCAGATGGTTGAAAACTCCAAAAACTTGATGCAAACTTGATGCATGATGTAGCCCCTTTAAAGCCAATAAACGTATAAACTACAGACGTGACTCCTCTTTTTGCAAATACTCTATCAGCATTGTTTGCTTTGCCCTATTAGCTCCTGCCAGCAGCTGTACTTAGTTGAAAAAATGTATTTTTCACACTGTGTTGAAGTGTGTAGCAGTGAAATTGGTCACCGCTGAAATACTTCCCCAAATGAAATGTGCCGGAAGTTGTCTGAGCTATTCACAGGTATAGCGGTATACTAAAGATTCATATCATAACGAAAATAAACACCGGTTTTCGGTATGAACCTGTATACCGCCCAGGCCTACTGGAAGCATCATCCCAGTCGATTCCCCTCTTCAAAAGGGTCTGTATGGATCTCCATGGTAGTGGGTGGAAGGCAGGCACGTTTGGATTAGGATTTATTTTAGCAGATGATTCACTCCTGGTGTGTGGTCGACTGTATGGGGGGCCTGATAAAAAGTTTTTTTCAAAATACGAAATAGATTGCAGGTGATCAGGAGATTAAACCTGGATGCTCAAAAGAAGTCTGGATTCCTGTCTATGCTCGCTGCTGTACATGCAGCAGCTGTAATTCCGATCCAGACGACAGCTTCTAATTTATTTAATCATTAAATCTGCTACACGATTGCATGTTTCTCCTAGACTGGATTTAAAGAATCTTTATTGTTACTATGCAAAACACAGTGAAATTTTGTTTTGTAGCTCTTGGCTTAAAGCACACAAAATAATCTAAAATACAATGAAAGGATAAAATAATAAAATAATAGTGAAAATGAAAAAAAAACCTTAAATAGCCAGTGCAAATCAATCACACATATTACAATGTTTGATGCATAAAATGCATCATCTGTCTGCAGGGATGACCACAGTGTTCAGCCCGTACGTGAATAGAGGTGGATCTATGAGATAGGGTTATGCATTTCATAGCATAGTTTAAGTTCTTTAAAACAGTTTCTTTAATATTAATTATAGTTACATCTAGTTGAGCAAACTGGTTCTGAAAAATCTTTACATGCTCCTCTTCATTGATTTCATTCAAATGTTTGCAATTAAACCGATTGTTCTGAACACACACACATTTTAAGGTGTTTTTTTAAATATCTTTAAATAATTTAGGAGATCAACTTGATTTTGTTATGTGTGCTGTCAAAACTCAAAATGCTCAATGTTATTTTGTATTTTCAGACTCTATGAAGATCATTCACCAAGCTCACGGAGCAAAGGTATCTGTATAATGGAAGTCACATGCTGCCATCAAATATGGTTTCATTCAAAAGGGAGGACATTTCTCAGATTAAGGTGTATACAGATTTTATGCTGTTATCTATTATTTTGTTTAAAGGAAAGAAATGAGACAGTCTGCTGTCTTGACTATGTAATTTATATACACCAGCATCTAAAGAGTGTTCAGTAGCTGTAAGGCAAGGCAATTTCATTTGTATAGCACACTTTCAACACAAGTTAATTAATGGTTTTACATGATTAGGTGGTAAAGAAAACAAACATGATAAAATCATAGAAAGGAAAAACAGTAAGGACATATGATAAAAGCATAAAGTAGTAACACAAAAAACAGTGTAAAAGTAATAATTAAATACTGCAATTAAATATAAAACATGAGTATCAATAAAAGAAAACATTTCAAACATGGTTGTAATTAGTATCATGCTCTAATAGCTATTGGCTACCTAAAAAAAATCTGCTGTGGTACGCAGATGCCAAGTCAGGTTTTGACTGTTTTCAGATTACATAAGTCTGTAAACCATACAAAAAGGGGTCATCACTTCCCCTAGTTGGTTCATGGCTTCTCTTTGGTTAAGTGAGTCTGTTTGCTTTCCGACTGTAAACCAGGTTTTACTTCCATGTGAACAGGTATCCCAGTCTTATTTAGCAAGACCAAAGTTTGTTTATTTCGCCAGCACGGCTGCACCACAGTTTCAATGAGCTTTTAGACCATTCCAAATACAGAAAACTGACTGGGGAAGCAAAGCAGTCTTTTTAAAGAGGACTTTAAAAAGTGCTTTCTTTCACACTAGAGCTTTTTGATCCGCTGCATTTAAAGGGACTATATCATGCTATTTTACAGCTTTCAACTTCTGGGATAGACATATATACGTTAAAATGTTTCCGTTAGTGACGTACTACAGCGAAGCTGTAATACTCTGCTTGGGAAAGTAAAACTGTTGGGCTTGTACTTGGTACTCAGACACCAATTCTGAGTAGCATACTGCTAGACAGGACACGTAAAAAAAAAAAAAAAAAAAAAATGTTTCCCTTGGTGTTATACAGTATTAATTTGTCCTAAAATGTAACTTGTATCCTGTAATTAATGTTGGACCACAAAGTAAAACTGCTAGTTTCTCTATAAATGATATAGGCCCTTTAAAGTTGATTTAAAGAATGCAGGAAGCAAGACCTCTATCATATTGTAGAAGAGTAATAACTCATTTTAAAAACTGTTATAAGTTAAAACAGTCAGTGACACTATTTATTTCAAATAGCTTTTATGATGCATGTCTTTTTGAAGATACCTCCCCCTCATACATTTCTTATCTCTGAGGGGGATATGTTTGTTGTTCCTCCTGGTGGTCCAGCAGAGTAATATTTCCCTTCAAGTGAATTCTGCAACCACATTAATTCTGCTGAAGGACTTAACATAGGCGAACACCTTCACACGTTCCATTTTCACAGCAGAGTGTGAGATTCAGCGCAATCAACCCAATTTTGACAGACAAGAGGAATAGAATGATAAAAACACTCAACTATTTTCCCTTCATCTCTGCACGGAGCCTAGCAGGGGTCAGGTGCAGAAATTATGAGGTGTAAGAATATGTACCCTAAGTTTAATAAAACCTGCGAATCGATTTTGAATCCATGCGCAGGTTTTAGATTTGGGCATTGTACTGGACCTTTACAGAGCTTTAAACTTAAAAAAGGGCTTCACATAAGACGACTAAGCTATTCTCAGAATCACTAATGACTAGCTTTGTTTCAACCCCATGTTAACAAATGCAATATTTATTTTTATATGGCTTTGAAGACAAACCAATCGCAAAATGTGTGGAAATATTCCAAAAACCGTCCGTCTTGCCTCTGGGATGCATGGAGCTGGTGGCGTAGC
Organism: Apricaphanius iberus; assembly: GCA_028564705.1. Classification (NCBI taxonomy): domain Eukaryota; kingdom Metazoa; phylum Chordata; class Actinopteri; order Cyprinodontiformes; family Aphaniidae; genus Apricaphanius; species Apricaphanius iberus. The sequence continues at coordinate 27,252 of JAPXFQ010002395.1, read as the reverse complement.
ATAATTAGAACATGTTTTATTACAAAGATATGTTAATCAGTTACCTTTTGAAACTAGCCATTTTTGAATGCAAGTCTTTATTGAATGTAACATCAATATCTACAAAGAAGACTATAGGATTCGCACATAGAGAAACTGAATTAAAATTGTGCTGGTGGATGCACTGTTTAAAAAACAAATGTCTATACTTTCCTGTAGGACTCCGAATCCGTGCGCACAGTTTAATAAACTGAGCGTAGGGATTCTTACACTTGAAAAGTATTTCTCCACATGACCCCATCTGGGTTCCTCTGCACCAGAGGTGAACTTTTTTCCCAACAGAAAATATGCAGAGCTGTGAGTTTGAGAGGGGGGACAAGATGCCGCTGATGCTGCCGCAGGGGAAAAAATATTAAATTGCTTTGAGTGGATTAGTCAAGTGAATTCTTATCTCTAATTTTAATCACCCTAATATATTTAATCTCTTATTTTTTATGTAAACAATCTATTTGCTTTTCACATTTTTCTGTAAGTTTTAAAAGGATACACGTATGTGCAGGATGCCCTGCAGCCAGCATAAACAAACCTGTTGTTCTCATGACTGAGAAATAAAAAATAAAAAAAAATACATACAATCCCCCCCTTCTGCTATTTTCACAAATACACACAGGTATAGATGCATTGAAACTTGACGTCATGCGCCCACGCTCCTGCCTCCCAGCATCTGGCTTGAGGGCAAAAAGACTGATCACACCTGCTGACTACCGTTGTTGTTAGTTGACAGCTGTCAAAAGATTTCACCACATGGCGGCTAAAATCTATCAGCACGGTTAACACATGCTGCACAAATAGAAGAAAGGAGGGCAGTAATAATCTTTCGTAGGTTTCCAGCTGACGAAATACGCCGTCTATGATTAATAGACATGTTGAGCAGAGACACCCTCAAGTGATTGCCAGTGCCACTCAGAACAACTTGCTGGCCACCCCAGCCAAAAGAAGAAAAAAAATTTTACTATCACTTTACTTAATTAAAATTTTGCAGTACACGTTTTTATTTTTAAGTGTCAAAGTATTTCAAAAGCTAATAAATAAATAAATAAAAATATTTTGATCTGACATGAAAAGGGCACCTCAGCTGTTGGGTCATGGTTGGGTCCTACTAAGGGATACTTAGAGAGAAGGTTCATTGTTTGTAGCCCATTTTTGGGGGTGCTGAAGAACACCTAACTATAATCTCAGCACCCCTAAAAATGAGCTTTTCTATTTATTGATTTTTACTGTGTTTTTTTAACACAATTGAAAACTCTAAAAATGGTACAGTAATTTGAAACATTATATTTTAACAACAAATATACAGCAAACCTTTGATCCTGCTCACCTTACCCAGATCCTGCTTACCTTACCCAGTCTCGGCTCTGAGCTCTGTGCATAGAGCTTTGCTGCCTTCCTGAGTGGCTGATGTGTAGTATTAGTGGAAGTTGCGGCATTAAACCAGGATATCTGTCAAAATTCTTAACTTCTACCACTCATTACCAACACATTATTATCATTGCTTGTCCTCATGTGGTGGGGAACAAATGTTTGCTACATTTAACCATAGTGTTGTAAAGTAGGAGTTCGCTGTTTTTTTTTTTTTTTTACTTCTAACATGTTGCTGAAAACATATCACACATTAACGCTGTATTTTAAAATGGTCATAAAACCTAAAATCGTTAGACTGACCTAATGTACCTCTAGCCTTGCAAATATATTGCCATTGCTATTTGCCCCAACTCAATGTTGTAACCATGGATACAGCCTTCTCTAGATCATAGCAGACAAACTTATACTGTTGGATTTTTAGGAATGCTTCTGATCAGGAGCTCTTTGGGCCATCAGCACAAACTGATCCAATTCATGTTTTTGCACAAAGACTGCATGGGCATATTTGTAGCCATGCACAGTTGAGTTAATAAACTTTGGCCACACTGCTATTTTCTGTGGCCACTCTATGGCCACCCCTAAAAAAATCTCTGGACATCCCTGATGTTGAGAGTTAGAGTGGATGATCCATTCAGATCCTGGAAGGCAGTCTAATGATGGAATCTCCTCACTTTTCCTCACTAAAGGTATGTTCATGTGTAAATTAAATATAAAATAATTCACCAGTGTACAAAGCCAGGTCTACTGCTAGCATATTAAGCATAGAACCCTAAGAAATATGTGGGATTGACAGACACTTTTAGGACCATCAAATTGCTTTATATAAAAACTTTTAACTCAATTTGGATGTGTACCAAAACCATGTTGATAATATGTTGGGAATCCTTCTTTGCATTATTATCTTCAGTTGTTCCATAGTTGTCCCCAGAACAGAACCAGCTTTCTTCATCTGGTTGTTGAGCCTTTTTAAATCCCTGGCTCTAATGCTGCTACCCCAACAGATTATGGCAGAAGAGATTACACGTTGAATGTTATGCTATTGTTTTCATCCAGGTAATTTCGCTAAATTAAATAAATGTAAATTAAAATCGAGGCACAATGATCAAATAATTGTAGATATCCCCATACTGAACTGGCAGCAGTCATATCTGAGGACTTTCATCCCGTATTTTTTTAGCTATTTGAAACAGGTCTGGAAGCTAGCTTCCTAGGATTTCTAAAAGTGAAATGGGAGGCAGATCGTTTAGTTATCAAGATCCTCCTGTTGAACCAGTTCCCAGTTTTAGTCTGTGAGACAGACCCTCTGTCTATTTTTAAGATTAGTCTTAAAATCTTCCTTTTTGATAAAGTTTATAGTTAGAATAGCTTAGGTCATCCTGAGCTATTTTAGTAGTCATGCTGCTATAGGCTTACCGTTGGAGAATAGACTAACCAATTTTCTTCACTCTTCTACTTTTCTATTCTGCTACTCTCCAGATATATTTTTTCTACTGCTGTTGCGATTGTTAACATTGTTTTCTCTGTGTTTTTCTCCGCATACAAGCTCCACCTGGTCTGGTATCCTGCTCAACTATAATGCCCCCTGCTGGATAGGAAGCATCAGTCCAGATGATGCTCTAAGTGACTGAGCATCCTCCATGGCGTCTCTTCTCTGTCTTCTCAGACCCCCAGACGGTTGCGGCAGATGACCGCTTGTACTGAGCCAGGTTCTGCCAGAGGTTTTTTTCCTGTTAAAGGGGAATTTTTCCTCTCCACTGTCGCTACATACTTGCTCAGTATGAGGGATTGCTGAGGAATTGCTGCGGTTGGAGTCTGAATGATCCGGGCACAACCTCACGTCGATGACTCAACGCAATCATCTGGGATTCCTTACATAGAAAACTTAACTTTTTGGAATGTTTGTATAATTGTATTGAAATGACTTTTGTGGTAAAGTACTATTAGTCTTAAAAGTAGACAGTGTCTGCCACACAGACTAAAACTGGGAACTGGTTCCACAGGAGAGGAGCATGATAACTAAAAGTTCTGCTTCCTAGAAGCTTAAACAGGAGAAATGTGATCTTTCTTTTAAATATTTATCAGAACTCAGCATTTTGGATCAACTGAAGGCTTTTAATTGCATTCTGTGGACTTCCTGATAGTAAGCCGTTACAGTAGTCCAGCCTTGAAGTAACAAATGCATGAACTAGTTTCTCAGCATCCATCCTGGACAGTATGTTTCTAATTTTAGCAATATTCCGGAGGTGGAAGAAAGAAATCTTGGAATCCTGTTAAATATGGGATTTGAATGTCATATTGGTCAAAAATTATACCAAGGTTCTTCGCATTGTTACCAGAAGTCATATTAATGCCATCCAGATAAGGTATTTGACTTGGCATTTTCCTTTTTAAAGCTTTTGGTCCAAAGACAACAACTTCTGTCTTATCTGAATTTAAAAGCTGAAAATTCAGAGTCATCCAGGTTTTTATGTCTTTGAGACATACTTGTAATGTAATCTACCTAACTAATTGGATTCATCAGGTTTTATTGATAAACATAATTGTGTATCATCAGCATAACTGGAAATTCATACCATGTTGTCTCATTATTTTACCAATTGGAAGCATATATATATATATATATATATATATATATATATAGTAGAGAGAATAGGTCCAAGCACAGAGCCCTGTGGCACTCCATAAGTAACCCTTGAGTGTGAAGATTTATCATTAACATGATCAAACTGGAACCTGTTGGATAGATATGATTTGAACCATTTATGAGACGATCGTACAACTACAGTGTCTTCAGTCAGAGGCTTGTGCATTTTCACGGCAAAACAGACCCCTACAGGAGATCCTTCATGTTCATCTCCATCGTTCTGATCTACACCAACTCCTTGAAGAATGACATAGTATGAGCTACAACAACACTTGATTTTCCTCTGGCATCAAAATTTAATTGTTTAGAACAATAATTCTCAAACTTTTTACAGTGGGTACTACCTGTGAAAATGTCGAGCTCTCCAAGTACCACGATCATGACCAACCTAAACATACAGTAGAGAAGGCTTACCCTTTTAACTATAGTCAATTAACAAAGTAGGCTTATTTACTCCTAAATATATAATTATTTATTGGTAGTTGTTTCCAGCCCCAGCCACACTGTGTGAATGGTAAATTTTTTTTGATTGATTTTAGTTTCAAAAAATATTTAGAGCTTTCCTTCAAGTACCACTTGGGAGACCTTACGTACCACTGGTAGTACATGTACCACAGTTTGAGAATCATGGGGTTTAGAAGGTCTCCAGCGAACCCCAATATGATGCCTACAGTGTCTGAGTAGTTTCACAGTTGCAGGGGTCGTTCATGGAGACATACAGTAAGATCAATGCACAGTAAAACCGTTATAGGGTTGTTGCACAACCCTATAACTGGAGCGCCTGTCCATCTGTCTTCGGTAAGTGTTCTTTATGAATTTTAAAATCTGCGTTTGTTGAAAATGTTTTCACTGGGCCCGCGCTTCATTCAAGATACGGCGTATAGTGACATAACTTATGTGAGACACTCTGATTGGTTGCCGCACTGCGTTAACTGCGTTGGATCCGTCAAAAGTTCAGCTTGCTGAACTTCTGTAACGCCTGCGTTGGTACGTTGCCGTATGAAAAGCAAGCGTCGTTGACGGAGCCAACGTACTCAACGCAACGCAGAGCCCTTGACGGACCTCTGACGTACTCCACCATAGACTTTACATGTAATCTTGCCGCAGCTAACGCAGACCAAATGTGCGATGTGAATGCAGCTTAAGTTCCCTGCGCACACCTCTCTGCATTAGCAATCATACATTAGAAAGATTTGGCAGCAGTAAATTATTTTGGAGCCATAAATTTAGCAGAGAGGAGACTTCATTCAAAACAACTAAACCTCTGTCCCTGCATCCTCTCAAAACAATAGCTTGAGCTCTGGTTGTGAGTGACTATGGTATTCCATGATACACCAGCTGCAATAAGGCATAGAGGAGCTAAAAATGGCACTGGTGTGAATCTACTCTCTCTAAACAATAAGGAAAAACAGCACCTTGGACAAAGTGTCTCTGTCTGAGAATCCAAATCACCAATTAAATCCATCATCTGCAAAAGAAAACGAAGTGCCACAATACTCGCGTTGAAAAATGTCAGCTCTGTCCCGGGTTCGATTCCCGCTCGGGATGCTGAGGGTGTGTGTTCCTCCATATCATCAGCACCCACACCTTGGGTGGGGTTGGCAAAAGGGCCTTTCTTTGTGGAGTTAGCATGTTCTCCCTGTGTTCCCTTGAGCAGCAAATGTGAGCTACTCTTACGAAAACATGCACCAGTCCTTGGCTGTATACTGCCTCCTCCTGGCTGATGGGGCGCCTGAGGGGTTGGGGAGGATCTGGCTGGAATAACGTGATCCTTCCACGCGCTATGTCCAGCTGGGGAAACCCTGCCCCTTCAGGTGAAAAGAAGGGCCTGCTCACTCCTCAGGCAAGAAGGAGGCTTGAGCTCAGTGAAGGGCCCTCCTGGGGTTGGCAGAGGGAGAGCAAGGCCCAGGATTTGAATTAGGTACTGATACTGGGTGATAAGGAAAAACAAACAAACCGTGGGACAAAAAAAAAAGTCATTTGTACTGTTATTACCCAACTAAGCAGTATGTTTGTGTAAGAATATTGGTATTTTACTTGTGACAAGCCTATCAGAGTACACCATGTCTCGCGGGTTTCAGCTACATAAAGATTTTCTTTATCACAAAGCAGTCTGATTGTTTGGCATAAGATAAAGTTGTACAAAAATTAAGACACGCAATGCATAAAATTTCATCCAAAAAACTGCTTGACTTGAGTTGTTAATTTTTTTTTTTTAAAACACACTAATAAATGTTGCATTTTTCCTTCTTTTTTTCAGACAAATGAGTTGGTAATGAGTTTGGAAGACGATGAAAAGCTAATTTTACAAGATGATCAAACCCTCAGAGCCGCTGGAGTTGGTAAGACTGAATTCTCAGTACCCTCAACGGACATGTTTTAGCAATTTCCTTTGTTGGAAAATAGAAGGCAAAACAACATAAAGTTGTGTTCTTTTTTTCTCCTACAATTTTTGAGGTTAAATATCTCAGTACTACAAACCTCTTAATGCCATTGTATATTTTTTACATTAGAAATAAGACGCTGAGACTAGCTAAACAATATATGTGTTTTAAAAGAACACGTAAAACAAGTAATGGCAGTGCGTGAGCTCCACTTTTCTACAGGTGAATCGTGGCAATGAGTAAGCAATAAGTATAGCCAAGATAAAGCTAAAATTTTTATTTTTAGAGACAAACTGTGAGTGTGTCTCGGGTATCTCTGCCTCCGTGTAATGTGTGAGTGTACGTTATATCAGCTCCAGACAAAATAAGGCAAAAGCAACGTAGTTCAACTACATCAGTGTAGGCCAAATTAGAGACCAACCGATAATAGGTTTTTTTTAATGGCTGATACAGATTCTTTTTTTTGGGGGGGTCACTGATGGCCGAAATCTAAAGCCAATTATTAAGGCCGATATCCAAAGCACATAAATACAGTGGGGCAAAAAAGTATTTAGTCAGCCACCGATTGTGCAAGTTCTCCCACTTAAAATGATGACAGAGGTCAGTAATTTTCATCATAGGTACACTTCAACTGTGAGAGACAGAATGTGAAAAAAAAAATCCAGGAATACACATTGTAGGATTTTTAAAGAATTTATTTGTAAATTATGGTGGAAAATAAGTATTTGGTCAATAAAAAAAATTCAACTCAGTACTTTGTAATATAACCTTTGTTGGCAATAACAGAGGTCAGACGATTACTATTATTCTTTACCAGGTTTGCACACACAGTAGCTGGTATTTTGGCCCATTTGGCAGATCTTCTCGAGAGCAGTGATGTTTTGGGGCTGTCGCCGAGCAACACGGACTTTTAACTCCCTCCACAGATTTTCTATGGGGTTGAGGTCTGGAGACTGGCTAGGCCACTCCAGGACTTTCAAATGCTTCTTACGGAGCCACTCCTTCGTTGCCCGGGCGGTGTGTTTGGGATCATTGTCATGTTGGAAGACCCAGCCACGTTTCCTCTTCAAAGCTCTCACTGATGGAAGGAGGTTTTGGCTCAAAATCTCACGATACATGGCCCCATTCATTCTTTCTTTAACACGTATCAGTCGTCCTGTCCCCATAGCAGAAAAACAGCCCCAAAGCATGATGTTTCCACCCCGATGCTTCACAGTAGGTATGGTGTTCTTGGGATGCAACTCAGTATTCTTCTTCCAAACACGACGAGTTGAGTTTATACCAAAAAGTTCTACTTTGGTTTCATCTAACCACATGACATTCTCCCAATCCTCTGCTGTATCATCCATGTGCTCTCCTGCAAACTTCAGACGGGCCTGGACATGCACTGAGTTAAGCAGGGGGACACGTCTGGCACTGCAGGATTTGATTCCCTGTCGTTGTAGTGTGTTACTGATGGTAACCTTTGTTCCTTTGGTCCCAGTTCTCTGCAGGTCATTCACCAGGTCCCCCCGTGTGGTTCTGGGATTTTTGCTCACCGTTCTCATGATCATTTTGACCCCACGGGATGAGATCTTGCGTGGAGCCCAAGATCGAGGGAGATTATCAGTGGTCTTGTATGTCTTCCATTTTCTGTTAATTGCTCCCACAGTTGATTTTTTCACACCAAGCTGCTTGCCTATTGTAGATTCACTCAGGTCTACAATTCTTTTCCTGGTGTCCTTCGAAAGCTCTTTGGTCTTGGCCATAGTGGAGTTTGGAGTCTGACTGTTTGAGGCTGTGGACAGGTGTCTTTTATACAGATAACGAGTGGAGGACAGAAGAGCTTCTTAAAGAAGAAGTTACAGGTCTGTGAGAGCCAGAGATCTTCCTTGTTTGAAGTGACCAAATACTTATTTTCCACCATAATTTACAAATAAATTCTTTAAAAATCCTACAATGTGAATTCCTGGATTTTTTTTTTCAAATTCTGTCTCTCACAGTTGAAGTGTACCTATGATGAAAATTACTGACCTCTATCATTATTTTAAGTGGGAGAACTTGCACAATCGGTGGCTGACTAAATACTTTTTTGCCCCACTGTATAGTTTTTAGCGGCACATTGATTGTGAGACACAACTGAACACTCACTGTGTGCAATATATAAATTAAAAAAGTCAATGAAAAATATTAAATATTTATTGAACTTCAAATATAAGTCGATATAAAAACAAACTCAAATTAGTAACCTGAGTGCAAATGGTTTCAGAACAATAGAAAATGAAACAGATTCAAGTTTCTTTAAGTATACCAAAAATATAAATTCAAACAGTAATCAGAATATTGGTGTAGCTGATTTAGGTAGAATCTGGACTTACAGTATCAAAGAAAAATCCTCACAAAGTAAAGCCCACTACTACATGGTAGTACATAATAAAATCAAATATATATAAAAATAGTGCAGTGGCTGTAACTGGCCACACAGGTGCCTAAGTTTTTTTTTCTTTTTTCTGTATTGGCTTTTTAAAGGAGTGGTGGCACGTTCTTCTCAGGCAGACATAGCAATTCTGTGGTACAGTACACTTATAATATTACTGAAAATCGATCTGTAACTTAAATAAATGATGTATATACTACATATTTGAAAAGTTGCATGTCTCTTTAAGAGCCTAGGACATTATCCCTTTGACACGCTGTCTTCAACGTCATCACAACATTTTCGCATGGGCTTGAAGCATTACATTATGGCTGCTGCTTTCTCTCCACCACTCTTAGAGGTAGTGGTCTGCGGCATCTCGTCAACTCTCTCCTCCGCTCTCAGAAGCAGCACGCCCTGGTCTATTTCCCCTGCCCTTCGAGGTAGCACGGCCGGGCACTGCTGGTCTATTTCCCCCGCTCTCAGAAGCAGTGCTGGACTATTTTCCCTGCCCTCAGAAGCAGCACGGCCAGGCACCACTGGCTGGCGGCAGTTTATAGTTTACAAAGCACTCGGATGGAGCACAGCAGTGATGTTATTGTAATCACGCTGTAGTGTAGTTGTATTATAAGCCACTAAATCAACCTGGTACCAAACAAATAAAGACTTCCGAGACGTTTTGAACTCACAGGGGAATATCGCTAATGATTAATAATAAAATATGGGTATACGAAAGAGTTTTAGAGCAGATAATGCCTTATTACAGGCGGCAAACTCTTGCCACCATTAACTCCCCTTACATTGATATATGCTGATCGCAACTGGATATAAAATCCTGCTCAACGGCTCAAAGTAGCTCCAAACTTGTCTGGGTGAGTAAATGAACTTAATATTTGCTAAAAATAAGGCCCAGGTTGAAAAAAATCTAACTTTCCCTTTAACCCTTTTCTGTTTGTTATTAGTTTGGAAAAATAATATGGTATAATTTGGTAATATGTGTATGCTGTGTTTCCCTTTCCTCCCTCACTCTTAGTTTGAAAGATAAATATGATTTGGAAATGAATGCATTTGCTTGAAAACTTTGGCTCTTTTCAGTTTTCAACTTATATATCAGGTTGTATCCATTATAATGTTATTACCATTTGAGCTAAGGGAATTCATATTGTTTTTGGATCGTTCTATATATTTTTATATCCTAACATTAAAGTTTTGCTACATCTTTAAAATAAATAATGTTAAAAACAATGTTGCTGTTTTTCAAAAAACTTGTACTGTTTTGTTATGTTACATATACTTGTTACATCCATCCATCCATCCATTTTATGAACCACTTAATCCTTAAGAATATGAACCCACAACCTTCTTGCTGCAAGGCAACAGTGCTAACCGTTAGCACATTGTGATAAAGTTAATTGTTTTCTGTAATGTACTGATAAACATTCGATTTTCATATATTTTAGATTCATTACACACAACTGAAGTAGTTCAAGCTTTTTATTGTTTTAATATTGATGATTTTGGCATACAGCTCACGAAAACCCAAAATTCCTATCTCAAAAAATTAGCATATCATGAAAAGTTTCCCTAAAGGAGCTATTAACATAATCATCTGAATCAACTAATTAACTCTAAACACCTGCAAAAGATTCCTGAGGCTTTTAAAAACTCCCACCCTGGTTCATTACTCAAAACCGCAAAAAATCTAGGAAATTTAAAATATGCTAAAAACCTGCCCCCACTGTTTCGGTTTTTCCCACTGCTGACAATTAAGTAAGGCTAATCCATTGTAGATATGTTTTTATTACTGAAACTATGTTGTACTGCTGAAAAATAAAATGAAAAATTACCATGGGTAGCTCCTGAGCTTTTTGGAATGTGCATTGGGGGTAAAATAGTGAATTCAATATTACTTCAATATTACTACAGTATCAATATTACTACAATATTACACTGTTACTCCAATATTACTATTATTATACTTTAATAATGAAGTCATAATCCAAAATCTTTAAAATATATATAATTCCACTGTCAAAAGAAAAATCAAGAGTTATTAAAGCAACGAGGAAGACTACTAGAGATCTTTAGAAACACCTGTAATTAGCTGTTACAGTTTTCCCTACCAAAGCAACTACAGTGGTCTTTATGCCCAGTCTCTTGCAGAGACATCCAATGCTTACAGAAAAAGACACATTGAAGCTTAGCTTAGATTTCAACAAGTCAATGAAATACGCTGAGAATATAGTTTAGGGAAGTGGTGCCCAACTCCAGTCCTTGAGAGATAGTGCCCTGCAGCTTTTGTTGACATCCCTGCTCCAACACACCGGATAAAATGACTGAAATCCCTCATCAGGAAGTCATTTACCTCTGCAGAGGCCTGATAATCAGCCACTCCTGTGATTCACTTGTCTTTAGGCAGGGATGTGTCTGTGCAGTTGGAGTCCCTTTTTGAACCAAAAAGGTCCAACTAAAAAAATATTTAACAATACCAGCCCATACCACTACTCCACTGAAACATAATGTTTCATTATTCTCGAAGACACAATTAATTTGCATTTTTCTCTTCATACGTTTCTTGCAACCTTGCTGAGTACTTGTAGCAAAATGTTTTACGCTTGTATCACTTACCACGATATTAGCATTTAAAAGACAGCTTTTTACTTCTGAGTTGGTTTAAACATTGTTGGAACATTTTGGATGAGGATTAAAAGCTCCCTGAAAACAAAAACCTACAGTTTGTGTGTTGATCTGCATAGGCCCTTATTCCACAAATACACATCACCTGCTGTCCCCTAAGCATTCAAGTTTTTACAGCTTGTGGACTATAGCCGTTAATTAATGATATGGTCAAAAAATGTACTTGCCCAATAATTGCACACCCACTTTCATAATTGATTATTTCATGCAAAAGGAAGAGAAATCCCAACAGATGTGTAAAAAGCAAATAATACTGATTACAGTAGTATAATGTTCTTCAATATTAAATGCTAAATAACTAGTACAAGCAGGTCAGACCCGTCTAAATATTTGACTTTTCCTTTTCTCTCCAGCTAATGAAACGGAAGTGGGATTCTTCAGAAAAGAAGATTATGTTTGCTACAAAGCAAACCCCAAATCATCATGGTGATAAAAACAGTGGGATGATACAGCTGGATTCCTCTTTGAAGCACTGCTAGAACAATAACAGCCAGGACTTCCATTATATTGAAGAAATTTGGTTTTTGAAGCCCTTTTAATTTAAAGCATATGAAACAGTGCAGCACTGTGATCTTTTATGCTCTTTTAGTAAGATGGTGAACCTCTGACAAATGTTACCTTTGAAATTTCTTTGCTTTGAATGTTATTTTTACGAGTATACTAATAAACTTTGAACAACTTTTTTTTTTACTGTGTAAAAACACTAACACTACTACAGTGTGGTACGACTGTTAAATTAACATATGCAGGTGTCAAACATCAGTTGCTATTCAAACGTTTGTTGGCCAAGTTTAGTTAGTATGCTGCATTTCAAGACATTTGGCGTTTGTGGTATAAACCCGGAATATAACTGTGTTGTGATAACAGATGATACCTTAATGAAGTTGCGATTTGATAAATGAAAAATGGCTTGATAATATGAACTTTGCAGCAAGGTAAACCTACATCAATGCCTGTTAACCATAGACTGTAAATACATTAGACAAACCCTCAGTTTGATATCACCTATAGGTTTCTGAAGAGCAGAAAATGAAGCCAACTGGCCGTTCCCCACCGCCGCCATCTTGACCGCATCACTCGCCTCGTCGCTCTCAGAAAATATAAAAATGGGCAAAGAGGTGGAGCCGACACTGGCGCTCTGAATGTGGGCTCGAAGGGTCGACACTCCAAGCCATTTAGCCACTAGCTAGTCAGAAACTAGTCCAGAGTTAGCTGAAGCAGTTAGTCATACATGCTGACCCTGAAATAATTTCAGACCCAGAACATTTAAAAAAAAGGAGGAACGTTACTTCCCATAAGTGAACGGAAATAGAATGTCCTTGTTGAAGTTGAATATTTTAATTTTAATGTAGGTTTTTGGGTGAGACAGAATCATTAAAAAAACTATACAAGGAGGTAATTTTGAGATATAACTTGTATGGCACGATCTTCCTGTTCTTTGTTTTAGATAAAAAAAAAAGGTAGAATACTTATGCAGAACAAAAGTTTGAAAGTATCATCCAATAAATGTTACTGTTCTCCGATCATGTTTTGTTTGTTTAAATGTTTGAAAAAGGCCTTGTAAAAAAAAAAGAAAACTCCAGATGAGATTACTTAGTCATAGTTGTAATCATACCTTAAACAAATTTGTCATATACGTTAGGAGGAGAAAGTGTTTGTTGATTGTTGCACAGCAAATCCATAAAACATTTGCAACTAATGAGGTGTTCATACTTTACATTAGGGGAAGCATAAAGTCTAATAGGTAATTTATAAATGAATAAATATCATTAATGTTTTTGTGGAGCAACAAATAATTCTTAAAATATTTACAGGTAATGAGGTGTTCACACTTTACATTAGGGGAAGCGTAGAGTGTAATAGATCATTTGTAAACAAATAAATATATTTTTTAAATATTTTCCAAGGCTACAACTGATTCGTAAAACATTTACAACTAATGAGGTGTAGCCAAACCTTTAATAATATGTGATTTGGGACAGGTGAGAATCAAGACGCACGGAACACGCGTATAATCTATGTGACGCCAGCGCCTACATAATATATACAAGAAGCTCTACAGCACAGTACATATCTGCTTGTCCCGTTAACCGAAGAGAACAATAGCTGCTCAGAAGAAAAGAGAGTTTTAGGTGTGGACAGACGACGAGATCTATTTATTACTCTTCGCTGTTGTCTTTGTCTGTAGTGTTGTATTGTTATTGACGCAGCATTCATTGACGGCACTTCAATTCATTATCCGGGGAAGCTGTCCACACTAGCTCGTTTAGCCGTTTAATTAAGATTTACACGGCTCTCTTACCCAGCTAATAGTTATCCGGCCACAGACCTTAAACGACGCCGGGTTAGTGTGGACGATAGGGGGGTGTAGACTAAATAATTATACGTTTAAGGCATTATCCGGCTTAGTGTGGACGTGGCCTAAGTCAAAGCCCAGACATCCTGCGGCGGAAACTAATTTCAGCCACCTATATTCAAGAAAATAAATAACCTGAAAAGGGTTTATAAATGTAGGGACTTTTCCCCCAGCATTGAATTATGCTCAAAATCAATATACAAATAGAGATACAAATAATATACATTTAGTTAGTCATTTATAAGTGTTTAATTAATCATTTATAAATTGCTGTTGCATCAAATACTTGTATATAACCGAATACTGTGACTTTAGAAAGTTATACATAATCTATAAACAGCTATCTATTACCACATATCTTGATGATACTTTGTAAAGGTCTAGTTGATCATTATTTAATCATTTGTAAACATCTTTATAAGCTTTTATAAATGAATAGTATTTCATTATCTCATACCTTGCAAATGATTTGTTAATGACTTACTAAACACTTATAAATGTTTAATAACGAAACATTATTATAAAGTGTTACAGTTAATTTTTTTTAAATATACCGTTTTGGTCGTCATCTGTGGTGTTTGAAAGTTTTTGTTCCCATCTTCTCCCATTTCTTAAAAGTCGTCTAAACAGCTCCACCCTGTCCCACCTCCCATGCTCCTGGGGCGCTTAACAATAATAATAATAATAATAATCGATTACATTTATACAGCACTTTTCAAGATATCCAAAGCGCTTTACAATTCCACTTTTTATTCACTCTCACCTTCACGCAGTGGTGGAAGTAAGCGATGATTGTAGCCACAGCTGCAAGCAGGCCAGACTAGACAATCAGGAACACCGGGACAATTCCAAGTGGTCCTATCTCACGCAATTAATCGATTATCAATTAATTTAAAGAAATTACCGATTAAGATTAATTAGCTGCAATTAATTGCGTTTTGAACCCGTAATTCCTCGCCAGTCCTCGTGGGGGCGTGCTTGATGCCAGACGTACTTGACGCACATGTGGGAACACAAGGGAAGCTGGGCTCTGAGGACAACAACAGACAAAAGGAGAAATGGTACACAGAGGATGAAGAGGGCAAAACGGAGTGCAGTATGGAGCCACTTCAAGTTGGTCAATGACGAAAACGACGGCAAATGCATAATATGTAGAAGCATTTTGAAGTACAACAATTCCACAGCTTCGCTGAATTACCACCTAAATATGTCACATTCAGCCGTAAGACGAAAGCAGAGGGCATTACCCAAAGAATATGTAACGTGGTTACTACAGACATGCTGTCGATAAATGTCGTTGACGGACAGGGATTTCAAGAACTGATAAAGTACATTTGAGCCACGCTACAATATCCCCTCAACAACCATAAACACTCACTTGGAAGCAACTTACGCGAGAAAGAAGGCAGAGTTGAGAACGCAATTGCAATGTGGCAGGTTGCAATTGTGCAATTGCTGCAAAATGTGGGGGTTGGGGGCGCATCCCTCCGTCCGGTAGTTGTTATTGATGATGCATGATGAGCCTGCGACATTGTTACTGGTAGCACTTTGTTAAAAGGCGCTGGTAGAAGGAAAAGGCAAAGAAAGCGTTCTGGAGTAGCCTTCAGGAAACGAAGAAAGGAAGAGGAGGAAAAATGGGCCCAAAGTAGACGTATTTAATTAATTTACATTAAATTGTTAACAGTTTTCCTGCACCCATCATTTAGCATTAGTTAGCTAAGACTAAAGGGCTATCATGCTGTTAGTATTGTGCCCCCTACTTATTATATGAATGTACAGTTGTGGCCAAAAGTTTTGAGAATTACATAAATATTGGTTAGCACTGTTGCCTTGCAGCAAGAAGGTTTTGGGTTCGTATCCCGGCCCAGGGCCTTTCTCCATGGAGTTTGCATGTTCTCCCCGTGCATGCATCAAAGGAGGGTGATGCGCATCTGCACGCACAGTGAGGCAAAGACTTTTGGAAGATGGCCTGGTGTCCAGAAGGGCAGCAAAAAAGCCACTTCTCTTCAAAAAAAAACCATCAGGAACAGATAGACCTTCTGCAGAAAGTATGGTGAATGGACTGCTGAGGACTGGGGCAAAGTCATATTCTCCGATGAAGCCTCTTTCCGATTGTTTGGGGGATCTGGAAAAGGGCTTGTCCAGAGAAGAAAAGCTGAGTGCTACCATCAGTACTGTGTCATGCCAACAGTAAAGCATCCTGAGACGATTCGTGTGAAGGGACGCTTCTCATCCAAGGGAGTGGGCTCACTTACAAGTTTGCCCTAAAACACAGCCACGAATAAAGAATGGTACCAAAAGACCCTCCAACAGCAGCTTCTTCCAACAATCCACCTACAGTTTGGTGAAGAACAATGCATTTTCCATCATGATGGTGAACTGTGCCATAAGGAAAGAATGGGGTGCTATCAGTCAGGATTTGCCTCATAAGTTGTTTGAGAGCATGCCCTGTCGATTTGCAGAGGTCCTGAAAAAGAAGGGCCAACACTGCAAATACTGACTCTTGGCATAAATGTCATGTAATTGTCGATAAAAGCCTTTGAAACGTATGAAGTGCTTGTAATTATATTTCAGTACATCACAGAAACAACTGAAACAAAGATCTAAAAGCAGTTTAGCAGCAAACTTTTTGAAAACTAACATTTGTGTCATACTCAAAACTTTTTGCCACAACTGTATGTCATCAGTTCAAGTTTATCCAACGTTAGTACATTGCTTACTGTTTAGCATTTGCAATGGATTGCAGTATTATGGATCATCTATCTGTACAACTACAATGTTATCAAATAAATACTTTTTTTTTTATTTGTCCAGATGCATTAAGACAATTTTTGCAGCCACAGCAGGTACTGGTTTCTGCAGAGGAGATGTCAGCACCTGAAGAATGAAAGTTAAATCAACAAAATATTAGGGCTTTTTTAACCAATGCATTACTATTACCCTTTATGATGTATTTTGATGCAATAATTGCACAATGCAGATTTTGTGAACAATGTAATGGGACAATATTCTGCTTACACAAAAGCCATTACAAAACACTTAGGAGGGAGAAGGATACTGATTTGGATATTAAATAGGGTGACCAACTGTACTTTTTTCTGGGGACATTTCTGCTTTTCACATTCTTTGTAAACATTCAGTGAGAATTTATTTATGTTTTCTTGTTATTTATATGCTGTTTTAATGCTGTCTGTACAGCATCTTGGTTGACTCCCAAGCTGTCTTTTAAATGTGCTTAATAATAAACTTGGCATGGTACTTAAAATTAAACTGACTTTTTTGTTTTCAGTGTTGGGAAAGTTGCAAAGAAATTGTAATATATTTCACATTACTAGTTACAATGTCAAAAATGTAATATGTTTGCATTACATATTACTGTCTTAAAAATGTAACTGAGTTACACTACTTTAAGTTACTTTTGGCAAAACATCTTAAATATCTAACACGGCTTCTAACCACTGTAACTTCAATGTACATTTTACACAAGTGTCACACCACAAATACTGTATTTTAAACATGATTTTATTAAAATTAAGTCTCTAGCTCCTTTGCATGCCTTCTATTTCATGGTAATGTTTGTTAAATCTAATCAAAAGAAGGTGCTGAAAGTACTCATCACAAAGATGGTTGACAAAGATTAGATGTCTGAAGTCTTACAGCAGATGGTAGGAAATCAGTGTGAATAATGTTTAAATGTACAGTCGGATCTTTTCCTAAGCCGTCCTGATTCTCTGATGTTTTAGTTTTGAGCAACAGGAAGTGGATCTTGTTCTACCGTATCCAACTTGATTTGGTCTGTTTCATTAGTTGGCCAGATTTTTTTTTTTTTAAACGCATTTGTAACTTGAGTTACTGACATTGTAACTAGTAATATATTGCTGTATATTTTGTAAGTAATGCATTACATTACTTAGTTATTGAAAAAAGTAATATATTACTGTAACTAATTACTTTTGTAATGCATTACTCCCAACACTGTTTGTTTTAACGGCAGCAGCCAGTCATGCAGCAAGAAGCAGCACTCTTGGAAGTGAAAGGCAGAATCAAAATGTAGATCCAGGTGAGTACAGTAGTAACAATATAATCCAATGCAAGTACTTGTGTGTGTTTTTTATTGCACTGTTCTATTTATAGTCTCTACTGTTCCTTTTAGTATAAATAAATATTTTTTGCAATGTAATCCCGTTTTTAAGGGATGTTGTTTCTGTTCTGGGTAGTAGGGGGCGCCAAAATCCTTTTTCTCCTAGTGCACCTGAACGGAGCAGAGGTTGGCCTTGTCTGCTGTAATGTCTGATCGCACAGTAACCAAACTCACAGATGCGAGGATGCTGGAATTAAGACATGAATACTGGCAATTAATGGATGTTTTGGCGCCACTGCTGGAAACACTCAAGTGTGCAACGACCGACATGTCTACTGAGACTGAGGTTTCCATATCAGACATGTAACACATCTCCTTTAGCCTGATCAACGAGTATCTCAAGACAGATGAGGGAAACTCCAGCAAAGTGGGGGAATTCAATTCCAGAGTGCGCACTTCACTGAGTGAAAGGATGAACGTAAGATACTGTAAATCCATTAATTTAATTATTGTAGCTATTTTTAACTGTGTGCATTGCAGACAAAGCACATTGTTTACCAATTGTAGTTTTTAACTCCAAGCATATCTAATAATTAATATCAAGTAATCTATTAAGTAATTAGGTCATTAAATAATGAAACACACCCTATTAAAAAATATTATTTAAAAAAATCATATGTAAATCACATTTAGATCTAATTTATTATGTTTTTCTTCACAGATTGCTTCTGATGACCTGACGTCAACACCACCAATGCTAGCAACCATGCTGGATCCTAGGCACAAGCACCTGGGATTTCTGACCTCACCAAGGAGGATTGCAGCTCATGCCAGACTGCTGGAAGTTCTGGCTGCAGCAGAAGCTGAACGTAGGAGCTCGACATCAGCAGTCGCCGTTGGAGGCCAGCAAGAGGTGGTCGGGGAAGTGCCAGTCCAGAGAGCTGTGCTTCAGAGATGCAGTTATTATACTTTACTCATGGGTGAAAACTATACCAATCGATGACGTAGAAAAGGAGTTGGACAACTTCCTGAAGGATCCGCCGCCACTCCTTGATTCATGTCCCACAACGTGGTGGAAAGCCAATGAAGAAACGTTTCCAAAGCTGGCAGACCTGGCACAAAAGTACTTGGCCATACCTGGCACATTGGTCCCTTCTGAGTGAGTATTCTCAGTCGGTGGCCTGTTAAGAGGCTGCGCACATGACTTACTCCTGACCATGTTGATATGCTGATGCTATTCTTGAACAAAAAATATATAGGTCTATCTAAACAATGAGGAGCACTAGGGATGTTTTGTTTTGTTTTTGTTTTATGAAGACAGACACATCTGTCATCAGGCAGCCTATATTTTAAGTTAACTAGAGCTACTAGTCCTGGTCTACTAATACATAAAAAATAGGTTTGATTAATGTAATTGTGATATTGTCACACAGATCATGTGAATGTCTTTCTCAGCATTATAGAACAAAAAATGTTGATAGAATCAATTACATCCATTATAATGTCCAAAAATTACAACTACACTACTGACGGTTTTTGGCAGTTCATGCTAATGTCTTTCCAAAGCAGAATTGCAGTAGACATGTTATTAGGTGAAAAAATTTGGTATTTGTATTATTTTTGATGATCGATGCTATTCATTTTATCCAAAGAACTGTTTTCATCTGTTCTTATTCTGTTATTCTGATGTCTCAATTTCTTCTGATGCTGATAATGATGATGACAATACTGTCTGTTAAACTTTTTTTTTTTTTTGGCTGATAAGAATGTAACACTTTATGAAAAGCTGTCTTAAACCAAAATATTGTGCCATCTCTGACGTTGTGTTGCAAATGTACGTGCATGTTACTCTTATAAATGTTCTTGTTTATTTTTGTGGTCATACTATGCCCAAAGCGGTGGAATGTAACGGAAAATTTTATTATTAATGCTGAGACATTTAGAAAGGTTTAATTCTCTTACTCAGCTCTTAGACAGCTGTTCTGATTCTAAAGTATAAACAAGAACCAATTGTATGTAAACATATCATCTTGACTTATGATAACTCTTGTTATTAACTGGTGTTACACTTATGACAGATCATGTGAATGTCTTTCTCAGCATTATAGAAAGTGTCCCTTATTGTTATCTATATTCTGATTGTCCAGTGAAACTATCTCCTGATTGTTTATTGTAATAACTCTTTTTGTAAAGTGCCTTGAGATGACATCTGTTGTGAAATGGCGCTATATAAATAAACTGAATTGAATTGAATTGAATTGTTTACTGCTGACTACTGAAGTGACACTTCCTCTTCTGTTTGATTATGTCTGAAATCATCTGTATGATGTAATGATCGGTCAGAAGCTGATTCAATATGGTGTGGCTGACTATTATATATACCAATGCATCTGTGCTGAAGCTTCGGGGTTCTCAGCAGGAGGCCCTCCATGCACGTAAAATAAACTATGTATGAATATAGCTGACACCTTGTTTTATTCTCTCATCCGAGGCCTCTCAGACACCCAGATTTCTACCACATTCTTAAAGGCACAGTGTGTAATTTTCGGCCAGTAGGGGGCAGTGCATACCTAAATTTTCACAAGCATGCGGTATCTGTGTCTTCGTGTAAGAAACTCAACAACGGAGGTCCAACTAGTGCTGTTTTCAAACCCTGAGAATTATCTATTGGCAGCAACACGACGAGCACATAAGTCTCTCTTTCATCGCTTGGAACTAGCGAAGAGGTAAAAATGTATTTATGGCTAAACTTTTTTGCATTTTGAGGGAAAATCAATGTTTTAATAGTGGCTGTGTTCAGTGCACTTTGTCCGTCCGACTCTTTTAGAAGTAAAGACGTAATCTAAAATAGCTTTCCCCTGAAAAGAGACAAGTGCCTATGTATTTTAAAACTGATTTTTAAAGTTATATTTTACATTATCGCCAATAATTTTCAATTAATGTGCTTTACGCAATTATTATTACATAATATTTTAATGTCTATTTTCAAAGATGTACTGCAAAAACTACACACTGTCACTTTAAAGGTCCAGTTGTGGCAGAAAAGTATTGATAAAACTATAATAACCCGTTAAAATAAGCCTCCACATTCTAAAGTACATTTTAAAATTAAATAATACGGAAAATCAAGAGATAAGATAAAACAATTATCAATTAATTATTACTTGATAATTTGCATCCCTAGTTGGGCCGCAAGGGCCGACATACTATGGCAAGCCATAGTATGTCGGCCCTAACAACATTATATCATTTTAATAATAATATGATTCTGCGATGCCGCATAAGTGGAAAACTTTATCTTGTAGCTCCTCAGAGTTAGAAGGAAAATCCAGCATCATGCAATAAGATTTTAATTAAAAGATACAAGAAAACATGTCCTGAATACATCGGACAATTTCCTCTGTACAGTCAGATATCTGTGTTGTTATTGAACAGGAAAAAGAAATGATACATTAAAATACACAAATCTCTTTCTAACAGTAGTTTACAGGATGAGTACTAGTTCTGCAGGGCTGCCAATTCACATGTAATGACCATGAGACTCACGCATTTGACTGTCTTCACACGCTCTTGCACCACACATACATTTTCTCACGCTGAAGAAATAACGTCACACTACGTGTAAACCCCTTAAAATGAAAGGCGGGTGGGAGAGCGATATGGGGAAGGATACAGGAAGATCAGGAATTCTCCAAGCCTGATTAAGCAGCTGGAGAGCGAGGAGCTGTCTCTGTCCGTGAGTAGCCCAAAGAGGGCAATTGTTCTACAAAAACTTGCATTGAGTGTTGGATGTCAGGTGCTTTTGTAAGATTGTGCTGGTTCCCTTTTTACTGTTACCCAGTTGCGGCGGCGCGAGTGAATGTTGGCGACGTAAGATCCCTGGTGCAGGGCTGGCCCAAAGTCTTATTGGGCCTTAAGCAGATTTTGACTCAGTTGCCCCATTTCTGATTAAAATTTTTTTTTAAAAACACTACCCACAATAACAGTGTTTCAATCAAGATTTGTTTGAGGCAGAGTTTTTTTGCCTGATCCAAAAAATCAGAGGTAACTGTTAATATTAGCCGAGACAACATGAAACAAAAAAAAAATAGAACAGTTAATCCAAAGCATCAGATTGTCACAATGGTAACACATAAAAATTATTTTCTAATTAAATAACTCTCACTCCTACAGTCCTCCAAGAGTTGGCAGCCCTGGTTCTGTATTACACTCCTCAACAATACACTTATTTCAATGAACTTTATTTGTTTCCTTGTTTTAATCCAACTTAAAATCTGTTGTCTTTGTTAATTTTTTTCCATGATGCTAAAATCAAATTATCTTGTGTGGTATGTTAGGCAAAGTTTTTAATACATTCGTATTAAATTAGTACATTTGTCCACCCAAATACTTATACAAATGTTATAAACATAAATTTTTTTTTTAGGTAAAATAAGAACATTTAAAAAAACATCACAGGTGGTTTGTGATTAATCATGAGTTAACATGAAGGTCAGTCATAGGCCAGAGGTTACTAGCACTTAGCCTAAATATACTCATTCTGTGATGTACATCATGTAGCATTAAAGTCAAGTCAAAACAAGTCTTGCCAGACTGCGTCGAAAGTGTTGCCATCATAGGTCGGAGGTCTCCTGAAGGTTGGAGGTCTCCTGAAGGTCTCCATAATTTTTTGATGGGTTTATATACACATGTCGGGTCAGCCAGTAAATAATAAATATAAAATACTAAATGGACTCGGTCTCCCAGCATCCCT
This sequence comes from Apricaphanius iberus, assembly GCA_028564705.1. Lineage (NCBI taxonomy): Eukaryota > Metazoa > Chordata > Actinopteri > Cyprinodontiformes > Aphaniidae > Apricaphanius > Apricaphanius iberus. The sequence continues at coordinate 4,541 of JAPXFQ010002395.1, read as the reverse complement.
TGCACCGGGCCAGCCGCCATCTTCCTTAAACTCCTCAAAGCTTATTGGATTGCCTGCTGCCACCTGGTCATCCTAAGAAGAGCTTATTGGCTGTTTCTGGATGGTCGCAACTATGAATTCGCGAGCGGGACACAGCGTCATTCTTTCCAATGATGCTCGTGGTTAAGGAAAGACTCTCTCCAGCTGAGAAGTGCTTGCGAGCCACCCCCTCTTCGGGATCTTAGTGGCTGGACCGTCTGATGTCTTCCAAACTGCCGGTCAAAACCCCTCTTTCCCCGCCACACACCACGGATCACAGCTGTTTGCAGTGGTGTATTCTACAAACGTGCTGATTGGTCGTCAGCGTCCTGTTACCCTGCTGAACTCAGGTGAATGGATTATTTCCCCTTTCTCTTACCCAGAACAATTTCTTCAAAGCCTCAACCTCCGATCGTGGATTGAAGAATTCTCAAAGTAGGAACTCTTTTTCTTTTACTTCAGCTAGATGGAGCTTTTTTAGTTTAATTGTGCATGCATGTTCTTCTAAGAACTATTTGATTTTGTGTTGCGGTAAAGTTACTCTGTTTTCCTTTTGATTTGTAAGCAAAGCAGTGTGTTTGATTTTGTGTTGTTCTGTGTTACTGGACTCTTCATATGGCCATTCTATAGAGGGCGGATGAGCAGCAGTCCCCATCAACTAGTTAGCCTTTGTTTTTAGCCAAAAGGCTAACTAGTTATCACCACACATTCTCCTTTGTTCGTCCAGACCTGGCCGCATGCTTAACTAATTAGGTTACATTTAGTGGTAAGTGCTGCTTGTTGCCCCCCCTTTTCGCCCCCTCCACCTCACGCACGCTTACAACGTAAGCACGCGCGGTGGACCTTTTGGTGACATTGCTATTTTGGCTTCCTGTGTTGTCCTCCATTTTTGTAGTTTAGTTGTAGCTGCCATCACAGGCAGGGTATTTATTGGGTTTATTTTTGTTTAAAGTTGTTTATCCGCAATTTTCATGAAAGAAACGTTAGCACGTGGAGACGCTGAAAAGGTTCCACTTGAAGAAGTAGACAGAAGTCCTTCCTGGTACATCCCACACCATGGAGTGTACCACCCCCAGAAGCCGGGAAAGATAAGAGTCGTGTTCGATTGCTCAGCGAAATATGAAGGAGTGTCACTGAATGATCATCTGCTCGTGGGACCAGAGCTAACCAATACTCTGTTGGGTGTTCTGTGCAGGTTTAGAAAGGGTGCAGTGGCAGTGATGTGTGACATAGAACGTATGTTCCATCAGTTCAGAGTTCGAGCCGAAGATCAAGACTATTTCCGGTTTCTGTGGTGGGACGAGGGAGACTTCTGTTCAACTCCATCAATCTTCCGAATGAAGGTACACCTGTTCGGAGCTGCGTCATCACCGGCCTGTGCGAACTTTGGCCTGAAGTACATCGCAGCACAAGGTCAAGGACATTTCAGTGAATCAACAATCCGTTTCATTGAGAGAAACTTTTACGTGGACGATGGCCTGATAAGTTTCCACACTGAAGAGGAAGCAATCGTCTTGGTACACGAAGCAAGGCAGCTTTGTAGTGCTGGAGGTTTGCGACTTCACAAGTTCATATCCAACAGCCAGCAAGTACTTGATTCCCTACCAAAAGAAGACTGCGCAGAGAGTGTGAGAAACCAGGACCTGGCTCTTGGTGAGCCTCAAGTTGAAAGAGCACTAGGCGTCAAGTGGTGTGTTGACTCAGATCGTTTCCAGTTTCGAGTGGAAGTGAACGAGCGTCCACTTTCCAGAAGAGGAGTGTTGTCAACAGTTGCATCTGTTTACGATCCAATGGGCTTCGTGGCACCCTTTATTCTACCTGGGAAGCGAATACTGCAGCAAATGTGTCGTGAAAAGACCAGCTGGGATGAACCTCTCTCTTGCGAGATCAAGCCACGGTGGGAGTCCTGGGTTTTGGATTTGAAGAACCTAGCAGACGTTAAGATTAACCGATGTTATTTACCTGAAGGCTTCCAAGAAGTGCAGAGATATGAACTCCATCATTTTTCTGACGCAAGTGTCACAGGGTATGGAGTTTGCACCTACCTGAGAGCCATCAGCAAATCAGGACAGATTCATTGCTCTCTAATTATCGCTAAGTCTAGAGTAGCTCCTACGAAAGTAACGACTGTGCCAAGACTAGAGCTGTCTGCAGCAGTTGTTGCGGTGAGAGTTAGTGACATGCTCAAAGGCGAACTAGAGCTTCAAGGTGCCGAAGAAACCTTTTGGACAGATTCGAAGGTTGTCTTGGGATACATCAACAACGATGCAAGACGCTTTCATGTGTTTGTGGCAAACCGCGTTCAGCGCATTAAGGAAAGCACAAAGCCAACGCAATGGAGGTATGTAGCATCAGAGGACAATCCTGCCGACCACGCGTCACGAGGACTTGCGGCTAAAGAGCTCAGTGCTTCCAACTGGTTTAAAGGTCCAAGCTTTCTCTGGCAAGATGAGTTACCAAGCGGAGAGATCAAAGTAGGAGAACTCAATGCAGAAGATCTAGAAGTTCGCAGAGTCCTTGTTCATCAAACTTCGATCACAGTGGATTCGCTTGGAGAACGCTTCCAGAAGTTTTCTAGTTGGACGAGGTTGGTTAAAGCTATTTCAAGACTCATCAGGTTCATCAAGGAGTTTAAAGGCTCAAGAGAAAGAACCAATGAAGCTACAAGTCTTGAAGAAAGACAAGAAGCTGAGATGACAATCATAGCTATTGCACAAAGATCAGTCTTCTTCAAAGAGATTAAGGAACTTCAGTCACAAAAGGAGTTGACTGCCAAAAACAAGACAAGCCGACTGTATCGACTCAATCCCTTCCTGGATCACAAGAGCATTCTCAGAGTGGGAGGTCGATTGGAGCATGCAGCCTTACATCCTCAAATCAAGCATCCAGCTATTTTACCGAAGACCAGCCACATCACAAGGTTACTAATCGATCACTACCATCAACGGGTGTCACATCAAGGACGTGGCATGACCATGAGCGAGTTGAGGTCAAATGGCATATGGATTCTTGGATGTAGTCATGCAGTGTCATCATTTATCCACCACTGCGTCAAGTGCAGAAAGTTTAGACGCCAAACAGAAGTTCAACGGATGGCAGACCTGCCTCGTGAAAGAATGGAAACAACCCCACCTTTCACATATTGTGGGATGGATTGTTTCGGACCGTTCTACATTAAGGAAGGAAGGAAGGAGCTAAAACGCTATGGACTGCTGTTCACGTGTTTGTGCTCTAGAGCAGTGCACATAGAATTGCTCAATGATCTTTCAACCGACTCGTTCCTGAACTCACTTCGTGCTTTTATTGCTCTCCGTGGGAATGTTCGCCAACTACAGTCAGATCAAGGCACCAACTTTGTTGGGGCAAAGCGTGAACTCCTGGAAGCATTAAAAGAGATGGATCAAGAATCCCTGAAACAACTGGGCTGTGAGTTTGTTCGGAACCCTCCCTCTGCCAGCCATATGGGTGGAGCCTGGGAAAGGCAAATCCGGACAGTCAGAAGTGTGTTGACTTCGATCTTGGACAAGTCTGCTCGGACACTCGACTGTTCATCCATACGTACTTACCTGTATGAAGTGATGGCAATCGTGAACAGCAGACCCCTAACGGCGCACTTGCTGAACGACCCAACTGGGCCTCAACCACTGACGCCCAATCTTCTTTTGACGATGAAGTCGTCAGTCATTCTGCCTCCGCCAGGAGAGTTTGTGAAGGAGGATCTTTACCTTCGCAAGAGATGGCGTAGAGTACAATTCCTGGCCAATGACTTTTGGCACAGATGGAAAAGGGAATACCTTTTAGGCTTACAACAGCGTCACAAGTGGCACAAGGCAAAGAGAAATGTGAAGGTCAATGACATAGTGATCATCCAAGACGATACAGCACCCAGAAGCGAATGGAAGCTGGCTAAAGTCATCGCCTGTTATCCAGGTGAAGATGGATTTGTGCGCAAAGTGCAATTATTGATCAGTGACTCGGCATTAGATGACTATGGGAAGAGACTCAACAAACCAGTGGTTTTGGAGAGGCCCATACACAAGACAGTCACATTACTTGAAGCTGACTAGTTTAGTCTCCACCTCACATTAGGAAATCACAAGAGATTTGGTGGGAGTGTAGCTGCCATCACAGGCAGGGTATTTATTGGGTTTATTTATGTTTAAAGTTGTTTATGCTTGTAATTTATTTTCGTACTGGGGAAAGTATTTTATTTTGTTCTGCCCGACGCGTTGTTCCGGTCGGTGGAGTTTTGCAGAAACACATTCTCGAAGTAAGCGTGACAAGCACAAGGTTCTGCTCCGCGGTAACAAAGACTTTTATCCCCTTTGAGGAAAGGAGGCCAATGAGGTGTGTTTTCTGTGTTTTGTCATTTTGCTTGTTTACTATGTATGTTTGTGACATTTGTATGTCTATTTTTAGTTCTGACGGCGTTTGACAAGCGGCAGTAAGGTGGCCTTCCAAATAAACGTCTGTTGATCAAGAAGAACTGTTGAGTCTTTTCTCTCGGGCCTCGAAGGGAGTAA
>JAPXFQ010002394.1:0-17423 GCA_028564705.1 Apricaphanius iberus | reverse complement strand
TTGAGCAAAGCTACTGTATCCCATCACCATGACGTGAAGATCTACAGAGCTACTGCGCTAATGAGTTAGCACTAATTTAAGTCCGAAAACATCACTTTAACTGAATAATGCGCACTTTAATGCAGCGGCAACTCACTATGAAATGTGCTGAAACCATTTAGTGAACAAAAACTTATAAACAACCATAAATACAGTGGTTTTATACTATTTGCATCTCGACATAGGGGCTGCTGGCTATCAGCAAGACCGAGCCGACAGCCGAAGCAGATGAGGGAATCTCTATGGAGTGCTTCTGAACAAGTTTACGAGTACAGTCAAAAGAACAAAACATCTAACTGACAGCGTGTCAGTTGGTAAACCATCAAACAGTTTTCCTGGCACTGTATCACATCATCATGCCCAAATAACCCAGGAGCAAACATTTATTACTTACGAATCCAGTAGCAACGTGGCTAGTTCAGCATCCATACATCCTCCTGTATCTCACAGCGGCTGACACACAAAACTGAAAAGTTGTAACACTAATCCTACTTTGACCTAAATTGAGCCACAATTTGACAGAAAAGATCTTCCACAGCAGTGAAGGGAAGGAATTGTTCACTTAGGCGAAGTGTTCTGTACACATTTCGCATGTGCCGCTGCCAGTGTCAGACGATACCATTCAGTAAGGGAGAGGGGTGAAATGATAATATCATTCAAGATTTGAGGATTTTTTTTTTTATATCGAATCCCAACCATATATAATTATCTTATTTTAACAGATCAAATTAAATATTTCATTTAAAAAACTTACACAAGACAATACATATTGATAGCCCTCAAAAGGCCCCCTGTCTGTGCCGGGCCCTCAGAATTGTCCTAACCCCCCCCCTGACGGCGCCCATGCTCTTGACTGTTGGCACGCCCAGAAACCACAGTGTTTGACATCTGGGAGGGAGGGAGGACCGAAATAAGGCACCAAAATGTGCGCTGCTTATCAATCTGGTTATTACCATTCATATTGGTCCTCATCCCTAATCCTGAGCACGCATTACTCGCGAGCCGCAAACACAAACAATCTGTGGTCCCGTTTGATCCCGCCGTTAGAACAGAAAAGGAAGCGGTTTAATCCTCCTGTCTGGTATAGCAGGCTCACTTTCACCACTGCGGTGAGTAACTATTATAAAGACTGTTCCAGCTAGCTTTCTGTGTTGACATGGGTGTCCGACAATACACCTTAGTTGAATATGCTGTCAAATCTGTCAGATGTTTATGTAAATTCTAAAGTATAAATGATGACTCTTTTATACAGAACATCACCAAGGGGAGAGTGGAGGAGACACTCTCTCAGTCTAGAGGACAGGTACAAAAACGTATTGTTGCCTTTGACCCATATTGTGTTATATTTGTTTTTCGTGTAGTATTTAGATTTTATATTACTTTTTTGAAAAAAAAAACTTTGGAGATCAATCAAATTGTAGTGGCTCTTAATTATTTTTAATAGTATGCAGGATATGAGTTTGGAGGAAACTATACAGCATCTGTCCAGGTTGTGGAAGTAGACATTGAAGAGTTCAGTGATTTGAGGAACAGCATCTAAGTTACTTTTAAAAATTTGATGTAGCTTATTTATTTCATAGTTATTGTGGTCATCATTTCAATATTTATTTTTCTCTACCAGTATTGAGTGGTCAGATGGTGAATTTGATGCAGTGGATTCACCTACTTCTGACAGTTCTGATGAGGACTATGTCCAAGGTCTTTACATATGGTAGGTAATTGTTCAAGGCGTTCTTTAACATATTTTATGAATAACACAAACGGTTCATGACGCAGCTATTATCTGGAACTTGGATCAGTGAGTGAACACTCTCAGCAAAAGCTGTGGTTAAATAGACAATGTTTAGAAAACTTTGAGTAAGTTGTAACAAGGAAGCTCTAGTGTAAATAAAATTGTTTTCATTTTGGCATCCCTGAATGAGAAAACTGTTACAGCTAAACCTAAGAACTAATTAGTTCATTTATTATTCTCCCATTAATGCCTTTCTAGGGTGGATGGAGCATTCCAGTCACCTCTGAGCATCCAAAATCTGCCTAACATCGGTTTAGAGGAAACCGACATAGAATGGACATAGAACGAGTGCTCAGTGTTCCAGGCAACAGAGGTGAGGAACTTCCATTGCAAGTCTGATGACATGAGACCTGATTGACTCAACTTGACTGCAAAAAATGTTATTGATTTTGAAGTTATACGGATTATGGAAAAGCACTTCATAATAATGAAACATTTGCATTTGTTTAAATGTTTAGAAATTCAATTTTATTTTATTTTATTAGTTGTAGTAATACTGCAGTGTCCCTTTGGGCCGACCGATAAAGATTCGCAAAGCTTTCAAAGTGGATTACAGCACAGCCAATTGCATGACACATCTGTTGTGCAATGCATTGAACCTCTAAGTATTGACTTGTAGCATTGTCTTTACTTGCTATGTTGCTCACAGCAAGCTAGTGTGGGTGGAAAGATTTAGTGTTATGAATCATTTGTGCTTTGTAATCCACTGTGACGCATTTTTACTTAATGTTGTAGTATTAGTTTGAATGTTTAGTCTTACTGAGTGATGCCTTTACCCAAGTCATGGTCAGAGAGTTTTGATAATAGATAGACCATATCCTGTGTTACCATGGAGATGGCTCTTCGACCGGGCATCCTTAAAGATCTACAAAGTTTACAGCTTCCTAATCAAAGAGAAAGGTGCCACTAAGTCTGTGATTTTCACCTTGAAGTTGTCCTCACATGTGTGAACTTGACTTTTACTATTTTACTTTTATAATAGAAATATTTTAAACTACAATTCATTTAGTATGAGGATGCAGTGCCAGTGCATTCCTCATGAAATCTCAATCACTTCACGGGTAACAGCATGCATTGTGGACTGAGCTAGTCATTTTCCCTTGAACAATTAATCAATCTTTACACGTGAACAAACATGCAGCCTTTTACATGTTAAAGCCTGCATATGTTCCAGTGTTCTATTTGAAAAAAGGTTTTGCATCATTGCTTCTGTGTTTATTTTTATTTAAATTTAATTTCACTTATATTTTTGTTGCCCTTGTCATGCATTACTCAACACTTTAAGAAACTGAAATCCATAAACATAAAATAAAAGCACATTACATGGATAGAAAAAAAGGAGTAGGAAGGATAACACACTTCATAAGCTCATACTCCAGCATTGTCATGATATAATAAATTACAGACGTAACATCAAATTGAAAAATAAAATTTACATATATGTAGAAAACAATATGAACTATATATATATATATATATATATTGTTGGAACTAACCACCTGGCTTAAAACTCAGTTCTATAGTTCCATGCGTGTTACTTAATCAGAGATCCAGGAGAGGGATCCAGTTTTTTAAGTTTATTAAAGCAGATCAAGTATTCATGTTACAATGCGTCTTAGTACAGTAGTAGCCACATAGAAGTTTCCATCCCATTCAGCTGCCAGCACCTTCCCAGCACAGTTCCAGCAGACTTCCAGCAGAGTTCCAGCGGCTGGAGTGACCCCCACCATCTCCTGGGTGTGACTAGTTTTTACTGTAATCCTCCCTATCATTGAAATACAGATCATGACCAGGAGTTGGTGCTTCTCTCAAAGAATAGAGTACACACTACCAGAGGCGCCATTTAAAGCGCCACCTCTGGCGGTGTGTGGAATTTCACATAATTCATACTATAGAACCAAGAGCACATAGCCTACATCTGATTTAAGAAGTGAAATTATAACAGACCTAGCTACTGGAGATTTGCTAGACACTGTTTTATCTGGAGATAAATTAGTGAAGCTAATACCTCCTGTCAAATCTTTTATCCCAATTTATTTATTGTAAATCGACATATAAAGAGGAAAACTAAGCCTTTTGGAAGGTTTTTGCAGTTGCAGGAATTCAGTTCCCACCTTCTACCAGGGAATAAGCATCATTATTTCTCAACATTTTGTTGGTCACTCATTGTCACACAAATCGCATAGGCTACAGAGCCTGCCTAAAATGCAGATGGTTGTTCAACTTTGATTTGTGTTTGTTGTTAGATTGTTGTCAATTGTGTAACAAGGGACATTACATCTTCTTTGAGAGCTGGACCGGCGAGAATATTATTGGGACCAAGATACATATAATATATACCAATCATGGAGAACAGTGTGTGTTTTTTTGGTTGTCTCAGTTTGGTTTCAAAAGTAAACGTTGCACTGACGTGTCTATGCTCTGTAAGAGGCTGTCTGTGGCTATAGAAAACATAATTCTACCATGTTTATGTGCTTCCTGGAGGCCAGTTTTAGTTAATTAAGTGTGTTAATGAGCTCTTTGTAGTTTTAGCTGCAGCTAGCTAAATGTAAGCAGGAGGGGTCCAGACAAGCTTGACAAGCTGGAGACTGTTATATTTCAGTCTGTATAATTTAGCTTTTAATGAATGTTCACCACTGTTTAAAATGGGCTACAAATTTAATATAGTTTACTGATTTTATTTGTGATATTTTTATGCATTTGCTGTGATGCTGGTCGCTGTATCATTTGTCTTTAACTATTGAATCAGATATTGAAGCACAAATTGATATACATAGTAAAGAAAATGTGATAATGAAGATGAGTAATTATTTTATGTTCTGACTACAACAACCTGCTGAAGCATATATGACATAAACAGGATTAAAAAACTATTCTGGTTTCTTGCTATGTCCTCCAAAACTAATAAGAGCTTAATCAAGATATTTGATACTTGTGCAGCTTAACCTTTGCAACGTTGATATGTACTGTAGAACGTTTCATTTGCACTTGTTTTATAAAATTATCATTAGCAATCATGTGATTGAGTAGAGAGTACAAGAAATTAAGAATTATTCATAACATAACCGTGTTGTGTTTCTTCCTTTCTCAATCTCTAAAAATATGATCACACTGTAACAAAAAAATGAATTCTTTAATAATAATAATAATAATAATACATTTATTTTATATAGCGCCTTTCAAAACACCCAAGGACACTGCACAAATGAACAATTTAAAACATTGTCAACAATAATAATAGTAATAATAAAAATAAAGTAATAAAAGATAATAATCAAACAAAGCAGAACAACATTGATAAGGTGAGAGTGACTAGATGTCATAGGACCGTCTGAACAGGAGAGTTTTCAGTGTGGATTTAAAAAGTGGAAGAGAGTCGATGGTACGGAGATCAGGGGGGAGAGAGTTCCAGAGGCGGGGGGCGGAGCGGCAGAATGCTCGATGCCCCATAGTGACAAGGCGGGCAGGGGGGACAGAGAGATGGAGGGAAGAGGAGGAGCGGAGTGAACGAACAGGAGTGGCGATGTGCAGGAGATCAGATATGTATGGGGGGGCCAGATTGTGAAGTGCTTTGAACGTGATGAGGAGTATTTTGAAGTTAATTCTTTGTTTAACTGGAAGCCAATGGAGTTGTTGTAGAATGGGGGTGATGTGGTGAGAGGAGGGGATCTGGGTGATGATGCGTGCTGCAGAGTTTTGGAGGAGTTGGAGTTTCTGGAGGGATTTGTTGGGAAGGCCAAAAAGTAGGGAGTTACAGTAGTCAATGCGGGAGGTAACAAGGCTGTGGACCAGGATGGCGGTGGTGTGGGGGGTGAGAGACGGGCGAAGACGAGAGATGTTGCGCAGATTAAAGAATGCAGACCGGGTGATGCTATTTATGTGGGAGTGAAAAGAGAGTGTGCTATCGAGGACAACACCCAGACTCTTAACCTGGGGGGAGGGAAGGACAGGCGAGTTGTTGATGGAAATGGAAAAACTGTCAGATTTGGAGAGAGTGTGGGGCGTGCCGACCAGGAGGACCTCTGTTTTGGAACTGTTCAATTTGAGGAAGTTGGAAGAAAACCAAGAATGAATTTCTTGGAGACAGAGGGTAAGGGAGGTTGGGGGGAGTGAAGAAGACGGTTGGGTAGAAAGGTAGAGCTGGGTGTCGTCCGCGTAGCAGTGAAAGTGGATGTTGTGTTTGCGAAAAATGTAACCAATTGGAAGAATGTATATAATGAAATTTATAACAATAATAATAATAATAATAATTGTCTTTTGTAAACTGTCCGGACATTTACAATTTAATTGGGGGAACAGTAAGGCATGCTGAGCCCTGATAGAAAATGTTTGACACTCATGGAGTTTATTTCCCGATTATTTCAGCCTGAGAACTGATTATGCTCTTTTCCAAGGTTTATCTCTGCGTTGTTTCCTGGACTCAGTCTTCAGTGCTGCTTCTGGACCTCTCACTAAGATCAACCAAACAAATACTCCTGATTTTCATTCCCATAGCGGCCAGCCTTAGTCTCCTCTTCCTGGTCTCGTTCCTCCTGAGATCAGACCTGTCTGCTCTCCATGCCAGGCTGAAGGACAGCAGTGAAGCAGTGAAAATGGCTGCGCAGGATCAGACCTGCAGCACCAGAGATCCACCACAGCAGGCAGCATCCCAGGTTCAGGCTGTGTGAAGACGCCCCAGAATGAATCCAACATCTCCCAGCAGGGTTAAAGATACAATGAAGGGAGCTGCTGTCACTGATACCAAGGATGAACTGTCATCAAGACTTTAGCACATTTCAACATTGTACAAATTTTATCATAAAGTAGAATTGTAGTAAAAGGACTTCTTCACTGAAGTTTGTTTTACATTTTACATAATGTATAATAAATAAAATTGTTTGGTAGTTTCTTGTTTTTGCATACAAACACTGTTTGAAACAGTTTGATTTAAATATAGTTTTTAATCAATTAACTATTTTTACAGGTTTCTGGCTAGAAGCACATCAACTGGGTTCAGAGGAAAAACAAAAACTGAAATGTTTTCAAAAAATGTTACCTCCTAATTATTTAAAACTTTTTAAAATAAGTAGTTTAGATCAGTTCTGCTATTCAGCTAATTTTGCATTGGATATCAGGCAGAGAGGAAACAGCATGACATCAAAACATGTGGTGTTTGGGACTATGAGTTTATCCTATAGTAACAGTAATATAGAATGTACTAGTGAAGAATGAACATCTGAATGTAAGCTGGAGCAGAATGTTTTTTTTTCCTTCTGTGACCTTAAGGTTAGAACATAAAACTTGTGGGTTGGTTAAAATTGGTTAGATAACTCAACTCAACATAATGACTCGAGGGGGGTACCCCACGCGTAATTAGACAAACATCGTCTAGATGTTTGATATGGGAATCAACAGTTTTTTTCTGGGAAACCTAATGATTCAGCATTTAATTTTTTGGTTTTTCCTCCGATCTGAGAAAATCTATATGTAACCCAGTTGCGTTTGTTTCTAGCCCGAAACTTGTAAAACATTTAATTGATAAAAAAAATATCTTTAAATCAAACTGTTTCAGTTAAATATATTAAATTTATAGCCTATTTTATTAATAGAAATAAAGCTCTCATCCAGTGAAAGACCGACCACTTGGCGATGTGGGCAGATGCCACCAGCTGCTCGGACTTGCTGCTCATCATTGCTTGTGGTCGATTCACAAATAAATAAAAGCATCATCACGAAGAAATAAAAAGTCTAAATAAATAAAAAAAGCAGAGAGGAGTGGCTGCAAAAATAGGCGGCCCCAAATGGGCTAAAAATTGGCCCATAACAAAGCGGCTGTGTCAATAGGCAGCCGCAAAACAAATATGAATAAAGATAATAATAATAATAACCTAAATTGAGCGGAGCTGTAGGTGGCCAAAGATAAGAAGGAAAAAAGGCCTGTAAACTAAATAGTAATAATGATTTTTTTTCCCTGTCAAGAACAAATAGCCTAAATGTATGTAATTTCTATATGGTATTTTGGAAATTTTTTTGGTTGTCATTGACATTTCTTGCGATCATATACCTGATTAGATGAAAGCTTACAAGTGAATGATGTGTAGTACGCTAATGGCAAATGGCAAATGGATCAGGGGGGTGGGACGGATGAATCCTTAACAAATGAGGCCAAAATGACAAGCCCGCAACAACAACGCGTCGGAAGTTTGAATCAGGTGATTCTATCGTCCCGACAGCGACACTTTGTGTTTATGGTTAAACTTAGTCTGCTCCTACACTGAACAACTATGGCATAATCTATAATTTAGCGGGGAAAATGACATGAAATCAAACCAATACAGCAAACCATCTAAAAAATAAACTGGATTTTTTTTTTTTTTTTTTCACTTAGTGCATTTGGAAATCAGCTTGCGGCCATAACTTCGGCCGTAACGTACGAAGGTGATTTTGCCCAGGTGTTACAGGTCTGGCATGTTGTAGGTGTACGTGCTGATACCAGTATTTAGAAGTGGCAATGTTGTATGGTTTATGAGGAAATGGGAATAATACAAACGCCCCCCCGAGTCAAACGACCCGGACTTCCCCTACGGTAGTACCCACTACAGTAGCTTTATAGCATAAAGCTGCATTCAGACAGCATCCGTTGGATACGTCGAGCAACGCATCCAACGGATGGAGTTTGACGCATGTACCTTTGGCTTCCATAGCCTGCTTCTGAGGAAAAAACAACGCATGGCTTCCTCTGTTGCCATATGTTCTGCACTATGGTGGATTGTAACGAGAGAGTGGCTTGGCTTTATTAGCTAGATAAAGCTAGACAACGTTGACATCGGGTGCATCAGCCCCCATTATTCAGATGCGTTCTGAGTTCGGGGAGTTTAACCATTTGCTCCAGGAGCCGTGTGTGGATGAGGTTCGCTTTCAGTGCCACTTCCGTCTCTCCCGCACCTAATTTTACTACCTCCTGGGCCGCATCGGAGCTTAAATCTCCTACCAGGACACAAACTACAGGTTTTCTGTTCCTCTTTAGGAGCGCCTGTCCATCTGACTTCGGTAAGTGCTATTTATGATTTTTAAATCTGCGTTTGTTGAAATTTGTTTTCACTGGCCCGCGCTTCATTCAAGATACGCCGTATAGTGACATAACTACAGTTAGACGCTCTGATTGGTTCCCGCACTGCGTTAACTGCATTGGATCCATCAAAAGTTCATTTTGCTGAACTTCTGTAACGCATGCGTTGGTACGTTGCCGTATGAAACGCAAGCGTCGTTGACGGAGCCAACGTACTCAATGCGACCCAGAGCCCTTGACGGACCTCTGACGTACTCCACCATAGATTTTACATGTAATCTTGCCGCAGCTAACGCAGACCAAATGTGAATGCAGCTTTAGAGCGCTACCATTTCAAATAGCCACTTACCAATAATAATAATAATAATAGGCAAATAGTAATAATAATAAATCAGTTTTACAGTAGGAGGCTATAGTAGGTCTAGCTTTCCCCAGTCTCCCCCATTTGGTGATTAAAGCGTGGCCTAAATGAAACTCTGTGAAGCTAGAACTTTTTTTTTTTTTTTTCATTTTTATTTAAACCAGCAAGTGAAATTTCATACAGCACAACAAACCCAAAAACAATTTAATATGTGTTTTCTAATTTTGAAGATAAAAAAAAAAAAGTTTTAACGGCAAAAGCCAGGGCGCTGTCCCTAAAGATCAGTCTTGCGGGGACTTCTCTCTCTCATTAATCTTGTTCCTGACTTTTTGCCATTGGTCCCCAGACAGGTTAGGGGAGTGCTGTGAAACCTGTTGGTGGACCCTGGTGTTGTATCACTCAAACCAATATCGTTTGAGAGAAAAACATAGCAGGAGAAGCTTGAGGTAAAATAGCTCGGACCAGTACCAATAAGCAGTAAAACGAAAGTAAAAACCACTGTATTAATGTGCAATTAGTCAAACTATTACAACCTTATATAAAACAGATTGACTTGAGTAATGTAGCCTATAATTAATATATAATAGCCTATGCTGTACATGATAAATTAATACACCAAAACCAGCTGCTAGTGGCTCCACAGCCAGCTGTATCAGTGTTTCCAGCTGTGAGGCGGTCAGCAGGAGGACATGATTACATTTTTATATGAAAAACTGAGAGAGAAAATTTGAAACCATGAAAACACATCGCGAGGACAGAAAAAGTTGACCAGACTGCTGTCTCTTCCTCCAAACTACACACTGTTGTTTCCTTCCTTCTTTTTGTCCTCTCCCCCAATGCGCTCCTGCATCAGGGGATCCAGATTGTGTCGGTTTAACGACTTTGGCATGGTTCCGGGTTTAGACTACCGAGAGCAGAACATTAAAGTCACTGCTCCTCCCCATGGACAAAACAGACATTGCAGCTGGATTTCAGTCAGGGTCCTTGGGGGTGGGGCCTCACTGAGACGTCATAGCGGGGGGATTACATTATCATCACAGACCTGTGAAGGACCAGCCAAGGGCCGGTCAAGTATCCTGTTGGAAACAGGATAACTTTTAAACCGCTACTACTGTAGGTCACTCAGATGGGTCAGCTGGGTGAAATAAGGCACCGGAATGTGCGCTGCTTTTTGGTCTGGTAACTACCATTCATGTCGGATATCGGTACCCATCCCTACATGCGACGCCACTTCACATGACACATTTTAAATTTTGACTGGCCAGTGCACTCAAGGAAGGCTTTTTCTGTATATTGGAGAAAAGCACACATGGTATGCAATAAAGTTACTGGTTGCTTTGACTAAATCTGCCTGAATCGCATGGCCTTTCCACTTTCTTTTCTCTCATGGTCACAGCCAATTTTCTGACTTTGTCCTCCCTATCCTGATCAGTACAAACTGCTGGCCACAAACCAGGGTCGTTTGTCACAAGATTTTCTTCCCTTTCAAATCCCTCAACATTCTGTCCACCCTCAGCATCTGAATTCTCATCTCCATCTTTACCCTCTGCCATCTGTGTCTCACTTGCATCTGTACCCTCTTGCATCTCTTCCTCCACTTCCTCGGTTCTCCCTGACAAACACCGGGAGGGTCCTGGAACTCACAAAGTATATAGCATTTCCTATAGCCAATCTTTTCCACTCTACAGATGCCTCTTATATTTTGTGTGTATCACTTTCAGACATTAATTGCCATCAAACCAATACTAATAGCCGTTCAACTTCTTCTTCATGTGGGAGCGAAGGGGTTGATTCAGGGGACGCTGGAGTTAGGGGTTGGGAGACAGCCGGACCAGTTGCTGCTGCTGGTTCATTTGACTCTGTTTGGAACAAGGCATGATTTTGACAAAGTGCGCTTGACTGCAATGAACGTTTACCTAAAACTGTTTATTGTTATTTTTTCCAGCGTTTTTTTGACCTAACATGGGGAGAAAATTGAGTTCCCTTATCATGCACTTCTAACACTAGAACGGCCACCAGCAGTCATTTTGACTACAATATTTAAACTTATGGTAATTATCTTTAACACCAAAACGAACAAGGCATCATTTTGACCGTTTTGAAATTTGCATAGTCAATAACTTTGTCTAAATAGATCACAAAGCCTTGCTGCTCCCTGACTTTTCCTAAAACTATACAAATTTTCATAAAAATGTTCATCTTCAAGAGATGCACTGAAACCTCAAAAACAGCTGGTAGTAGTTTGTACAGTAGCTGGCAGAGGATTTTTATCAGAGTTCATGAAGTTACAGAAAAGTGCCGTAGGCTACGATCATTGTCATTTACACTTCCTCTTCCGTCAAGTTTATATTCTGCCTTATTTCGGTCCCCCTCCCCCCCCCCCCCCCCCGAGATGTCAAACACTGTGGATTCTGGGCGTGCCATCAGTCAAGAGCAATGAGGTAAACATTGCTATCTCTGTGCAAAGAAGCTGCTAAAAATAAGGGCAGTGGAAATTAACGTACCAATGTGGGTGGATTAATTCATAGAATTAACTTTTTCTGTGTGTGTGTTTGTTTTACGCATTGAACGCATACAAAGAACAGCACTCTGTTTACAGTTCTGCCCGCACCACATCAGCTCGCCTCCCTCCTAACCAGCCAAACTACGGATTGTTGTGGATTGTTGTGCAGCAGCATGTGTTGTGGTCCTAAATGACATGGGAGTCTATTATTATTGGCGTATTGGCTTTGTGGTGATATAAGTTTATACGTTGTCTGTGGGAATTATCCGTCCGCTTCGGATGTCCGCTTTGGTGTGTGTGTGTTTCAGTGTTTGCTGTGTGTGCAGTGGAGTGAGAGTTTGGGTTGTGCGGTGCTTAAAGTTTAAATGCTTTGTATTTTTGTATATTTATGCATGTTGGCTCACTGTATAGTTTCAGTACATTTCATAGTGAGATACCGCTGCGTTAATAATACGAAATTATTCAGTTAAGGTGATGTTTTTGGACTTAAATTAGTGCTAAAATATTAGCGGAAGTAGCTGTGTCCATCTTCACAATAGGAGCGTTTATTTCTTGTTGTGTTGAACTGGAGAATCTGCTGTTTACTTTTGGAAAATGATCAAATGTGACATTTGATTACTAAGTCTATATTACATTTAATTTATGTGATATTTATCACAGACTGCTGATATCCAAATGTTATGTTTATTCATATATTTGGCTTAGTTCTGCCTCTATTTGCCATTATTCATATGGGACCACAAATAAATTACAAATGTGATTGTGGAGTAAAAAAAAGTTTACTGATTTCTCCTATTTTTTTTTTTTAAAGAGCAACTGCATCCAGATTTGTCCCTTTATTTACACAGAAAGTTCTAGTTAGTATTTTTTGGGGTCATATTTAGCAATGGTGATTGATTCACAGCTACTGTGATTAATTATATTAAAGATTTTTATAGTTTGACAGCCCTACTAAAAAAATAAAAATTAAAAATAAGAGGGGTATTTGGACCATGTTTGTATGTTTAACATTCTTTAGGCATCATTTCAAGCACCGTTTAAGCACTGGCACCGTTTCAAAAGTACCGGTTTGGCACCAGTATAGGATAAAACCTATACGATACCCATCTCTAACTATAAGTGAATTCAAGCTGTTTGTGTTGCCTGGATACAATTTGGACGGACTGAACCATTTTATGATTATTGAGAGGGGATAGGAGCCCACGGACATTTGTGTTTCCTAAACAAATACATTTTTTGACACCAGGAAACAGCAAATAGAATGATTTAAAGTTAATCATTTTTACTATCAAATATTTTTTTTTTAGCACCACAATTTTATTTTGGGTTTCTTTGGGCCCCTGTAGTCATGGGCCCCGAGAATCGTCATCGTTAACCCCCGCTTTGCAGCGCCCCAGGGAGTATCCCCTTTGACCACTTTGGCCAGAGCGATAAACAACATTCCTTTTCTGTCACCACCCTGCTAAGACACTTAAGCAGGACAATTACAAAACACAGCACAAACACATTAACCTGTTTTTTAAGGCAGAATAAAAAATATAACTCATATATATATATATATATATTGGGGTGTCACAATCTCGATTTTGTATCAAAATCGATCGAAATTCCGTTATGACCTTGCACAGGGAAAACAGCATCACGATCAGCAATATTTAGCAGACTACCGTCTCATCACAAGGAACCACACATTGCATTTTCCCTAACAAGTAATGCTCACCAGTCCTCATACAACACCCGGTAACAAATTAACTGCCCGTTTCAAATCCCCCTCGACCAGAGCACATGTCTACACAGCACATTAGCTAACGCTAGCAAGTAGCTATTGGCAAAGCTAACGCTCGACCACGGCTTGGATAGATGAAGCAACGGAAGCGGAGCTAAAGCAGCTCCTTCTACTCTCAAATCACCGGTGATAAAATTTTGAGTTCCGGCTTGTTAAGTTCACATTCGCATTGTAAACAAGAGGACCACTGTTAGCTGCATTTTGCTCGCTCCTATCTGGAGCATATTGTATTTCTATAAAGAGTCACTAGATGGAAGCAAGCCTCCCTTAGCATTAAACAAAACCGTCACTGTAAATAAATTATTTAGAATTAATGCCTAATGTGATACATTACACAAGAAGAATAAAAATTGCATTAATTTTGTCTTTTAAAACAAGATTTAGTGGACAAAATTTTATGAATAAAAGCAGTGTAAAAATTACATACCGTTCAATACTGTAAAAGTTTTTAATCGAGAATCGAATCGAATTGAGGATTTGGAGAATTGTAACACCCCTAATATACATATATATAGGGCTGAACGATTAATTGCATATGCAATTAAATCGCGATTTGGTAAAATGCGATTTCCTAATCGCAAAGGCTGCGATTTGACTTGATGTAAACATATCTGCTAAAGTCATGTGACTTGCAAACAATGCAGGGAGAGAAGGAAACGCTGCACTTTAACCAGTTATAAAATGACCAAAAGCTTAACAGAATCCAACACTACACAATATTTGGTACCAAAGAGGAACAGTACATCAGTTGTGAGAAATTATATCTGCTATGAAAACGTTGATGCTGCGCAATGCCAGGTATTATGCAGAACCCGTCTTGGTATTGTTGCTGCCTCACGAGGTAGGCTACAGTACGAACCTTTATCAACACCTAAAAACATCACACCACCATATATGAGAGTTGCACGGCTAAACTGACCGCCACCAGTGTTTCAGTTTCCAGTAAACAAACTTTGAGGCGACAGGGATCGCTGACCGAGCTGTTTGAAAGAATCGCTCCTTACGAACGTAAAAAAACGGCACACTAAAATAATTCGTGCTATAACGGGTTTTATAGCCAAAAGTATGCTTTGATAACCATGATGAATAAACTAGGATTCAATCTCACAAACACATTTTAGCCACATTTTACCTACGCTGTATAAAAAAATGCAGACAGAAAGTTAAAGCCGCACCGAAAACAGCGGAGTATTTTGCAGCAACTGACCTGAGATCAAACCGCTCTACGGAGTCATACCAGAGTCTGAAAATGCATTAGATCGATGGAGAATTAAAAATCAGAGCTTGTTCCTTCAAGCATCCTACTTCCTGGATAACCACACGAGGAAAACATTGCAGCCGGAGGTAATTACTAGCTGGGATCAAAAGGAAGAAAACCTTGATTGCAGAACGACATCGATGACCATCGAGTGTGATGATTAAAAGTAGATAAAGTTGTTAATATTTGCCTTCGTCTTAAAATAAGTAAATAATCTTATGGAATAGAATAAATTATGTATAAAAATCTGTTTATAATACACAGTATTTTTGATTGCATTAATTAAAAAATGCTTGACAAAAGCCCCCAAAAAATAATTGCAAATTAAATCGCAATCGCAATATTGAAGAAAAAAATCGCAATTAGATTATTTTCCAAAATCGTTCAGCCCTACACACGTAGGCGTTCCCAGGCCAGCTGGGAGACATAATCTCTCCAACGGGTCCTGGGTCTTCCCCTGGGTCTCCTCCCGGTGGGACATGCCCGGAACACCTCACCAGGGAGGCGTCCAGGAGGCATCCTGACTAGATGCCCGAGCCACCTCAACTGGCTCCTCTCGATGTGGAGGAGCAGCGGCTCTACTCTGAGCTCCCTCCGGATGACCGAGCTTCTCACCCTATCTCTAAGGGAGAGCCCAGCCACCCTACGGAGGAAACTCATTTCAGCCGCCTGTATCCGCGATCTCGTTCTTTCGGTCACCACCCAGCGTTCGTGACCATAGATGAGGGTAGGAACGTAGATCGACCGGTAAATCGAGAGCTTCGCCTTTCGACTCAGCTCTCTCTTCACCACGACAGACCGGTACAGCGCCCGCATGACTGCAGACGCCCTACCAATCCGTCCATCGATCTCCCGCTCCATTTTTCCCTCATTCGTGAACAAGACCCCCAGATACCTAAACTCCTCCACTTGAGGAAGGACCTCATCCCCAACCCGAAGAGAGCACCCTACCCTTTTCCGACTCAAGACCATGGTCTCGGATTTGGAGGTGCTGATCCTCATCCCAGCCGCTTCACACTCGGCTGCGAACCGCTCCAACGAGAGCTGTAGATCACGTTCAGACGAAGCCAACAAGACCACATCATCTGCGAAAAGCAGAGACCCGATCCTGAGGTCACCAAAACGGATCCCCTCAACACCTTGGCTGCACCTAGAAATCCTGTCCATAAACGTTATGAACAGGATCGGTGATAAAGGGCAACCTTGGCGGAGTCCAACTCTCACTGGAAACGAGTCCGACTTACTGCCGGCAATGCGAACCAGACTCTGACACCGGTCATATAGGGACCTAACAGCCCGTATCAGAGGGCCTGGTACCCCATACTCCCGGAGTACCCCCCACAGGACACCCCGAGGGACACGGTCGAACGCCTTCTCCAAGTCCACAAAGCACATGTAGACTGGTTGGGCGAACTCCCACGCACCCTCCAGGACCCTGCCGAGGGTGTAGAGCTGGTCCAGTGTTCCACGGCCAGGACGAAAACCGCATTGTTCCTCCTGGATCCGAGGTTCGACTATCCGTCGTACCCTCCTCTCCAGAACCCCTGAATAGACCTTACCAGGGAGGCTCAGAAGTGTGATCCCCCTGTAGTTGGAACACACTCTGTGGTCCCCCTTTTTAAAGAGGGGGACCACCACCCCGGTCTGCCAATCCAAGGGAACTGCCCCCGATGTCCACGCAATATTGCAGAGCCGCGTCAACCAACACAGCCCTACAACATCCAGAGCCTTGAGGAACTCCGGCCGAATCTCATCCACCCCCGGAGCCTTACCACCGAGGAGCTTTTTAACAACCTCGGCGACTTCAGCCCCAGAGATTGGAGAGTCCGTCCCAGAGTCCCCAGACTCTGCTTCCAAACAGGAAGGCGTGTCGGTGGGATTGAGGAGGTCTTCGAAGTATTCCATCCACCGACCCAAAACGTCCCGCGTTGAGGTCAGCAGCACACCGCCCCCACTGTAAACAGTGTTGGCGGCAGACCGCTTCCCCCCCCTGAGACGCCGGATGGTGGACCAGAATCGCTTCGAAGCCATACGGAAGTCGTTCTCCATGGTCTCTCCAAACTCCTCCCACGCCCGAGTTTTTGCCTCAGCGACCATCCGAGCCGCACTCCGCTTGGCCTGCCGGTACCTATCAGCTGCTTCCGGAGTCCCACAGGCCAAGAAGGCCCGATAGGACTCCTTCTTCAGCTTGACAGCATCCCTCACCGCCGGTGTCCACCAGCGGGTTCGAGGGTTGCCGCCACGACAGGCACCAACTACCTTGCGGCCACAACTACGGTCAGCCGCTTCGACAATGGAGGCACGGAACATGGCCCATTCGGACTCAATGTCCCCCGCCTCCCCCGGGACGTGTTTGAAGTCCTGTCGGAGGTGAGAGTTGAAACCCCTTCTGACAGGAGACTCCGCCAGACGTTCCCAGCAGACCCTCACAACACGTTTGGGCCTACCAGGTCTGTCCGGCGTCTTCCCCCACCACCGGAGCCAACTCACCACCAGGTAGTGGTCGGTGGATAGCTCCGCCCCTCTCTTCACCCGAGTGTCCAAAACATGCGGCCGCAGGTCAGATGAAACGACAACCAGGTCGATCATCGAGCCGCGGCCTAGGGTGTCCTGGTGCTAAATACATGTT
The DNA here is from genome assembly GCA_028564705.1 of Apricaphanius iberus. NCBI lineage: Eukaryota > Metazoa > Chordata > Actinopteri > Cyprinodontiformes > Aphaniidae > Apricaphanius > Apricaphanius iberus. The sequence goes on along the minus strand of JAPXFQ010002394.1, from coordinate 7 downwards.
ATTCTTG